>OY757017.1:15609847-16072347 GCA_963580285.1 Lucinisca nassula
GTACCCACAACATACCTTTTTATGGAGAAAAAAATATCCCTGAATTATCACAAAATACACTCCCATTTACTGGTGCCAAACATTTTATGAAACATTTGCATGCAGCAAAAAACACATCTGAGTTCAAAGTAAGTCCTACACTTGAAGGTTCAGCATTAAAATGTCCCAGTGATAAATATCAGGTTAAAAAAGCATGATCAAATAACCTGTGGTCAGTTGGATTTAGACCAATCAAATCCAATTGAATATTAATGAAGCAGAGAAGCTGACAGTGTCATTTCAGACAGGACAATCCATTTTCTAGACGGGGTAAATCAGGTCAAATAAAAGAAATTGAAATTAACAGTAAATAAAACAAATATGCTTTAATAGGTTTTATCTATTACCTTTAAGTGGAAGTTACAATAAGCTGTGGATTAAAACAGATATATCCAATTGTTTTTGAGAAATATTGGTAAATATTTGTACTGATTGACATCTGTACAGGATAATTAGACTCGCCCTGGCGGGCTCGTCAAATTATCCTGTACAGATATCAATCAGTACAAATATTTACCAATATTTCACAAAAACAATGGATATATCTATTACAATCTTGATAGAGGTCCACTAGACGCAGCTTCATATCAATTATCAAACACCTCAGCCTCCTGGTTTCTGACAAGAAGATTTTCAAAGGGTTTCCCTGTATAAGTCAGTATAAAACCAAAGTGCCTCGGGGCGGGGGCATTTTTGGCCCCAGGGCTATGATTTGAAGTCGGAAAGTCCATTGGACTCGCTCATAGTGTGGCAAGGCTTTAAATGCCATTTCATTACAATGTTAGGTAAGAGTCCAACGAAATTCGAAGCACGTCGGTACAGTTTTGTTTGTCTGATTTGAGGTTTAACGCCCCGTCAACACTTTATGGGTCATTTGGAGACATCGCTTCCAATTGTGTCGGACTTTTACCCGACATTGAGATGAAATGGCAACTCAGCCTCTGCCGCACAATGCAACCAATAGAGCTTATATGCATGGGTGGTCCAACACGCACCACCTTTCCTGGACAGGCTTAGAATCCGAACCTTTACGGTGTCTACCAGTACTCGTGCTCGGTCGATTTCAGCTCTGCGTGGAAGCATCATGCAGCCCAATCTGTTTCCTCAAGCCCCGGTGGGCGGGGCCGTTATACAGTCTTGACAAACAATGTCGGGTAAAAGTCCCACAAAATTGGAAGCAACGTCTCCAAAATGACCTGTACAGTGTTGATGGGGACGTTAAACCTCATATCAAAACAAATGCAACAGTGAAGGTAACTTCTCTTTATCCGCCCCCGCCCATGGAGGCTTGAAGAAATATATGGGCTGCATGATGCTTCCACGCAGAGCTGAATCCGGCCCGCACACTAGTACTGGTAAACCGCTTAGAGGATCTAAGCCTGTCCAGGAACCGCGGTGCGAGGCAGACCCTCCATGCTAATAAACCCTATTGGTTTCATTGGGCGAGAGGGCTTGAGAGGTCATTTCATCTCAATGTAGGGTAAAAGTCCCACCAAATTGGAAGCAACGTGTCCAAAATGACATTTACAGTGTTGATGGGGACGTTTAACCTCAAATCAAACAAACAAACAAAACTTCGCTCTATCTGTAGTATAGCAAGTCGTAGTATTCCATTCATGCTGTCAACTCATTTATTGAATTATTAATCCGCGATCTAGATTTTGAGCGAGTTCAGTTGACGTACTAGAGTTAACAAGAGTTGACTTGCTCCAAAACGCGCCATGTAGGAATATTGCGACTGCGAGAGTTAGCTTGGTATGAGAGATGGAAGCCTTGCCTAGTAACAACGAATACGGTGGAAGGTGGAAATTTATAAGTTAAATGCAATCCGAAAATCGATTATTTCCAACTTTTTGAAATTTTGGCCACGTGTTGGAAAAATCACGTCCAACTTGAAAACATTTTTATACTTTCGATTTACCCGAGGGCAAACGATGACATTTTCTTGACGTCAGTAGAGTTCTGAATCTGAATCGTTACTGGTGACGCATCAAATGAAATTTGATGCTTCCTGTCGCTTCTAATTGTGGGATCGAAAAGTGGGGCGTGGGGTGATACAGTCATTATACAATTTTGTACAAGAGTAAGCCTACTGTCTCCCCTACTTTTCTTGAGTTAACTTTAGTTGGTCAACTGAACTCGCTCAAAGCAAACTAGGTCATGACAAAGCTGCGAATCGGGACCATTTTGAACCATAGGGTTAATTTTATGGCATTTTACTAGTTAGTTAAGTTAGTTGTTTGTGTAATTGGCTTCCTCAGTTTGACAATCGCATCATTCTCACTTGCGCGTCTATTGATAAATATATGGAGACTTATTTTTCTTGAAGCATAGGAGTTATTCATCATCGAGGTGGGCTCCAGTGTCGATTGACATAAGAAAGTGAGACCTGAAAGGGCATCACCTTCTAATAAGTTTATATTCATTTAATTAACCTACTATTATCCCCCTGCCGTCGTGGTTTTGTTCTTGCTAGACAGAACTCCCAAATCCCAAAGCAAGCTTGAATGAACTCAAGTTAACTCTAGTAGTGCGGCACGAGCCATAACCCCCTTGTTTTGGTGTAACTATAGTTAACTCTAGAAAGTCAACCGAACTCGCTCTTAATAACTAGGCCAGGTCAGCTGCGAAACGAGACCAATTTCAAATCTAGATCAATTTTGTGACATTTAACTCTGAAGTTCATTATTTGTGTATTTTGCATCCACAGTTTTTATTTCAATCTGCATATTATTTTCACATATCAAATGATACAAGCGCATCTCTTCACTGATTTATGAGGACCTATTTTTCTTGAAAAAGGAGTGATGCGGTATCAAGGGAATTCCCTGAGTGTTGCCATAAGAAGGTGAGACCTGAAAGGTCATCACCTTCTAATGAAGGCTCTATCTCAGATGGTTCAAACATTATGACAAAGTGCGCCTGCGCAGTTTTGATGGAAGACAGTGCCCGGCAAAGTGCAATCTAGCCCATTATGATAAAGTAGGTCACAGGTCTTTTTTTCTATGAAAGGTAAGGCAATGTCACAAGGAACCTACCATCCAAATATGAAGGCTCTATCTCAAACTGTTCAAAAGTTGTTACAAAGTAGGTCACAGGTCAGAATTCTTTGTATGAGTAGGAAGACAATGTCACAAGAAAATGACATGCAGAATATGAAGGCTGTATCTTTAATGGTTCAGATGTTATGAACAATGTTATTTTTAAGTAGGTCAAAGGTCAAGGTTATAGTTGAAATTGTTTTGTATGAGTTGAAAGCCCTAGTCACAAGGAACCTACATACCAAATATGAAGGATGTACCTCAAACTGAAGAATTTATAGCCAATGTTATTTTTTCTCTAAAGTAGGTCAAAGGTCAAGGTCATAGGACAGAAGCTCTTGCCATAAGGAATGTACATACCAAGTATGAAGACTCTATCACAAAGGGTTCAAAAGTTATGACCAATGTTAAAGTTGTCCATCAAACCGACAGGACAAAAACAATGTCCCCACTATCACTGCCTATTTGCCACTTTACATTAGATTTGTACACCTAAAGTGATACTATCCCTGTCAGTTACAATAAACTTTTATGCATACTACCCCAGCCATTGAGCCCAGTTACATTTAACTTGTACCCACACTAACCCAGCCAGTATGCCAAAATACATCATATTTGTACCCACACTACATATATGTCATTGAACTCAGATACATCAACCATGTATCCCCATCACCCTTGCCAGTGAGTTACATTAAACTTGTGCCCACCCTATTCCTGCAAGTGAGCCTAGTTACATTAAACCTGTACCCACACTACACCTACCAGTGAGCCCAGTTACTTTAAATTTGTACCCATCATACCCCTTCCACTGTGCCAAGGTTCATCAAACTTGAACACACTACCCCTGCCAGTGTTCCAAGTTACATTAAACTTGTACTCACACTACACCTGCAAGTGTGCTAAATTATATTAAACATGTACCCACACTACCCCGGCTAGCGTGCAAGGTTACATTAAACTTGGACCCAAACTACCCCTACCAGTGTGCCAAGTTACATTAAACATGTACCCACACTACCCCTGCCAGTGTGCCAAGTTACATTAAACATTGTACTCACACTACACCTGCCAGTGTGCCAAGTTACATTAATCATGTACCGACACTACCCCTGCCAGTGTGCCAAGTTACAATAAACTTGAACCCAAACTACCCCTGCCAGTGTGCCAAGTTACATTAAACATGTACCCACACAACCCCTGCCAGTGTGCCAAGTTACATTAAAGATGTACCCACACTACCCCTGCCAGTGTGCCAAGTTACATTAAACATGTACCCACACTTCCCCTTCCAGTGTTACATTAAACTTGTTCCCACACTACCCATGCCAGTGTGCCAAGTACCATATTTGTAAAAAGACAACCCCGTCAATGAGTCAATTCCATAAAACCTGTACCCACACTACCCCACCCTGTGAACCCATTCCATTAAACTTGAACCCACATTAACCCTCTCGTTGAGCCTATACATTAAAGGTAAATGTATTTACAAAGAACATATATCTGAGAAATAAAAACATGGACATGAAAATAATCACAAATACTAAAAAAGCCTTGTAATAACACTATCTTTAAAAGTGACTTGGTAAAAGACCAAACTGACTGGACAAACTCTTAATCTGAAAACATTATATCACAAAAACCTCTTGAATGACTAGTTCATCAAGAATAAATTCAGTAAACACATCTTATAAAGCAATATCAGTGTAGTAAATACTCAGTTTCATTAATCTAATCTGCTGGCTGTCAATAGCGAACGTTCGCTATTGACAGCCGGCTGTCGATAGCAAACGTTCGCTATTGACAGCCCGCTGTCAATAGCAAACGTTCGCTATTGACAGCCGGCTGTCAATAGCGATCGCCTATAATTATTGGATTGTGTATATATTTGGTATGATGATAGATACAGGTCCAAAGTGATATTCAGCAATATACCCACCCATGTTTGTGACCTCAAGGTCAAGGTCACAGACATACATGTAGAATTTGAAATACCATTGACAAATTATGCAAGTTGTTCATACTTTTCATTTCGGAAATCACAAAATTTTGTTAGATATTGTTCACTGGAAGTATAAATGAATAGAAAATTTGGGGGAAAGTTTTTCCGTTTATTGGCCATTATACCACGGTTTGAATTGTCTCAAATTCCCGTTGACTTCTATTGAATACGGCCCACAGTAACCCCTTGGTATGATAGATAGCTCTGTATTGACCAGGTGTGTGACGTCACGGCAAATGGTCTATATATATAGGTCAGTGAGACCTATGTTTCATTTTCAGTGATTTTGCCTATTATCTTGAATACTATTTGATGGAGAGAAGTCATACCCAGATTATTAGTTTCATGTGAACCAATGAATGACCTCAAAATATATCTAGGACAGTTTGCACAGTGTGACCTATAATTCATGGCTCAGTGATTTTGCCTATTATCCGGAATACTATTTGATGAGGACATGTCATACCTGTAATGTTACTTTAATGCAACTTGATGATTGACCTCAAAATATATCTAGGTCAGTGTGACCTTTATTCCATGGTTCAGTGACTTTGCCTTATACCTTAAATGTAATAATCAGAATGTATGTTCCACGTGACCTGATGATTGATCTCAAAATATTTATCTCTGTGAGTGTGACCCATATTTCATTGTTTATTGATTTTTGCCTTTTATCTTGAATGGGCAACGGGCCTCCGTGGCCTAGTGGATAAGAGTGCTGACTCTTAGTCATTAGGTCTCTCACCCCCGTAGGTTCGAGCCTAGCTCGGGCCACATGTGAGACGTCACATTCTGCAAGAGAAGGTCAGGTGGTTTTTCTCCGTGTACTCCGGTTTTCGCGCACCTCTGATTAACGATCGGCTCGATGTGAGTGAAATAATCTTGAAAGGGCCGTAAAACCCAAACCAAATAGAAAAAAATCTTGAAGAGGCGAAACAGGTAAGCTATGCTGCTGTTATGCTACAGCTCTTTTGATGTTTCAACTTCCCTGTCAACACTGTATAGGTAATTTTGGAGACATTGCTTCCAATTATTTGGGACTTTTACCCGGCATCAGGATGTAATGACATCTCAAGCCCCGCCACCCAATTGAAACCATTAGGGTTATACAGGTATGCATGGACAGTTTGACTTGCATCACTTTTCCTAGGCTGCCTTAAAAGCTCTAGGCGGTTACCAATTTTTCAGTACTCATTGTGTTGTTGGTTTCTGCTCTGTGGGAAGCATCATGCAGCCATATCTATTTCTTCAAGCCCCAGTGTACAGGAACTTCATATTTGGTATTCATTTGTCATGTTGTTATTTGTACCAGGTAGAGCTAAAATTACAGGTCCAAAGGTTTGTTCAGCCCTAAACCAACTCTTGTTCCATGACGTAAAGGTCAAGGTTTTTAATGTTAAACTTTGTAAGAGCTCATATTTTCTAAGCCATCTGACAGATTGGGTTCATATTTAGCATGGTGATAATTATTTTGTTTTGAAAGTTTAATCAGAAAGATCCTCATGTATGCCAATGACCTCATGGACACTTTTCTAAGTGAGTTATGCCCTCTGATGACAGCTGTTGTTGCAGTGAGATATGTTTCAGGGTAAGGTGGGCCCCTTGGCGGGGGCATCTGTATCATATTGACAACTTTCTAGTTGCATCAAAGCTCATCTTGAAATTGACTCAGGGCCACTAAAGGTGAAACAAATATTACTGTTGCTGGTGCAGACTGGTCATTACTGAGGTATTTAAACACATGGAGCTTATTCAAATGTTAAAGTCTTGCCACTCTCCCCACCCCATCAATATTGGGACTGATAATGAAAATCTTTTCTACGGTCTTCCCATCCCTTCCCCTGATTCAAGAAAGGCAATGGTCAGTTTCTGGCGAAAGAATGTGCATGGCACTGGTGGTTAACTGCCTATGAGTTTCTATCAGATAAGGGAGTTAATATGTGAAGAATAATTGGTCAAAAAGGAGTCCATGTATGCTAATTTTCTTTGTTAGAATTCTCTAGCTCATAGAATGGAAGGCTGCAGGCTAGCAGCTTTCAAAAGATAATGTTTCCATAGCTTACCAACTACATGTATATGCCTCAACCTTAAGTTAATCTATTATCAATAGATCATACATGATTTAATATACATGTATTATATCACCAGTTACATTTAGTTCTTTCAGACGGGCCTCTGTGGCCTAGTGGTTAAGAGCGCTGACTCTTGATCATTAGGTCTCTCACCGCTGTGGTTCGAGCCTCGCTCGGGACACATGTGAGACGCCAAGTTCTGCAACGGAAGGTCAGGTGGTTTTTCTCCGGGTACTCCGGTTTTCGGCCACCTATAATTAACGATCGGCTCGATATGAGTGAAAATAATCTTGAAAGGGCCGTAAAACCCAAACCAAAAAAAAAAAAAAAAGTTCTTTCAGTTCTTGGCTGAAATAGAATTACCCCACCCACTCAGACCTTACCATAACATTTTAACTTAATTATAGATACATGTATCTTTTAATAATTTCTCAACTTTTGTTTTATTAACATCTTTGTGGTTAAATGACTAAATATCAGCAGGTTTATAGTACGGAACAATTATTTTATATTTTTTCCCAAGAACATCAGGAAAATAAGCAACCCACAGTATATAGCACTACTGAATAATAACCGAGGACCAACTAAAAATGTTTATAGAAAAGAAAAAGTTATATTCCAAATCAAATCAATAAAGAATAATAGCAAAAAGCCATTAGCAAAAAGCCATTAGATGTCTGTTTTATTCAGCTGGTTGTCAGCAGCCTCACAGGCTAGTGACAACCGGTTGTCAGCAGCCTCAAAGGCTAGTGACAACCGGTTGTCTGTAGCCTTCCAGGCTGCTGACAACCGGTTGTCACTAGCCGTCGCCTTTAATATAATAAGTAAGTTTGGCTTTTGAGTAATTGGCTACTGATACTAATTTTCCTTTCAAGCCTATCCAATTACATACAAACAAAGTAATTATACCACCTATAAATTTATGGGCCGAAATTGTCATGGGCCGAAATTGTTATGGGCCGAAATGTCCAGTGACCCCAATAACACCTCTAAAACAGCCCTGATCCGGTTCAGGTGTATGTCTCTATTATTGTATATGCCAGTGGCTGTTTGGCAATTAGTACAATGGAAAAATTTGTTAGTTTGGGACACTCGAATATCACTAACACACCACAAAATAGAAAAAAAAATAATAATAATAATAAAAATGATAAGTAATAACATCAAAAACAGGCCCGATCCGGTTTTTACGCGCGATCCGGTTAGTTTACGGACTGAAAACGACCCACCAAATTTAGGCCGAAACGACCCAAGACCGTCAGAATTGACCGAATATAGTATCGGGAGAAAGAAAGAACATCTAATCTATCTCTATATACTGCAACACCCTCTTGCGAGTATTATGTGCAGGTGCGCTGTCAGTGCAAGGATAAAAGCAGGATTGTAGAAGATATAAAAGTGTGGAAGTTAGACATGATAAAAGATTGAAAGTGTTAGTGCAGAGTGAGTGTAGTTAAAAGCAGGTTAAAGTTAAAAGCAGGTTAAAAGCAGGTCAAAAGAACATGCAAACCTTCACTACTCTGGATGGTCTGTGTTAACCTCTGCAAGGCAACCCTCACTTCTTTATCTTCTGGAACCTTGTTTTGATCTTCTAAATAGTGTTTAAGTACGTATACACCCTTCTCAAACACACCAGTGAAATTATAAACATGTCCAAACGGATCCTCCTTCTCGACACTCCTTTCAAATTTAACAAAGCAGTTTTTGAAAGACGCACACATATCCACATTGCTTCTAGTTATCTTTAGAAGATTAAACCCAAATCCTACATCATCATCAAGTGCCGCCAGTGCATTACCTAACAGAATTCTATTTGTCTCCGAGAGTTTTACTGCGTCAGGCGCAAGTTTAAGCTTTTTTTTCGGAGGTGCGTCTCCACCACCAGTGGCCATTGTTGTCCAACCGCTGCGTTGTCTGCGCATTTAAAAGATGCCACCTTCCGGTATTATCTTCCGCTAGGTGGCATTTTTCAAATACTGACAGAATATGACATGCGCAGACAACGACCTTCCGGAAGACTTTGTTTCCCGAAACGACCAGCTGATATACCGAAACGGATCAGAAATACCGAAATGAAGGTCGGGTATAAAAGCCACTGCCGATCCGATGGGCCGATCATTTTCAGCCGATCATAAAATTTTGTTTTTAGTATCAAAACAAAACAAGGTGGATATTTTGGTTGGTTGTCTTTCTGATGCTCGAATATAATGTAACTAATACCCCACAAGAGTAACAGCCATTTTTTTTACTTAAAAGTTGATTTAGAAGATATTTTCCGGCCTGCGGGGGTATTTTTCTTTCTTCCCATACTGAGTCTATCCTTTGGATCATCACCCCAGGTTTTGGGTGGGTGGCTAAATTTAGAATTTAGCTTAAAAAAAAAGTAAATAAACATTATTTACTGGTTGGGTCATTAAAACTATTTACAAGAGGCTCAACAGAGGCATTCTAAAACGCATGCATCTGGGCCAATAGTTTAAATAAGTGCTTTGAACTCTTCTGTGGTTTGAGTATTTACCACAGAAGAAGGGAGACTATTCCATTGTGGGATAGTCCTAGGGAAAAACGAGTTTTTCAGGGCATCCGTATATGCGGGGTACCTACGATACTGTGAATTATGCGATGCCCTAGTTTGGCGAAGTAGTGGTGCAGGGGTCAGGTATGTGTCTTTGTAAATAGACACAGCACAGGTATGGATTTTGTGGAGGAAGGCTATCTATCTATCTATCTATCTATCTTCGTATACTGAGTCGGTCATATCTGGCCATTACCTCAGTTGGGTGGTACGCTAAATTTAGAATTTAGCAGAAAAAAAAAGAAAAACACCACTGGATGGGTCCTTAAAACTATTTACAATCTGCTTTCAGAGGTATACTAAAACGCATACCTCTGAGTCCCAATCTACACCATACGGGCTTTAAACTCCTCTGCAGTCTTGGAATTTACTACAGAGGAGGGAAGACTATTCCACTGAGGAATAGTTCTAGGGAAGAAGGAATTCTTCAGGGCATCACTATAGGCCTGGTACCTACGATAAGAACATATAAGTTTCTTCTCAGTAAATTCTTAGAATTCTGTATTTTGGGTTTGAATATATATTGTTTCTATCCTCATACTGCTGATCGCTTCATCTTTGCATTTAAGCGTAAACGCTAATGGGCTTACGATGTTTCTTGGTTGGAATGAAAGTAAAATGCATATTCTAATGAAGAAAACCGAATGCGCATGGATACAATACGTAAAACCAATGAAAAATTTTATTGTGCATCTCTTTGTCTACATCAGACGTATTATGCCAAGGGAGACAACTACTTCCGATAACGAGCAAACATGGCGGAATGAAATTGAGCAAAGAGGTTTGTATGTGCTATATTAGTTGCATCGCTTCGAACATCTGTGTGTAGGTGCACACATATTTCTATCGCTGCGGGGCCTTTCGCGTTTTTTATACACGTTATGGACACTTGATGTGACAGTCGTCACACCATACTCCGCTGACTTTAAATGTGTAACTCATATATTTCATATTTCTCATAGGCGGAGTGTATGAATATGGCGCCTTAGGAAGTAAAATATCCATACATAGGTTTATTTTAAACACAGTGTATGTTCCTTAACCCTTGTAATAAACAAGGGTCGATAGAGCTGGTAAACACTACCATGGCTGACAACTACATAAATCTGTGTGTCTGAGCACAGATTTCTTAAGCCATAATCAGGAGAAACATGAACCTTTCCACAAATGTCCCCATGTGTACACACACAGGGGTCAAACGCATATTAAAATGTTCTTCAACAACAGAATGCAATACGCCCAACAGCAGAATTTTTGGCATATTTGTTGTTTACAGCAAAGTGTCACACGGCGTATTTCAGCATTGAAAGAAAAGGTATTTTATTATTTTTTGTATCATTTTGCAGATGAAATCCAGTTAAATTTTTCTTGAACTTTACATATGATTTGAACTGGGTACGACTGAGATATTGAGATATTTGTTCGACCCAAATTCTTTTTAATATCAACTTTTGTAGTCTTCAAGTGGTTTAACATATGACTCGAATTGAAAAACCAGTTTTACCTCTCTAATTAATGTTAGTGGACATCTTAAGTATATAAAATGTATTCATTTAGTCTATACTACTCAAACAATGAGAATTGGAAACATGATTTTACCAAGAAGGTTGAAATTCCAAGATACGACCAACAACAGAAGTGTTTATTTTGCAGATACGACCAG
Organism: Lucinisca nassula; assembly: GCA_963580285.1. NCBI lineage: Eukaryota > Metazoa > Mollusca > Bivalvia > Lucinida > Lucinidae > Lucinisca > Lucinisca nassula. The sequence goes on from OY757017.1 coordinate 15,621,240, forward strand.
CAGCAGAAAGCTGTTACGACCAGCATCAGAATGAATTTGAATACATGCATACTGTTGCATAAGCTTTAGATGGTATATCTGACTAAATTTCCATGTGCTATCATAGAAAGCCTTGTCACCAAGTTCTGAAACAGGTGGTTTTTCGCAATGATCGGTAAAAATTAAGTGGCCATAACCACCCCCCCCCCCCCCCGACCAAAAAAAAAAAAAAAAAATCTTGGACATCCTGTGATTAATATTAACATGACAAGCCTACATTATGAAAACACGCCTATACAAATATATTGGAAATTTTTCCACCAAACAAATTGTGGGGACTCCATAGAACTGCATCGATAAGGTGGTTTATCGTTCTTCCACTGTATATGTCTTTTAACGGAAATTAGATAAAATGTTTACTCGTGAAAAAAAAAAAAAAAAAAAAAACATTTTTTACTGTACAAAAGATGGGTTTAAGTGGGTCAAAATTATGCAGGTGTGTGTAATGAAAACCCTGTTCAACTTTCATAACAGTTAAGTTTGAAGTGCTGTTTATCAACTAAGTTTATAAAGAAACTTCGAAGTTGAAGAAATGGTCGCCGGTTCGAGTCCGGTTCTGGTCGCATTTTTTTTCAACTTCATTTCGTAATAATCTATCTATTGAAGTGAATACATAGTTTTTCTTATTCTGCTCTTAAGCAGATTGTGGGTACTTGTTTGAACTGCCTCATCGATTGACAAAAAAATTGCCCGCCCCGGGGCCCACATGTTTTACATAGACATTTGTGGGAGAAAAGCTTTAAAACTCTTTTTCTCTAAAACCACAAGGACTAAGTCTTTCATATTTGGTTTGAAGCTTCATCTAGGGGACCTCTACTGATATTGTTGAAATTATGGCCCTCTGGCCAAAAATGGCCCCATCCGGGGCCCACATGTTTTACATTGGCTTATAGAGGGAAAACCTTTAAAAATCTTCTCTGAAACCACAAGGCCCAGGTCTTTCATATTTGGTATGAAGCTTCATCTAGGGTACCTGTACCAAGATTGCTCAAATTATAGCCCTGGGGCCAAAAATGGCTCTGCCCTGGGGCCCAAATTATAGCCCTGGGGCCAAAAATGGCCCTGCCCCGTGGCCCACATGTTTTACATAGACTTTTGTGGGGGAAAGCTTTAAAAATCTTTTTCTCGAAACTACAAGGACTAAGTCTTTCATATTTGGTTTGAAGCTTCATCTAGTGGACCTCTACTAAGATTGTTCGAATTATAGCCCTGGGGCCAAAAATGACCCTGCCCTGGCCCCCAGGCCACTTGTTATACTTTGGATCAGGTGAGCGAACTAGGGCCCTCTGCACCCTCTTGTTTTTAAAGTCACTGTCTTTTTGGCCTTCCTCTGTTTAGGTTTCCATTATGGTCTGGTCGCTTAGTGTTTGTTTCTTTCCCTTTGGTGGGTGAAGTAAATTAATTGTATCAATTCCTGATCTTTGTTTTACTTCTACTTTGTTATTGAATTTTATCCTAGTTCCCTGGGTGCGGAGCCAAAAATTAATGTGACATTGCATTGTCCTCATAGTGTGAGGAAGCCTTGTACCAAATTTGGTTGCATTCTGGCCAGTTTTATAAGGAGGAAATAGCATGGTAGATGAACAGATGGATGGACAGACATACGGACGGATGCCGGATGCCTTCACAATTTATTAAAATATTACACTTAAAAAGCATGGGGATAATTATTAGTAGAAGAGTATAAAAAAAACATAAACAAAAAAAAAAAATAAAGAGGAAACAATGAGGGGGACAAGATACTGTGGTCAGGGTTCTCACTGGATTTTGAAAATTGGAGTCCTCCAGAAAAAGTTGGAGTTTTACCATACTTTTCTATTGAGACTTTCCAAATACATTTAGTAGGATTCAGAAATGAAAAAATTGGAGTAAATTACTCCAAATTTGAGTTAACAAAAACTCTTGTGATTATGGTATCTTGTACCTGAGGACAAAAAGCTCGGGGTGGGGGGACAAGATTCTGCAATTGAGTGCAGAAAACCACATGCAGAACTCTGCCGACTTGTGGAAAAGGAGCAGAGAATTCTCCGCACCACATCTTTATTTTTCAAAAAAAAAAAAAAAATCTTTCAGCATGATTCAGGGAATTATTGTTCCAATACTCCGCAAGAGAATTTCTGCATTAAACATGTGGAAAATGGAGGCTTTTGCAGAAATTTGAGAAACTGGGTCAGGGTTAAAATAGAAAAAGATAAAAAATGCTTAAAATGCTAACACCTCCTATTTCCTTTGGCCATTTTCAGTTCAACTTTATAAGGATGTTGCTTAGGTGGCTCTCTACCAAAATAGTAAAATTGTTATGCTCTAAAAACCAGGTTGCTGCCTGAGCTAAAAATAGAAAAACCTTTGAATAACTACTCCTTTCATATCCTCCACCCCGCCCATCAGAGCTTTGAGAAATAGATGGGCTGCATGATGCTTCCACGCAGAGTTGATACCGACTGCACATTAGTACTGGTAATCTGCTTAGAAGGTCTAAGCCTGCCCAGGAAAACTGCTGCCAGTCGGCCCGTCTATGCACATAAACCCTATTGGTTTTATTGGGTGGCAGGGATTGAGATGTTATTTCATCTCAATGTAGGGTAAAAGTCCCACAAAATTGGAAGCAATGTCTCCAAAATGACCTTAATTGTGTTGACAGGGACATTAAACCAAACAAACTCCTTCTCCCCATGGGCCAGTTTGATTCAAACTTCAAAGGAAAAGCCTTTATTTATAGAGCTTGACAACAGTTAGTGCATATAATTTTAATAGCTAATCTTCCATGAGGTCCTCATTGTTTCTTAGCTGACATTAAATAGCTTGAATTGTTCTGTTTTGATGAACAAGAGCTAATTATAGGAAAACTCATCAAAAATTCATATAAAATGGTAACTGGGCCTTCTAAACCTTTGGGACAGTTTCTGTTGAACTCCACAGCAATATTGCCTAGCTGACTCCCGTCCAAAAGAGCTAAAATCATTCTGCTCTGAAGAGCAAGATTGTCACCAGAACTAAAAATAGAAAAATCTTAAAACAAGTACAACCATATGATTGAATGTTGTTTAGATGACCTTCTACCAATTAATCAAAATACATGTAGCTAAAATGATTTCACTCAGATGAACAAGATGGCTGCCAGAGCTAAAAAGTTGAAGAAAAAAAATCATTAGAAAACTGCCCCTTAGAACCCCTGGGCCAATACCATTCAGACCTCTTTTGAATGTTGCTGAGATGGCACTCTATCAAAAGAGCTAGAACAGTTCAGTGAAAAAACTGGCTTCTAATTGTCCACATGTTTTTTGAAGCTAGGTCATTGGCCCTCTTGTCCTTTGATGGCGAGGATAATGCTCAGCCAGCCTGGATGTAGTTCATTGTCGAACTTCTTGTCATTAAGAAGCTTTATTTGTATCTTTCAGGTAATATCTATGTTTGGCATGGGAGCATGGATGTGCTGATGGGGTCAAATTCGGTAGCTTTGAAAGCTGCTGGAGAACCAGAAGATTCAACAGGAGGATACAGTTCATCTTTTGAAGTAAAGGATAGTCAAGATTTAACATCTTTCTTTTCTCAGATCATTTCTGAAGCAATTGTCTTTGCTTTTGTGCAGAAAAAATACAACCCTGAGTCTGAAAATTTCCTCACACCAACCATTGCGATCTCCAGAAATGATGCTCTATTTTATTTTTACGACCCTGAGAATGATATACTCCTTGAAAGTGCACCTTTTAATTTGTTTGTGTCGTACAGAAATGAGCTAGCTTATGTCACCATTCTAGCTCTGTGGCTGGCAATAAACCATAAATATTTCTGTACAGGTATCACTGATTCAATGAAAGAAAGAAATTTTACTGCTGATTTCATGAAGAAAATGTCAGATAATACAAAGCAAATGTACACAAGCAAGGTATCATTTGGTGGCTGTCGTTGTGGACCAAAAAAGGGTGTATATTTCCTGCCCCAGAAGGGACACGGATGGATACTTGTTGATTGAGCTTTACAAAATATAGAACTGCGTATGACATGGACAGGGGGAAAAAAGGGAAAATTCCAAGGTCAACTTTTTCAGGTACAAGTCAGTTAGTTTACTGTAGTTGTATGAACTAATGGCTTCCAATCGTATAGGATTAGGAAGCAAGGAGGATTTTCTCACATTAACCTGAATAAATGCAAGCAATGAAATGAAACTGGTAGGTATAGAAGCCAAGTTTTAATAGAAAGCATCGTTTTTTGCCGCGCCTGCTTTAAGCATGGAGCGATATAGGAGTCCAATTTTCCGTTCGTCTGTTTGTCCATTCGTCAAACCATCAACATTTGCGACCACCCTAGCGTTCACCAAAATATTCAAGTTTACATCTCAAGAACTTTAAGAGCTTAATTAATGTTATCTCGGCCACAGTTTTGGTCCAATCACCATCAAATTTGCTCAGAATCATCATTGTGACAATATCTCAGTCAAGGTCGAATATGGGTCATGTCGAGTAAAAAGTAGGTCAGCAGGTCAAATCATAGAAACACCTTGTGAACACACTAAATGCTCCAGTTTTGGTGCAATCATCATCAAACCTGCTCAGGATGGCCATTGTGACAATATCTGTCAAGTTCGGATATGGGTTATGTCAGGTCAAAAATTAGGTAAGTAGGTAAAATCATCGGAAAACCTTGTGAACACTCTAGAGGCCAGTTTTGGTTCAATGATCATCAAACTTGCCCAGAATCATCATTGTGACAATATCTCGGTCAAGTTCGAATATGGATCATGTTAGGTCAAATAGTAGGTTAGTAGGTCAAATCATAGAAAAACCTTGTGAACACTCCAGAGGCTACAGTTTTGATCCAATCATCATCAAACTTGCTCATAATGATCATTATGACCATATCAAGGCCAAGTATGAATATGGGTCATGTCAGTTTAAAAAGTAGGTTAGTATGTCAATTCCTAGAAAAAACGTCAACACTCGATGCTACAGTTTTGGTCCAATCATCATCAAGTTTGATCAGAATGATCATTATGACCATATCTCGGACAAGTTCGAATATGGGTCATGTCGGGTAAAAAGGTAGGTCAGTAGATCAAATCATAGAAAAACCATGTGAACACCAGTTTTTGTTTATCATAACTTTATAGCCGTTTGAGACAGTCTTTATATTTGGCATGTGGGTTACTTGTGACATGGCCTTTCCACTCATACAAAAATGTTGACCAGTGACCTTGACCCTGGAACTTTGACCTACTTTATCATAACTGAAACCATATGAGATAGAGCCTTCAAATTTGGCATGTAGGTTCCCTGTGACATTGCCTTACCGCTGATACAAAAAATACCTGTGACTCTGACCTGTGACCTTTAACCTACTTTATCATTACTTTCTAACCATTTGAAATAGAGCCTCCATATTTCGCATGTAGGTTCCTTGTGACATAATTTTTCTAGTCATACATAAAATATTGGCCAGTGACCTTGACCCCTGACCTTTGACCTACTTGTCATAACTTTAACTATTTGAGATAGAGCCTTCATGTTTGGCATGTAGGTTCCTTGTGACATTGCTAAACACTCATACACAATGTTTGACCTGTGTCCTTGACCTGTGATCCTTGACCTACTTTAACATAACTTTCTAACCGTTTGAGATAGAGCCTTCATATTTGGCATGTAGGTTCCTTGTGACTTGGTCTTATTGATAATTACCTGTGACTTTGGCCTGTGACCTTTGACCTACTTTATCATACTTTTCTAACCATTTACCAAAGAGCCTTCATATTTGGCATGTAGGTTCCTTGTGACATTGTTTTTCCACTCATACAAAAATGTTGACCTTGGCCCTGGACCTTTGAGCTACTTAATCATAGTGTTTTTACCATCTGGCATAGAGCCAATATATTTGGCATGTAGGTCCATTGTGACATTGCCTTTCCACTCAAACAAAAAATTTTGACCTGCGACTTAGACCCTTGACCTGTGACCTACTTTATCATAACTTTCTAACTGTTTTAGATAGAGCTTTCATAGTCGGCCTGTAGGTTGCTTGTGACATTGCCTTCCCACCAATGCATAAGATTTTGACCTGTGACCTACTTTGTTATAATTTCTTAACCATTTGAGATAGCGCCTTTATATTGGCATGTTTTGATTGGCTGGTTCATGTCTAATGGTTAAATGGAATTAAAAGGGATACTTATGTTACAGACTTTATGATCCCCAATATTGATATAGCACTGGATTCTTTCTTTGTGACTTTGTTTCTGTTATGGGTCTGAACATTTGCCTTTACGCAACTTAGTCAAAGCGCGACTTCCGGTGAGCTACCCTTTTCGGCGCGACAGGTCTATATATAATAACCTTGTGAACAACTTAGAGACAACGGTTAGTATCCAATCATCATGAAACTTGCTCAGAATAATGGCCATGACAATATCTCGATCAAGTTCGAAAATGGAACCTGTCCAGTCAAAGTGTAGGTCAGTAGGTCAAATCGTAGAAAAAAAATTGTGAACACTGTAGTTAAATAGTTAAAAAAATGGTTAGGGCTTTCCGGGTGTAGGGATCAAGGTTATGGTTATTGTAGCTATCTTCAGTTTAAACTTTCTTAACACTATCTCCAACATGTCTTGATGGATTTTAATAGAATTACCTCAACATATAACCTACTATCTTGCAGTTTGAATCAGGTGAGCGATCTAGGGTCATCAAGACCCTCTTGTTTTTGTTTTCTTTTTTCTTTTCTTTTTTAGCTCACGTGACTGAAGGTCATGGTGAGCTTTTGTGACTGTAAGATGTCCGGCGTCGTGCGGTGTGCGTCGTCCGTTTGTAAACTTTTTCTTGGGAACACACTGGAGGCCACAGTTTTGGTCCAATAATCATCAAACTTGCTCAGAATGACAATATGACAATTTTTCGGTCAAGCTTGAATATGGGTCATGACGGGTTAAAAAGTAGGTGAGTAGGTCAAATCATAGAAAAACATTGTAAACTCTCTGGAGACCACAGTCTCGTCCAATCATCATTAATCTTGCTCAGAATGATCATTGTGACAATATCTCGGTCAAGTTTGAATACGGGTCATGTCGGGTCAAAAGTAGGTCAGTGGGTCAAATCATAGAAAAATCTTGTTAACACTCTAGAGGCCACAATTTTGATCCAATCATAATCAATCTTGCTCAGAACGATCATCATTGTAACAATATCTCGATAAAATTCGAATATTGGTCCTGTCGGGTCAAAAAGTAGGTCAGTAGGTCAAATTATAGAAAAACCTTATGAACACTCTAGAGGCCACAGTTTTGGTCCAATCATCATCAATCTTGCTCAGAATGATGATCGTAACAAAATCTCGGTCTAGTTAAAATATGGGTCATGTCGGGTCAAAAAGTAGGTCAGAGAGTAAAATCATAGGAACACCTTGTGAACAGGCTAAAGGACACTATTTTGGTCCAATCATCATGAAACTTGCTTAAAATGATCATCATGACAATATCTCGGTCAATTTCGAATATGGGTCATGTCGGGTCCAAAAGTAGTTCAGTTGGTCAATCATAGAAAAGCCTTGTGAAAACTAGGTTTTGTTTTATCACAACTTTAGAACCTTGAGAGCCTTAGCATGTGGGTTCCTTGTGAGATTGCTTTCGCATTAATACAAAAAAAAAACTGTGATCTTGACACCTGACATTTTGACCTACTTATCATAACATTTTAACCATTTAAGATAGAGCCTTCATATTCGGCATGTAGGTTCCTTTTGACATTGCCTTACCACTCATACAATACTTTACCTGCGACCTTGACCTATGATTTTTGACCTACTTAATTATAACTTTCTAACCGTTTGAGATAGTCTTCATATTTGTCATGTAGGTTTCTTGTGACATTGCCTTTCCACTCATACAAAAAATTACATGTGATTTTGACCTGTGACCTTTGACCTACTTTATCATAACTTTCGAACCATTTGAGATAGAGCCTTCATATTTCGCATCTATGTTCCTTGTGACATTGTTTTTCCACTCATACAAAACTTTGACCTTTACCCTGGACCTTTGACCTTCTTTATCATTAAGTTTTAACCATTTGACATAGAGCATTTATATTTGGCACGTAGGATCCTTGTGACATTGCCTTTCCACTGATACAAAAAAATCGAACTGTGACTTACACCCTTGACCTGTGACCTACTTCATCATAACTTTCTAACTGTTTTAGGTAGCGCTTTCACATTAAGCATGTGGGTTGCTTGTGCATTGCCGTCCCGCTCATACATAAAATTTTGACCTGTGACCTTGACCCTTGCCCTGTGACCTTCTTTGTTATAACTTCTTAACCACTTGAGATAGAGCCTTTATATTTGGCATGCTTTGATTGGCTGGTTCATGTCTAAGGGTTAAATGGAATTAAAAGAGATACTAATGTGATAGTCGTGATCCCCAATATTCATATAGCACTGCATTTTTTCTTTGTTACTTTATTTCTGTTATGGGTCTGAAAATTTGCCTTTGTGCAACTTATATATATTTCTACTGACCGTCCTAAGTCAGTGCTTTTGCTGTGGTTCCTTCGTGTTTGGTGTTGGTGACTGTGATTCTTAATAGACATTGGACTGTTTTGTGGTATTTAATTTGTAGGAGTTTTGAAACCTTAAAACCTTTACTTTTCATCAATTAATTTCACGTTACTCTGGTGGTGCCGAATGGCTTTTCATCATTTGCCGTTTGGCGCTTATTACCCACATATATGGTTGCCTCGTCGTTGATGGAAAGATCATCATCATAATCAATTCCGCCAATATGTATGGTGTTCCTTTTCGGTTACATGATTCTGATCCTTTTTGTGAAGTGTGAGTTTTCCCTCTCAGTTACATAACAAAAACATGTTTGAACCACAGTGAAACTAAGGGTGAGGGTTGGGGTCCCGTAAAGAATACTTAAACCCACCATTATTATTTACTGACCGTTCCAAGACGGTGCTTTTGCTGTGGTTCCTTCCTGTTTTGTGTATGTGGTTATAACTCTTTCCCTAATAATACACGTTGTTTTATTAATGATTCCTATTTTTCCCGCTTTTTTTTGTTGTTCGTTTTGGTTGCATTTGTCCGTCCAAGTTATTGTTTGTATCGTTAGTGATTCTGATTCTTTCTCCATTACGTTTGTTAATCATTTTTGGTTACGTTTGTATATTCTGAGTCACCACCTATTTAGGAAAGAACTGCTGACTCGGTTTAGCGGTGGTCCGTTTTATTTATTTTTATCACTCAATGTTTTGCATTCTTTCCCTGGTGATGTAGGAAGGATTTGGGATTTGATTGTATCAGTTCCTGATCATTACTATTTTTAATCTTAGTCAAATCGCGACTTCCGATGAACTATTCTGTCTGGCTATAGGTCTTATATATAATAGCCTTGTGAACACTTAAGAGACCACAGATTTGGTCCAATCACCATCAAACTTGCTCAGATTAATTGTCATGACCATATCTCGATCAAGTTCGAAAATGGGACCTGTCCAGTCAAAGTGTAAGTCAGTAGGTCATATCGTAGAAATACCTTTGTAAACATTCGTGTTAGGCATGGCTTTCCGGGTGTAGGGATCAAGGTTAAGGTCCTTGTTGCTATCTTTCGAAAGAAAAAAACTTCTTAAAACTAGCTCCAACATTTATTGATGGAGTTTATTAGAATTACCTAAACGTATAACCTAAATTTGCACTTTGGATCAGGTGAGCGATCTAGGGGGCATCCGTGTCTTATGGACACTTTTTCTAGCTTTTTATGAAAATCGACATTTTAGTTTGGTTGCTATGGTAACTTAGAGCTCCCATAGACTTATAATGGGAAATATTTTTATCTGGAGAAAAATACTAGATATGCCCAGGAAAACTGCTGCAATGTCATTTCATCTCAATGTCGGGTAAAAATACCACAAAATCGGAAGTAACGTCTCCAAATGACCTAAATTGTGTTTGACGGGCACATTAAACCTCAAATCAAGCAAAAATCTGATGAAAAAAGTTTTCTTTTTTATATTGTTTTATGAAATATCGAAAAACAAGTATTGGCTTTTACAAATAGCTTGAGTCTACGCTAAGCATACATTAATTTGCGAAGAACTAAAATGCGGCAGTTACCATGAAGTGTAAAATAGTTACAGATAACAAATTAGGAATTCCAAATGTTCTCTCCAATGTCACATAAAGTACTACATGCCTACATTAACGGTTTCTTCATTTCGCATTCTGGGGTAACCTTTCAGTTTACATTTTAGGGTAATGTCATGAACAGTTTGCAAAGATTGCCATTTAGAAAATTAAAACATTAAGAATTAGGTGTGTAAAGAACTAGATAAGGGCAATATATGTTAATTTTGCAAGTGTGAGAACAATCGTGCATATCCATGTGATTAAGGCAGCTCTCCGGTAATTGCCTGGTGACAATATGCAAATAGGCGTTCGGGTATGACCTGATCTTTGTTTTACTTCTACTTTTTAATCATAAGTCAAACTCGTATACGTACTCGAACATCAATCACTTCACTCGCATACGCGTACATAAATTATCTTCGGATGTCTGTTGTCAAATAAATAGGCAGACAGAGAAACGTACAGGTGATTCCCCGCCATCGGGGCTTGGAAATGAGGGAATGAGATGTCATTATCTGAATGTCGGTAAAAGTCCCACAAAATTGGAAGCGACATCTACAGAATGACCTAAATAGTGTTGACGGGGACGTTAAACCTCAAATCAAATTGAAAAAAATGCTAAATGATCAGGAACTGATACAACCAGATCCCACATCATATCCAAAACATCACAAGGGAAAGTGAAAACATGAAATTACATCAATTTACAATAGAGACAACTTATTCCCCGAGTCATGCAGCTCTTTCCCAAACAGGTGGTGACTCAGAGAATTATGCAAAACAAAATATGTATAAACACACATAATGAATAAAATAAAATTTAAAATTATAAACGCCAAACACATCAAACAGGAAGGAAGCACAACACACCCCACTACAAGTGGCAAAATGCGGCACAAACAAGAGACAGAAAGGAATACTTTAGTAATTTTGGAAGGTGTTCACAGCATTGCACACTTATGTGATGGATTATCTTTTATTGATTCCTTACAGAATTGCGACCCACTCACGCTCTTAATCATTTATCAAAACTCACATAAGTACTCAAAACAGCAATAACTCACGTAGGCGACCATAAGTTATCCTCGGTGAATTCACTTTTATTGAACCCCTATGAACACACGATTCACTATCTTATTAATTAAAAGGGCAGAAAGAAACATACAGCATAACACACTTCTGAAATGAATTTATTTTATTGATTTCTTACAAAGTTGCAACACACTCGCTCTTTTAATCGTAAGTCACATAAGCTCTCACTCAGACATCAGTCACTCCCGGACTCGATCATATATTATCCTCAGTTCTGTAGTCAAACAAATAGGCAGAGAGAAACGTACAGATGAGTCAGAAAAAATGTTTCAGTAGTTTTTTGAAGGTGTTTACAGCGTAACACTTACGAGATGAATTCAATTTTATTGGTCCATTGCAAATTTGCGATTCACCCAACTGTCTTAATCATAAGTTAAATTCGCATACGTACTCGGAACATCAATCACTATCAGTCGCATACTTGATTATAAATTATCCTCGGATGTCAGTTGTAAAATAAAAAGGCAGATATAATCTTACATTGAGTCCACGCCCATCGGGGCTTTGAGAAATAGATGGGTTGCTCGAGACATTCACGCAGATCTGATACCGAACGCACATGAGTAATGGCAATGTGCTTAGAAGGTCTAATCTTGTCCAGGAAATATGCCGCGAGTCGGCCTGTCCATGCATATAAACCCAATTGGTTTTATTGGGTGGCAGGGATATCAATGTCATTGCATCTTAAGGTCGGGTAACAGTCCCACAAAATTGGAAAGAACTTCTCCAAAATGACCTAAATTGTGTTGACGGAGACGTTGGTCCTAAAGTCAAACACACAAACAAGAGTCAGAAAAGAATACATAAGTAGTTTTGGAAGGTGTTCACAGCATTACACACTTATGATGGTTTTTGAAGGTGTTCACAGCGTAACACTTACGGGATGAATTACTGAATCTTAACGAACACGCGAACAACTCACTATCTTTTTTATAAATCTTAAGTCAGAACTCAGATACTCGATAATCCATCGCTATCACTCGCATACTCGATCATAAATTATCATGGGATGGCTGTTGTCAAATTAACAGGCAGATAGAAACGCTCAGGAGAGCTTGACGAAAGTCATCCGATGATAATTTAAGATCGATTTCGTGAATGAGACTGATTGATGTTTGAGTATCTATGTGAGTTTTGGGTCATGATTACGAAGGCGAGTAAGTCGCAAGTTTGTCAGGAATCAGTAAAATTGAATTCATCTCATAAGCGTGTTATGCTGTGAACACCTTCCATTATATTCTTTTCTGACATTTTCTTTCATTTATTTATTTGACATCAGCCATCCAAGTATAATTAAAGATCGACTTTGTGAATGGGTGAAAGAGTTTTAGTTTTACGTCCCACCAACAGCTAAGGTCATGTGGAGAAGGGACCTCGGTTTAAAGACTCATCCAAAAGTCAGAAGCCCGGGATCGAATCTGCTATCCCTGGTTTACAAGACGAGTAGCATAACCATTGCACCACAGTGGCTTCTACTATGTGAATGAGAGTGATTGATTTTTGAGAGTTTTGGATTATGATTAAGAGACACGTAAGTAATAAATTTGTAAGGGATCAGTAAAAATGTAATCATCTCATAAGTTTGTTATGTTGTGGACACCTCCCAAAACTACTCGGATATTCATTTCTGACTAATCTGTACGTCTCTACCTGCCTTTTTGTTTGACTGCAGAATCGAGGATAATTTAAGATGGACTACGTGAGCAAGAGTGATTGTTCGAGTACTGATGTGAGTTTTGGCTCATGGTTACGAGAGCGAGTGAGTTGCAAGTTTGTGAGGAATCAATAAAAATGAACTCATTTCATAAGTGTGTTATGCTGAGAAGAACTTCCAAAACTACTCATTTATTCTTTTTTGACACATCTAAACCTTTTCCTTTTAATGTCTAATTATTTGACAACAGTCATCCGAAGAATAATTATGAGTGTGCGAGTGTTAGTGATTGATGTAAGACAGAGTATTTATGTGAGTTTGACTTATGATTAAGAGAGCGAGTGAGTTGCAAGTTTGTATGAAATCAATTAAGATGAATTCATCTCATAAGTGTGTTATGCTGTGAACACCTTTCAAAACTACTCAGTTATTGTTTGCTATCCCATTTGATTAATTCTTTCAGTCTTGTTATTCGGCAACAGCAACCCCATGATAATTTATTACCGACTATGTGAGTGAGAATGATTAGTGTTAGTGATTGAGTGAGTATTTATGTTAGTTTAGGCTTATGACTAAGAGAGCGAATGGGTCGCAAAATTTTAAGGAATCAAAAAAAAAAAAAAAATAAATAAATAAATAAATTCAACTCATAAGTGTGTTATAATGCAAACACCTTCCAAAAATACACTGACTCATATGAACGTTTCTTTCAGTCTATTTGTTTGACAATAGCGTTCCGAGGATAATTCATGATAAGTGTGCTATTCATCTCATAAGTGTGTTATGCTGTGAACACCTTCCAAAACTACTCTGACTCGCCTTTACTTTTCTTTCAGTCGATTTGCTTGACGACAGTCATCCGATGATAATTTAAGATCGATTTCGTGAATGAGACTGATTGATGTTTGAGTATCTATGTGAGTTTTGGGTCATGATTACGAGGGCGAGTAAGTCGCAAGTTTGTCAGGAATCAGTAAAAATGAATTCATCTCCAAAGCGTGTTATGCTGTGAACACCTTCCATTATATTCTTTTCTGACCTTTTCTTTCATATATTTATTTGACATCAGCCATCCACGTTTAATTAATGATCGACTTTGTGAATTGGTGAAAGAGTTTTAGTTTTACGTCCCATCAACAGCTACGGTCATGTGGAGAAGGGACCTCGGTTTAAAGACTCATCCAAAAGTCAGGAGAAGCCCGGGATCGAATCTGCGATCCCTGGTTTACAAGACGAGTAGCATAACCACTGCACCACAGTGGCTTCTACTATGTGAATGAGAGTGATTGATTTTTGAGAGTTTTGGATTATGATTAAGAGACAAGTAATAAATTTGTAAGGGATCAGTAAAAATGTAATCATCTCATAAGTTTGTAATGTTGTGGACACTTCCCAAAACTACTCAGATATTCATTTCTGACTAATCTGTACGTCTCTACCTGCCTTTTCATTTCATAAGTGTGTTATGCGGAGAAGACCTTCCAAAACTACTCGTTTATTCTTTTTTGACACATCTAAACCTTTTCTTTTTAATGTCTAATTATTTGACAACAGTCATCCGAGGAAAATTTATGAGTGTGCGAGTGTTAGTGATTGATGTAAGACAGAGTATTCATGTGAGTTTGACTTACGATTAAGAAAGCGAGTGAGTTGCAAGTTTGTATGAAATCAATTAAGATGAATTCATCTCATAAGTGTGTTATGCTGTGAACACCTTTCAAAACTACTCAGATATTGTCTGCTATCCCATTTGTTTAATTCTTTCAGTCTTTTTATTCGTCAACAGCAACCCATGATAATTTATTACCGACTATGTGAGTGAGAATGATTAGTGTTAGTGATTGAGTGAGTATTTATGTTAGTTTAGGCTTATGACTAAGAGAGCGAATGGGTCGCAAAATTTTAAGGAATAAATAAATAAATAAATAAATTCCACTCATACGTGTGTTATAATGCAAACGCCTTCCAAAAATACTCTGACTCATATGAACGTTTATTTCAGTCTATTTGTTTGACAAGAACGTTCCGAGGATAATTCATAATAAGTGTGCTATTCATCTCATAAGTGTGTTATGCTGTGAACACCTTCCAAAACTACTCTGACCCGCCTTTGCTTTTCTTTCAGTCTTTTTGCTTGACGACAGTCATCCGATGATAATTTAAGATCGATTTCGTGAATGAGACTGATTGATGTTTGAGTATCTATGTAAGTTTTGGGTCGTGATTACGACGGCGAGTAAGTCGCAAGTTTGTCAGGAATCAGTGAAAATGAATTCATCTCATAAGCGTGTTATGCTGTGAACACCTTCCATTATATATTCTTTTCTGACCTTTTCTTTTATATATTTATTTTACATCAGCCATCCAAGTATAATTAATGATCGACTTTGTGAATGGGTGAAAGAGTTTAAGTTTTACGTCCCACCAACAGCTAAGGTCATGTGGAGAAGGGACCTCGGATTAAAGACTCATCCAAAAGTCAGGAGAAGCCCGGGATCGAACCTGCGATCCCTGGTTTACAAGACGAGTAGCATAACCACTGCACCACAGTGGCTTCTACTATGTGAATGAGAGTGATTGATTTTTGAGAGTTTTGGATTATGATTAAGAGACAAGTAAGTAATAAATTTGTAAGGGATCAGTAAAAATGTAATCATCTCATAAGTTTGTTATGTTGTGGACACCTCCCAAAACTACTCAGATATTCATTTCTGACTAATCTGTACGTCTCTACCTGCCTTTTTATTTGACTGCAGAATCGAGGATAATTTAAGATGAGCTACGTGAGCAAGAGTGATTGTTCGAGTACTGATGTGAGTTTTGGCTCATGGTTACGAGGGCGAGTATATCGCAAGTTTGTCAGGAATCAGTAAAAATGAATTCATCTCATAAGCGTGTTATGCTGTGAACACCTTCCATTATATTCTTTTCTGACCTTTTCTTTCATTTATTTATTTGACATCAGCCATCCAAGTATAATTAATGATCGACAATGTGAATGGGTGAAAGAGTTTTAGTTTTACGTCCCACCAACAGCTACGGTCATGTGGAGAAGGGATCTCGGTTACAAGACACATCAAAAAGTCACGAGAAGCCCGGGATCGAATCTGCGATCCCTGGTTTACAAGATGAGTAGCATAACCACTGCACCACAGTGGCTTCTACTATGTGAATGAGAGTGATTGATTTTTGAGAGTTTTGGATTATGAGTAAGAGACAAGTAAGTAATAAATTCGTAAGGGATCAGTAAAAATGTAATCATCTCATAAGTTTGTTATGTTGTGGACACCTCCCAAAATTACTCAGATATTCATTTCTGACTAATCTGTACGTCTCTACCTGCCTTTTTGTTTGACTGCAGAATCGAGGATAATTTAAGATGGACTACGTGAGCAAGAGTAATTGTTCGAGTACTGATGTGAGTTTTGGCTCATGGTTACGAGAGCGAGTGAGTTGCAAGTTTGTGAGGAATCAATAAAAATGAACTCATTCCATAAGTGTGTTATGCTGAGAAGACCTTCCAAAACTACTCGTTTATTCTTTTTTGACACATCTAAACCTTTTCTTTTTAATGTCTAATTATTTGACAACAGTCATCCGAGGAAAATTTATATGTCGTGCTCTTGTTAAGGTTATCTCCTTAATCTTGTCTCAGACATCAAGGTCTAGTACAATGTGCAGCATGATTGATTACAACTTAAAAGTGTTTATTGCTCCACTGTAGCCCATTCTACTGATAGGACATTTATGTCAAAAACCTAGATTGTGGGTACTCATTGCGGAACTGCATCGCCAAGGTGGTTCTAATGAGTATCCACCTATGATTTTGAACAGAAATTAGAAAAATTAGGTATACCCCAGTATTATTTTACAGGAAACAGTCTGAAAGTGAAAAAGGGATAACTCGAACATTTTTTCAAATCATCTGGCATTTTCATGTTTGGTTTTATCGTTTGCTGAAAAAATGTTCGAAACCATGACGGCATGCTTTGCACGTGCTTAATGGCCAGTCACGTGACAATACCCTCTATTTTTTAACATATTGCTATTATTTTGAAGTTACTAAAGCAACCGCAAAATCACGTGCAAAACCAAAAACGTGCATTTGATTTCGTCGTCGAGGGTTGGTTACTTCCATTGAAACCATATTTTCTATTCATGCAAACTAATGTTTCGCGGCCCATATAATTGTTATATATATATAATACCGTTTTTTATCATTGTTTATGAACGTAACGTTACTGACGCCGGAAGTAACGCCGGAAGTAACGTCGTTACGCATTGTTGCTATGTCAATAACTTAACGTCTTCTTGAAAAGCTGTTAGAACAGTGAAACCGGTAGAAGCGTATAAAATATACAAAATTGTGTGGCGATATCGGACTTTGTTGATTTTCTATATATATATATATATAATTGTTTTAATGTCTAATTATTTGACAACAGTCATCCGAGGAAAATTTATATGTCGTGCTCTTGTTAAGGTTATCTCCTTAATCTTGTCTCAGACATCAAGGTCTAGTACAATGTGCAGCATGATTGATTACAACTTAAAAGTGTTTATTGCTCCACTGTAGCCCATTCTACTGATAGGACATTTATGTCAAAAACCTAGATTGTGGGTACTCATTGCGGAACTGCATCGCCAAGGTGGTTCTAATGAGTATCCACCTATGATTTTGAACAGAAATTAGAAAAATTAGGTATACCCCAGTATTATTTTACAGGAAACAGTCTGAAAGTGAAAAAGGGATAACTCGAACATTTTTTCAAATCATCTGGCATTTTCATGTTTGGTTTTATCGTTTGCTGAAAAAATGTTCGAAACCATGACGGCATGCTTTGCACGTGCTTAATGGCCAGTCACGTGACAATACCCTCTATTTTTTAACATATTGCTATTATTTTGAAGTTACTAAAGCAACCGCAAAATCACGTGCAAAACCAAAAACGTGCATTTGATTTCGTCGTCGAGGGTTGGTTACTTCCATTGAAACCATATTTTCTATTCATGCAAACTAATGTTTCGCGGCCCATATAATTGTTATATATATATAATACCGTTTTTTATCATTGTTTATGAACGTAACGTTACTGACGCCGGAAGTAACGCCGGAAGTAACGTCGTTACGCATTGTTGCTATGTCAATAACTTAACGTCTTCTTGAAAAGCTGTTAGAACAGTGAAACCGGTAGAAGCGTATAAAATATACAAAATTGTGTGGCGATATCGGACTTTGTTGATTTTCTATATATATATATATAATTGTTAGAACCACGTTATCAAGAACCCAAAATCTATGTTTGAAGCAGAAATAAGGAAAATAATGTTATTTTTGTTCACAACATGTAAAACAGTGATACTGAACTTTCGCATTTTATCCTTTCATATAAAGAGACTGATACATAGAGAACACAGATTGAATGAAAACGTTCCCTAGTTATGTAAACAAATACTGCAGAACCAAAATTTTAACAGCCTAGAGAATCAGATAAGGATCATTAAGAAAGCAATACATGCCAATCACTTCTGGGAGTCCATTTCTTATCATATTAATGGGATAACTTCCAAAGATAGAAGAACTTGCTATCAGAGAGGAAAAGAGAAGTGAAACATTAAATATACAGTTATATGACTTATTAATTTAAAATTTGTTATCCGACTAGTAGCTAGTCTACAAAAATGAGTAAGCTTGATAGTGAACGTATTGGAATCTAACGTGGGCTCACTGACCGTTCCAAGGCGGTTCTTCTGCGGCGGTTTATTTATGTAATTGTTTGTTACTGTTTGTGTGTATCACTTGTGTCTTTTTATTTTTGATGGCCATTAGACCATTTTCTGGGAAAGTTGCTGACCTTTTGGCCTTCCATTTTTCCCTTATGATCTGGTCACTCTTTCCCTTTGCTGGGAGGAATAAGTTAATTGTACCAATTCATTAGCCTAGCCCCTAGGCGTTAAAATGATTAATATGGACATATGCATTGACAATGAGCAGTATAATAATTTAGCTAGTCTAGTCTCTCTTTCTCGATTTTATGATAATACTTAGCCAAGACGTGTATTTGAGACTCCAGCAAATAGACTTGCCATTACTATGAAGTTGAAAATATTTTACTACATGTATGTGTAATGATAATGATAATAATGATATTCAGACTTTTATTATCAGACTAGTTTTATTATCAGACTAGTAGCTAGTCTACCAATTCATGATCATTGTGTAACTTCTACTCAATAGGAAAAAGTTGGGACCAGTTCATTTGCTTTAAGGTTAACCTAGTGTACGTTTGAGTTTAGTAAAGTAGAAGAAAAGCAATGATCAGGAATCAATACAATTAACTTACACCTCCCATCAGAGATACCAAAGGATAAGAAGTACAAACATGAAGCGACTAGACCGTAATGGAAACGTCAACAGAGGAAAGCCAAAAGGACAATTACTTTCCCACAAAATGGCCAATTGGCTTTCCAAAATAAAATATCTAAGCGATACATATATTTATACAATTACTGACAAGCAATTACGCAAATAAACCGAGAACAACGTGAAATGAATTCCACTGGGGTTGGGCTGGGGTGTCAAATCGATTTTACGCAGCTGCAATCTTCGCCCTTACCTCCGTTGCGGTTTAGACAACAACTTTGTTTAGTCTGCATGAAGGCAAATATGTTTAAAACCTATGTTCTGGTTTGTAACTAAATAAATGAGACGATTCTAGTGAGCAAAGATGGAGTAAGTAATTCACACATTTCTATTGTGCTATCACGAGTAAGATGTATAGCACAGACAGTTAATGCAGTGGATTAAAAGTCTTGTATTTTTTTCCCTTTGGTGTCTTTGGTGGGTGGAGTAAGTTAATGGTATCGATTCCTGATCTTTGTATTACTTCTGCTTTACAGGTTTTACCATATTTCTAGAGATTTATTGATTCCTCACAAACTTTTCTTAATCATAAGTCAAAAAAGCACATTAATACTCACTCAAACATCAGTTACTCTCACTCACCTAGTCGATCATTAATTATCCTCGGTTCTGTAATCAAATAAATAGGCATGGAGAAACGTATAGACGAGTCAGAAAAGAATTATTAAGACGTTTTGGAAGGTGTTCACAGCATTCATTTTTATTGTTTCCTAATAAACTTGCGAATCACTCTCTTGATCAGAACTCAAACAAATACTCACTTCAAAACCAGTCACCCGCACTCACGTACCCCGTCATAATTTATCATCGATTCTGTACATAAATGTGTAATGCTGTGAACACCTTCCAGAACTATTCAATTATACTATTCTGAGTCATATATACATTTCTATCCGCCTTATTTATTTGAAAACAGCCATTCGAGGATAATTTATGATCGATAATGCAAGTGAAAGTTATTGAGGTTCGACTGAGTATTTTTATGAGTTTTGACTTATGATTGAGAGAGTGACTTGGTCGCAAATATGAAAGGTAGCGAGAAAAAAAAATGAATTCATTTCATAAGTGTGTCATGCTGTGAACACTTACAAAAGCTAATCAATTATTGTTGTACGATACTATCTCCCTATTGATTTAACTACATAACTGAGGATAATTTATGATCGAAAAAAGAAAAAGAAAACCAACATTTATACTCCAAGGTGCCCGACCCAAACCTCAATTATTATTTTCTGACTCATCTTAAAGTTTCTTTCTGCCAATATATTTTGACAACAACCAATCCGAGGATAATTTATGATCGAGTGTGCGAGTGAACGTGATGAGTTTCAGTGGAGCATACTATATTAAAATCCAAGGCGATTGTGTAGGTTAGGTTTTGTCAATATCAACTTGTATGCCGAAAATGATACGAATGTTCCAAGCGGTTTAGATTTTATACTTCTTACTCATTTTTAATTATTTTGCCTCGGTTAGGTCATTCATAAAGTTTTTTTGGCATAAAACAATCTCATGGGTTAGGTATTGATAATATCAATCCGTACTTCGGCGAGGCCATTAAGGAAGTGCTAATAAATAAATGAAGTGTTGTAGCATAAGGAAGTTTCATGGATTAGCCATTGTCAATATCAGTCCGTACGCCAAAAACGGATCGGAATATATGAAGATGTTTAGACAGCTGCTCTGATATTTATCAAGGGGAATAATCAACGTTTCCGCCGAATATAAAATGAATAAAAAAATAAAAATACACATCGTTGATGCTTAGTGTTATAGAAACAAAAGACCTAAAGACATAAAACGTTTAATCTAAAGCTATCTGTACAAATTATAGCCTAATATATGATGAAACGAGGAATTTAGAAGCGGAACTAAATAATAGTTTACGCACACATTCGAGTTATTTTTGTTTCAAGTATAAAACATGCAACTCCAGTTTTTCTTCAGAAGATGATGGATCATCCAATGTATATATTTGGATTTCCGTCATCTAGTTGTTTTGAAAATGCACTGCACTTCTGTTTCAACAGAGGATATGATGTGCATGAGGGGTTCATCTATGGATGCCGGAGCCTAGAGCTGTTTGTAGAAGTAGAGGCTGCCTCCCTGGTGCAATTCTGCAGAAGCCAGGACATTCACTACACGCTCTATGTTCAGGTCTCCTTAGAGTAGACAAGCCTCCAAACGGCCCTTTTAAGGGCCACACTAAAGAAATGACTATGACAGTTTTATGCTAGTGTAAGATAAAACAAGAGCACGGGTAACCTGTTTTTTTTTTTTTTTTTTTTCGTGTGTTATAAAGGGAAACAAATCATTCCAATAACATGATAAAATGGTGGAACCTTATCAGAATGTAACTCCGGTGATGACACAGATCTGTGTGATGAATTTGTATGTACATACGCAAATATTTTTGAACCCGCGCGCGGGTATGATAAACAGGATTAAGCCTGCGACGTCCGCCAAATGTCACGGAGACCCAACGGCTAATCGACATTATTGATGCGCCGTGGATGGCTAATGCATGTTAATACGGAGTTTTCTTTCCGTCTTAGAGTCAGCTAAGTATGCGCCGATCTACATCCAGTGCCCTTGAAAGTAACTATCGTATTTTCTTCTTTCGTGAAGCTTTGTTGATATGAATATGCAAAATCGGCGTCCACTAAGCATTGCAGATATGTCTCATCTTTCCACAGAGTGTGAATCAGAATCTAAGCGCTTAGCCGATTGAACAGGGTTTGGTTTGCAAATCAGATCGACAGGTAAAACAACACCACGAAAACACATGGCATTACCGATTTTATGGATATCATTATAGTATAAGATATCTTATGAAGCTAAGAGAAAATGTCATAACGAACTGCATGCTAGTTTTAACGAACTAATGTTAAAAAGCGAATACAAATATTAATTTGCTGAGCTGATGTCGGATGTGGAAGGACAAATGTTATTTGTATGCGTCCGAGATGATGCTAATTATTTTCTGTGATGTCATGGATCAGTTAGCACTTTTCAAAAGGTTCTATTCGCTAACAAAAATACCTTCGAAATCGTCTGAACACCACACACTTCGCAACTGAACATCATTTATTTACTTTCTCAGATTTTTGGGATACATAGAAACATCGGAAAGCACCGAATACCGGAAAGCAATAAAAATACCGGAAAGCACCTTATTATTATTATTAATTTATAGCGAAAGAATATGTTAAAAAGTAATTGTATATATTATATTGATAAATGTTACTGAAAAAAGTTACATCCACCCCGACCAACACACCTGGAGTGGCCTGTTATTATGCATTGTCGTGATCAGGTGGCACTTTGCACTGTCAATGTTCGAAGAATATGATATCACAGTATTATGTTCTGTCACTAATTATCTATTTTCATATACTTAACCAACTTATGCAATTAATGTCTTCAATTTAACGTGTCTCTGTGACCCAGTGGATATTGAACTCCGACTCATAATCATTAGGTCTCTCGCCGCTGTAGGTTCGAGCCTTGATCTGGTGACATGTTAGACGCTAAGCTCTGCAACGGAAGCTGTCTTTTCTCTTGATAAAATACGCAATCTTCGAAAGTGGTTGGGCGCTTAGATACTTTATATATACGAGGCATGTTTTGGCGACAAATAGATCGTTCGTTGTGTTCCAAAAATATTAAAGATTTTATATTATTAAATTGTTTTTGTTTTCTAAACCGATCTACCTTAATGCACTTTGCCTGTGCCACGACTTCAGTTTTTGATAGTCGATGGGCCTTTTTCATTAACAATTTGGAGAAAAAAAAAGCATACATTTTGGAAATGGGAAAAAACGGTGATCGAGAACCCAGCCGATTTTGAAACAATTTTGAAGAAAAACAAGAGCACCACAAGCGGATGCAAACGCTCGGCTGTACTCTGCTTGTCATTATGAAGAAGTTATATTAAGTCTCCGTTGATAAATATAGGCGCTAGAGCGATAACAAAGTTTTTCTATAAATAGACATAGTGGCCTTTACATTGAGGCCATGACTTAGAAAATCTAACTAGCTGGAGATATTATCATAAGCAACATTTGTGTGGAATTATATATTAAAATCCGTTGAAAAATGTAGGCGCTAGAGTGATAACAAAGATTGTCTAAAAATAGCCACAGCGGCCTTGACATTGAGGCCATGGCCTTGAATGTCGACCTCGCTCGAGATAGTATCATAAGCAACATTTGTGTGAAGTTACATTAAAATCCGTTGAAAAATGTAGGCGCTAAAGCGATATCAAAGTTTTTCTAAAAATAGCCACAGTGATCCTGACCTTGGGGCCATGACCTTTAAAGTCGAACTCGCTCGAGATATTATCATAAGCAACATTTATATGAAGTAATATTAAAATCCGTTGAAAAATGCTAGCGCTAGAGCGATGACAAAGAATATCTAAAAATAGCCACAGTGACCTTAACCTTGAGGTCATGACCTTCAAAGTCAAATTCGCTTGAGATATTATCATAAGCAACATTGGTGTGAAGTTATATTTAAATCCGTTGAATAATGTAGGCGCTAGTGATGACAAAGTTTTTTCTAAAAATAGTCATAGTGACGTTGACCTTGAGGTCATGACCTTGAAAGTTGTCATAGTAATGCGGACTGTCATTATGATGAAGTGATGTGAGTTTAAAGGCAATATGTGATGTACTGTTGAAGATATTTAAAAATGTCAAAGTTTTTGCACGACGACGCTGGCGACGACGCTGACGACAACGACGCAGACGAAGGCGCTTCGAAACAGCCGAGCTAAAAATGGGATGTGTTCTTACAC
Organism: Lucinisca nassula; assembly: GCA_963580285.1. Classification (NCBI taxonomy): domain Eukaryota; kingdom Metazoa; phylum Mollusca; class Bivalvia; order Lucinida; family Lucinidae; genus Lucinisca; species Lucinisca nassula. Next base: position 15,645,357 of record OY757017.1, read on the forward strand.
GGCTCCGTGTACAGTTCTGATAACTCAATGAATTATAATAAGATAATCCACGGCGCATTTCCAGGATGCATACGTAGGTGTTAGTATGACCCACTTTGCATATAAAGCATTTAGCTTTTGAAATTTCGTATTGAAGTGAAAACTGTATTTGTTTTATAGCCTATATATTTAAACAAGACAAAGACTCAAATAAAAGTGCGGAAACTGTAGATTGATCGCAGTTCAAAGATGACAGCAGGTGTAAACTTTTCAAAATGTCATAAGTTTTCGTGATATTGTTTACCTGTCGACCTGATTTACAAACCAAACCCCGTTAAATCGGCTAATCGCTGGAATTCCGATTCACACTTCGTGGAAAGATGAGAAACATCTGCAGTGCTTAGTGGACGCCGATTTTTGCATATTCATATCAACAAAGCTTCACGAAAGAAGAAAACACGATACTTACTTTCAAGGACACTTGATGTAGATCGGCGCATACTTAGCTGACTCTAAGACGGAACGAAAACTCCGTATCAACATGCATTAGCCATCCACGGCGCACCAATAATGTCGATTAGCCGTTGGGTCCCCGTGAATGTGGGTGATCGCAAGGTAAACGCGGTGTTTCCGCGGCGTATTAATGTAAAAAAAATATTGTCCGCGTTACCTGTCTTCAAATTTCGATCCAAATCCGAAAGTACTTTTCTTATTCCTGCTCAAAACAAAGATTATCCCGAAAACAAGCCTATATATTTTTCGACCCCATTGAACCCCACTTTTATATGATTTTTGTAATGGATTGCAGGTACTCAATAGCTCCGCCACGACGAGTCGTTTCTATCGAGTGCCCACAATCGATATAAGAAAGTAATGCTTACCACTGTTAACCCAATTTAACTATACAAAAATGGGGGTTGAGGTAGGTCAAGGTTATATAGCCGTGTGTTCGTGATGTTCACCAACTATACTGGGGTATACAATATTTTTTCTTATGTCTGCTCAAAAACATAGATTGTGGATACTCAGTAGAACCGCCTCGTCGTGGCGGTCCTATCGAGTATTTACAATCTATGTTTTGAGCAGAAATAAAAAAAAAAAAAAAAAAAAAAAAACATTAAACATTTTTGGACAAAAATTGACACGGGCCTGTTTTGGTAATGGCGCATCTGACAGACCTACCGTGACCGGCAACAGTTACATGTGCATGACAAAAAGAAATACGAAAAACAGTCTGGTATCGTATGAAGAATCAGTTGGAGAATTTTCCTTTTCGGACAATCGAAGTTTACAGGTGTAAGGAATAGAATCAATATAAGGAATTGTGGTTTAAGCACTCAAGTCCGCCCCGCCATCGAGGCTTGAGAACTAGATCGGCTGCATGATTTTTCAGCGTAGAGCTGAATCCAACCGCATATGAGTACTGATAAACCGTTTAGAGGATCTAATCCTGCCCAGGCAAAGCGGTGCAAGTTTGACCACCTATGCTTATAAACTTTATTGCTTCATTAGGCGACAGGGCTTGAGATGTAATTTCATCACAATGTCGGAAAAACTCCGACAACATTTGAAATACCGTCTGCAAAATGACATGTACGGCGTTTGCGGGGACGTAAGATCTCAAATCAAACAAACAAACATTAAGCACTCAAGTAAATAAATTTTTGGCCATTTGGTAGATAATATCAAAGTAGAAGTAGAAAAGGGAAAGAAACACAAACACGAGGAGACCAGACCATAATAGAGTAAACAACATATATACTAACTCCGGCTTGCGTTATATTATGATTTACTTGTTTAATGTTTAACGTCCCATTCAACACTTAAAAGGTCATTTTGGAGACGTTGCTTCCAATTTTGTGGGAATTTTACCTGACACCGAGATGCAAAGGCATCTCAAGCCCTGTCGCCAGATGAAACAAACGTGGATTATACGCGCGGACGGTCTGAGTCAAACAGTTAAGTGCTTTGTTATTGTTGATTATTATTGTTGACTTCGATTTTATAATGCCCTACTGGAATACATGTACATGTACCGGAAACATGCGATTTATCATGCAATTATGGTTTGCTTGGTTTAAACTTTATTTTGATTGCTTCACATACACGAATACAAAACGACAAATACATTTGGTCCAGGATTTGACAAGATATGCGATGGTCATCTCCTCTATGGTTTGCTTATTCACCCGGCCCATTTGTTACCTGGACCAAAGAAGAATGGTTGCAACATAACATTCCGAGCTTGTACACAAAGTTAAACCAACATTGCAGCGGAAACGACGTTGTTTCGTAATTATATGTCTGTACTTTATACATTTTTAATGAGAATAGAATAAGAGTATGTACTGATAAACCTTATGCGTCATAAACAAGGGGGTAGTACCAATTTCTATGCATGTGTTTTCGACCGAGCCGGTACTGCGTAAAGCTGCTGGACCGAGGAATACGGTTTTCGACCGAGCAGTACGGATGTCAAGAGAGGAGGTACTTCGATAAATTTGCTGAAAATGGGTTATTTTTGTGTATTTCTGTCCGTTTGGAGGTGCTAAGCTGTTTGAGAAATAATTTGCTGTTTCTTTCGGCTTTTTTTTTTTTTTTTTTTTTTTTTAAGTTTGACTAATAGCTCGTTTAAATTTACGCTGAGCGGAAATAAACGGGAAAGAGTATATAAACAGCAAGTAAGTACTTCCAGGGAAAAGCATGGTTATTATTCCGTGTCATGGAATAGAGGGCGATATGATGCAGAAACAGCATAAATATACACGATTACCTTTTATTTTTGGGTGCATATGTGCTTATATGCATATGTGGAACTATTTAAAGTTTCGCCGATACTGCTGTCGATGGACTGAAACTTGTCGACATTATTGGATACGGATGTCGATGATGCAACGAGAATATAACTGGAAATCAACCCCAGTTAAACAATAAAATATCTGTTTCATTCATCGTCAGTATTTGTTTGTTTAAAATGAGGTTTAGCGTCCCCATCAACGCTATTATGGTCATTTTGGAGACGTTGCTTGCATTTTTTTTGGGGGGGGGGGGGGGGGGGGGGCTTTTATCCAACATGTGGATAAAATGTGATCTCAAGCTCTGTTGCCATATGAAAGAAAAAAGCTTTTACACATTCACACAAATTCGCTTGTGCAGGCGAAGCTCTCATAAGCTGTTAGCCAGTACCCGTATGTGGCTTGTTTAAGCTCTGCGTGGACGCTCCATGCAGACCAATTTATTTCCCCAAGCCTCGATAGACAGGGGCGTTGTTCATGGTATACACTACAGTTATTGCATTCCCGAACAGTTGAAAATTAGGCAAGCCTGTGTTTCCATACAGTCTCGTGAGAATTTCGCTGCTTGCTCAAATAAACTACAGATCAAGGGTACCTTCTGCAAAGAACCAATGTTCTCGGCTCGTGTTAGGGCTGAGCAAGCACACTGAAGCCATTACCCCAACACAACCCAATGAGTGGAACCTAGAATATGGTTTCTTGGCAACTCCTTGTTAATTTGAAGCCGCCATGTTGCATCAGCGATTAATGTCACTCGTTTCAAATATGTCAGAGCATTATCAAGTTGGATTTAAAGATCTAGCTGATGTTGGGGGCCTAGCGGCCTGAAGCTGGCGACCTAGCGGCTTGACGATTGCGGCCTAGCCACCTGGCGGCCTGAAGTTGGCTGCCTGGCGGGCTGACATTGGCGCCTGAAGTTGGCTGCCTGGCGGGCTGAAATTGGCGGCCTAACGATGGCGACCTAGCGGCCTGAAGATGACGGTCTAGCGACCTGAAGTTGGCGGCCTAGTGGCGTGAAGATGACGGTCTGGCTGCCTGACGTCGGCGGCATGTTCAATGTCATTCGGTTCAAATATGTCACAGTATTATCAAGTTGGATTAAAGGATCTAGCTGAAGTTAGCGGCCTGGCGCTGGCGGCGTGTAGTTGGCGGCCTATCGACCTGGCGGCCTGAAGTTGGCGGCCTTGCGTCCTGAAGATGACGGCATAGCCGCCTGAAGTTAGCGGCCTGGAGGTCTGGAATTGGCGGCCTGAAGATGGCGGCCTAGCGGCATGGCGAGCTGAAGTTGGCGGCCTAAAGATGACGGCCTAGCGGCCTGAAGATGTCGGCCTGGCGGCCTGAAGTTGACGGCCTGCAGATGACGGTCTTGTGGCGTGGCGGCTGAAGATAACGGCGTGGCGGCCTGAATATGGCGGCCTAGTGACCTGAAGATGACGGACTGGTGACCTAGCGGCCTGGCTGCCTGAAGATAACCGTCTGGGGATGACGGCCTAGCGGCTTGGCGGCCTGAAGATGACGGCCTGGTGGCATGAAGATGGCAGCCTAGCGGCCTGAAGATGACGGCCTAGCGGCCATAAGATGACGGCCTGACGTTGGCGACCGATTCTATGCCACTCGGTTCAAATCAGTCACAGTATTATCAAGTTGGTTTAAAGGATCTAGCTGAAATTGGCGGTCTGGCCTGAAGTTGGCGCATGGCGGCCTGAAGATGGCGCCAAGCCGTCTTGTGGCCTGAATTTTGCAGCCTGGAGTTGGCGGCCCGACGGGCTGAAGCTGACGGCCTGGTGGCCTGAAGATGGCGGCCTAGCCGCCTGGCGGCGTAGAATTGGCGGCCTGAAGTTGGCGGCCTAGAGGCCTGAAGATGACGGCCTAGCGACCAGAAGATGACAGCCTAGCGGCCTAAAGATGACGGCCTGGCTGTCCTCGGCCTGAAGTTAGCGGCCTGTCAGCCTGCAGATGACGGCCTAGTGGCCTGGCGGCCTGAAGACGGCGGTCTAACGGCTTGAAGATGACGGCCTGGCGGCCTGAAGATGGCGGCCTGTAGAGAACGGCATAGCGGCATGAAGATGACGGCATAGCGGCATGAAGATGACGGCATGAATATGGCGGCCTAGCGGCTTGAAGATGATGGCCTGGCCGCGTCAAGATGATTGCCTAGCGACCTGAAGATGACGGCCTAACGGCCCGAAGTTGGCGACCAGGTGCAATGAAGTTTATGGCCTGTATATGACGGCCTATAGCAGCCTGGCGGCCTGAAGATGACGGTGTGGCGGCCTGAAGTTGACGGCCTGAAGTTGACGGCCTAGGGACCTAGCCCCCTAGCAGCCTAGCGGCTTAAAAATAAAAAAAGAAAGCAAGAGAAAACAGATCGTTGATGTAATTTTGTAAAATGACAACGCAAATAAGAAGAACTTAACTAGACTGTTGATTGTCTTTGCACCTTAAAATAAGTGTTACGTGGCCTGGCAGCCTAACGACCGAGCGGCCTGAAGTTGGCGGCCTTGCGGCCTAAAGTTTTAAGAATGCAAAAGAAAACAGATTGTTGAAGCATTTTGTAAAAATACGACACAAATAAGATATTTACAAGAATGTTAATTGTCGTTACACCTTAAAATCATTGTTAAGTAGCTTGGCAGCCTAACGGCCCAGAAGTTAAAAGAATGCAAAATGTAAATTTTGTAAAAGTACAGCGCAAAAAAAAAAAAAAAAAAAAAAAAAGAAATTAAGTAGAATTGTCGTTAATATTTTAATTAATTTCTTTGTGTTTGCATTGTACTTTAAGAATTTACAAAATTAATCAACGATTCTGTTATCTTTTGTATTCTCTTAATTTCATACTACAATTATTTAATGATGGTAATAGGCCACTGCAACCATCAACAACGTTCTAGTTGTTTTACTTACGTTGTATTTTTGCAAAATTCATTAACATTTTGTTCCTTTTGCATCTTCTTAACTTCAGACCGCTAGGCTACCGCTGGGCCATTAGGGTGCTAGGCCATTAGGCTTCTAGGCCAAATTACAATTATTTCAAGGTGGTGATAGTGACTAAAACATTAATCATGTTAATTGTAGATGCAGAGGCTTATCAAAAAAAAAGAAAAAAAAAAGATTGTTAATGAATTTTGTAAAAGAGTACAACGCAAATAAAACGATTATAGCTAAAATGTTAACAATCCGTATCCCGACATTTTTCAGAGACACTACAGATTGTCAGACACTACTCTGTAGTGTAATTGTCAGACAAGCTATAGCCCGTTTCTCTCTGTAGTGTAATTGCCAGACCAGTATAGTCACGTTTCTCTCTGTAGTGTAATTGTCAGACAAGCTTTAGTCCCGTTTCTCTCTGTAGTGTCATTTTAAGACCAGCCATAGTCCCGTTTCTCTCTGTAGTGTAATTGCCAGACCAGCTATAGTCCCGTTTCTCTCTGTAGTGTAATTGCCAGACCAGCTATAGTCCCGTTTCTCTCTGTAGTGTAATTGTCAGACAAGCATTAGTCCCGTTTCTCTCTGTAGTGTAATTGTCAGACCAGCTATAGTCCCGTTTCTCTCTGTAGTGTAATTGTCAGACCAGTTGTAGTCCCGTTTCTCTCTGTAGTGTAATTGTCAGACCAGCTATAGTCCCATCTCTCTCTGTAGTGTAATTGTCAGACCAGTTGTAGTCCCGTTTCTCTCTGTAGTATAATTGTCAAACCAGCTATAGTCCCGTTTCTCTCTGTAGTGTCATTGTCAGACCAGCTATCATCCCGTTTCTCTCTGTAGTGTAATTGCCAGACCAGCTATAGTCCCGTTTCTCTCTGGAGTGTTATTGTCAGACAAGCTATAGTCCCGTTTCTCTCTGTAGTGTAATTGCCAGACCAGCTATAGTCCCGTTTCTCTCTGTAGTGTAATTGCCAGACCAGCTATTGTCCCGTTTCTCTCTGTAGTGTAATTGTCAGACCAGCTATAGTCCCGTTTCTCTCTGTAGTCTAATTGTCAGACCAGTTGTAGTCCCGTTTATCTCTGTAGTGTGATTGTCAGACCAGCTATAATCCTGTTTCTCTCTGTAGTGTCAGACCAGCTATAGTCCCGTTTCTCTCTGTAGTGTAATTGTCAGACTAGCTATAGTCCCGTTTCTCTCTGTAGTGTCATTGTCAGACCAGCTATAGTCCTGTTTCTCTCTGTAGTATAATTGTCAGACCAGCTATAGTCTCGTTTCTCTCTGTAGTGTAATTGTCAGACCAGCTATATTCCCGTTTTTCTCTGTAGTGTAACTGTCAGTCAAGCTATAATTCCGTTTCTCTCTTTAGTATCATAGTCAGACCAGCTATAGTCCCGTTTAGTGTCGTTGTCAGACCAGCTATAGTCCCTCTCCCTCTGTAGTGTAATTGTCAGACCAGCTATAGTCCCGTTTCTCTCTGTAGTGTAATTGTCAGACCAGTTATAGTCCCGTTTCTCTCTTTAGTATCATAGTCAGACCAGCTATAGTCCCGTTTAGTGTCGTTGTCAGACCAGCTATAGTCCCTCTCCCTCTGTAGTGTAATTGTCAGACCAGCTATAGTCCCGTTTCTCTCTGTAGTGTAATTGTCAGACCAGTTATAGTCCCGTTTCTCTCTGTAGTGTAATTGTCAGACAAGCTATAGTCCCGTCTCTCTTTAGTATCATAGTCAGACCAGCTATAGTCATGTTACTCTTTTAAGTATCATAGTCGGACCAGCTATAGTCTCGTTTCTCTCTTTAGTTTCATAGTCCGACCAGCTAAAATCCTGTTTCTCTCTTAATTATCATAGTCAGACCAGCTATATTACCGTTTCTCACTGTAGTGTCATTGTCAGACCAGCTATGGTCTCGTTTCTCTCTGTAGTGTAATTGTCAGACCAGCTATACTCCCGTTTCTCACTTTAGTATTATAATCAGACTAGCTATATTACCGTTCCTCTCTGTAGTGTCTTTGTCAGACCATCTATAGTCCTGTTTCTCTCTTTATTTTCATAGTCAGACCGGCTTTGGTCCCGTTTCTCTCTGTAGTATCATTTTCAGACCAGCTGTAGTCTCGTTTCTCTCTGTAGTGTAATTTTCAGACTAGCTATAGTCCCCTACCTCTCTTTAGTATCATAATCCGACTAGCTATATTACCGTTCCTCTCTGTAGTGTCTTTTACAGACCATCTATAGTCCTGTTTCTCTCTTTATTATCATAGTCAGAACATCTTTGGTCCCGTTTCTATCTGTATTGTCATTGTCAGACCAGCTATAGTCTCGTTTCTCTCTGAAGTGTAATTTTCAGACCAGCTATAGTTCCGTACCTCTCTTTAGTATCATAATCAGACTAGCTATATTACCGTTCCTCTCTGAAGTGTCTTTGTCAGACCATCTATAGTCCTGTTTCTCTCTTTAGTATCATAGTCAGACCAACCGGCTTTGGTCCCTTTTGTCTCTGCAGTGTAATTATCAGACCAGCTTTAGTCCTGTTTCTCTCTGAAGTATCATAGTCAGACCAGCTCAGCTTTGGTCCCGTTTCTCTCTGTAGTGTCATTGTCAGACTAGCTTTGGTCCCGTTTCTCACTGTAGTGTAATTGTCAGACCAGCTATAGTCCCGTTTCTCTCTGTAGTGTAATTGTCAGACCAGCTATAGTCCCGTTACTCTTTGTATTGTAATTTTCAGACCATCTTTGGTCCCGTTTCTCTCTGTAGTGTAACTTTTCAGACCAGGTATAGTCCCGTTTCTCCCTGTAGTGTAATTGTCAGACCAGCTATAGTCCCGTTTCTCTCTGTAGTGTAATTTTCAGACCAGCTATAGTCCCATTTCTTTCTTTGGTATCATTGTCAGACCAGCTATAATCCTGTTTCTCTCTGTAGTGTAATTATCAGACCAGCTATAATCCTGTTTCTCTCTGTAGTGTAATTATCAGACCAGCTATTGTCCGTTTATCTCTGTAGTTTATTTGTCAGACCGGCTATAGTCCCGTATTCTCTCTGTAGCGTAATAGTCAGACAATCTATAGTCCCGATACTCTCAGAAGAATCATTGTCAGACCAGCTATAGTCCCGTTTCTCTCTGTAGTGTAATTGTCAGACCAGCTAAAGTCCCGTTTCTCTCTGTAGTGAAATTGTCAGACCAGCTATAGTCCCTTTTTTCTCTGTAGCTTCATTGTCAGACCAACTATAGTCCCGTTTCTCTCTGTAGTGTAATTTTCAGACCAGTTGTAGTCACGTTTCTCTCTGAAGTGTAATTGTCAGACCAGCTATAGTCCCGCTACTCTCTGAAGTGTCATTGCCACACCAGCTATAGTCCTGTTTCTCTCTATAGTGTAATTGTCAGACCAGCTATAGTCCCGCTACTCTCTGAAGTGTCATGTTCAGACCAGCTATAGTCCCGTTTTTCTCTGTAGTGTAATTGTCAGACCAGCTAAAGTCCCGTTTCTCTCTGTAGTGTAATTGTCAGACCAGCTAAAGTCCCGTTTCTCTCTGTAGTGTAATTGTCAGACCAGCTATAGTCTCGTATTCTCTCTGTAGTGTAATTGTCAGACCAGCTATAGTCGCGCTACTATCTGAAGTGTCATTGTCAGACCAGCTATAGTCCCGTTTCTCTCTGTAGTGTAATTGTCAGACCAGCTAAAGTCCCGTTTCTCTCTGTAGTGTAATTGTCAGACTAGCTAAAGTCCCGTTTCTCTCTGTAGTGTAATTGTCAAACTAGCTATAGTCCCGTTTCTCTCTGTAGTGGCCTTGTCAGACCAGCTATAGTCCCGTTTCTCTCTGTAGTTTCATAGTCAGACCAGCTATAGTCCCGTTTTTCTCTGTAGTGTAATTAGTGTAATATTCAGACCAGCTATAGTCCCTTGTCTCTCTGTAGTATAAGTGTCAGACATGCTATAGTCCCGTTTCTCTCTTTAGTATCATAGTCAGACCAGCTATAGTCCCTTTTCTCTCTGTAGTATAAGTGTCAGACATGCTCTAGTCCCGTTTCTCTCTTTAGTATCATAGTAAGACCAGCTATAGTCCAGTTTCTCTCTGTAGTGTAATTAGTGTAATTTTCAGACCAGCTATAGTCCCTTTTCTTTCTGTAGTGTAATTGTCAGACATGCTATAGTCCCGTTTCTCTCTTTAGTATCATAGTCAGACCAGCTAAAGTCCCGTTTCTCTCTGTAGTGTAAGTGTCAGACCAGCTATAGTCCTGTTTCTCTCTGTAGTGTAATTGCCAGACCAGCTATAGTCCTGTTTCTCTCTGTAGTGTAATTGTCAGACCAGCTATAGTCCCGTTTCTCTCTGTAGTGTAATTGTCAGACCAGCTATAGTCCAATCTCTCTCTGTAGTGTAATTGTCAGACCAGTTGTAGTCCCATTTCTCTCTGTAGTATAATTGTCAGACCAGCTTTAGTCCCGTTTCTCTCTGTAGTGTCATTGTCAGACCAACTATAGTCCTGTTTCTCTCTGAAGTATCATAGTCAGACCAGCTCAGCTTTGGTCCCGTTTCTCTCTGTAGTGTCATTGTCAGACCAGCTTTGGTCCCGTTTCTCACTGTAGTGTAATTGTCAGACCAGCTATAGTCCTGTTTCTCTCTGTAGTGTAATTGTCAGACCAGCTATAGTCCCGTTACTCTTTGAAGTGTAATTTTCAGACCATCTTTGGTCCCGTTTCTCTCTGTAGTGTAACTTTTCAGACCAGGTATAGTCCCGTTTCTCCCTGTAGTGTAATTGTCAGACCAGCTATAGTCCCGTTTCTCTCAGTGGTGTCATTGTCAGACCAGCTATAGTCCCGTTTCTGTCTGTAGTGTAATTGTCAGACCAGCTGTAGTCCCGTTTCTCTCTGTAGTGTGATTGTCAGACCTGCTTTAGTCCCGTTTCTCTCTGTAGTGTAGTTGTCAGACCAGCTGTAGTCCCATTTCTCTCTTTAGTATCATAGTCAGAGCAGCTATAGTCCCGTTTCTCTCTGTAGTATCATAGTCAGACCAGCTATAGTCCCGTTTCTCTCTGTAGTGTAATTAGTGTAATTTTCAGACCAGCTATAGTCCCTTGTCTCTCTGTAGTATAAGTGTCAGACCAGCTATAGTCTCATTTCTCAATGTAGTGTAATTGTCAGACCAGCTATAGTCCCGTTTCTCTCTGTAGTGTAATTTTCAGACCAGCTATAGTCCCATTTCTTTCTTTGGTATCATTGTCAGACCAGCTATAATCCTGTTTCTCTCTGTAATGTAATTATCAGACCAGCTATAATCCTGTTTCTCTCTGTAGTGAAATTATCAGACCAGCTATTGTCCGTTTGTCTCTGTAGTTTATTTGTCAGACCGGCTATAGTCCCGTATTCTCTCTGTAGCGTAATAGTCAGACAAGCTATAGTCCCGATACTCTCAGAAGAATCATTGTCAGACCAGCTATAGTCCCGTTTCTTTCTGTAGTGTAATTGTCAGACCAGCTAAAGTCCCGTTTCTCTCTGTAGTGTAATTGTCTGACCAGCTATAGTCCCTTTTTTCTCTGTAGCTTCATTGTCAGACCAACTATAGTCCCGTTTCTCTCTGTAGTGTAATTTTCAGACCAGTTGTAGTCCCGTTTCTCTCTGTAGTGTAATTGTCAGACCAGCTATAGTCCCGCTACTCTCTGAAGTGTCATTGCCACACCAGCTATAGTCCCGTTTCTCTCTATAGTGTAATTGTCAGACCAGCTATAGTCCCGCTACTCTCTGAAGTGTCATGTTCAGACCAGCTATAGTCCCGTTTTTCTCTGTAGTGTAATTGTCAGACCAGCTAAAGTCCCGTTTCTCTCTGTAGTGTAATTGTCAGACCAGCTAAAGTCCCGTTTCTCTCTGTAGTGTAATTGTCAGACCAGGTATAGTCTCGTATTCTCTCTGTAGTGTAATTGTCAGACCAGCTATAGTCGCGCTACTCTCTGAAGTGTCATTGTCAGACCAGCTATAGTCCCGTTTCTCTCTGTAGTGTAATTGTCAGACCAGCTAAAGTCCCGTTTCTCTCTGTAGTGTAATTGTTAGACTAGCTAAAGTCCCGTTCCTCTCTGTAGTGTAATTGTCAAACTAGCTATAGTCCCGTTTCTCTCTGTAGTGGCCTTAGTCCCGTTTCTCTCTGTAGTTTCATAGTCAGACCGGCTATAGTCCCGTTTCTCTCTGTAGTGTAATTAGTGTAATATTCAGACCAGCTATAGTCCCTTGTCTCTCTGTAGTATAAGTGTCAGACATGCTATAGTCCCGTTTCTCTCTTTAGTATCATAGTCAGACCAGCTATAGTCCCTTTTCTCTCTGTAGTATAAGTGTCAGACATGCTCTAGTCCCGTTTCTCTCTTTAGTATCATAGTTAGACCAGCTATAGTCCCGTTTCTCTCTTTAGTATCATAGTCAGACCAGCTATAGTCCAGTTTCTCTCTGTAGTGTAATTAGTGTAATTTTCAGACCAGCTATAGTCCCTTTCTCTCTGTAGTGTAATTGTCAGACATGCTGTAGTCCCGTTTCTCTCTTTAGTATCATAGTCAGACCAGCTAAAGTACCGTTTCTCTCTGTAGTGTAAGTGTCAGACCAGCTATAGTCCTGTTTCTCTCTGTAGTGTAATTGCCAGACCAGCTATGGTCCTGTTTCTCTCTGTAGTGTAATTGTCAGACCAGCTATAGTCCCGTTTCTCTCTGTAGTGTAATTGTCAGACCAGCTATAGTCCCATCTCTCTCTGTAGTGTAATTGTCAGACCAGTTGTAGTCCCGTTCCTCTCTGTAGTATAATTGTCAGACCAGCTTTAGTCCCGTTTCTCTCTGTAGTGTCATTGTCAGACCAGCTATAGTCCTGTTTCTCTCTGTTGTATAATTGTCAGACCAGCTATAGTCCCGTTTCTCTCTGTAGTGTAATTGCCAGACCAGCTATAGTCCTGTGTCTCTCTGTAGTGTCATTGTCAGACAAGCTATAGTCTCGTTTCTCTCTGTAGTGTCATTGTCAGACCAGCTATAGTACCGTTTCTCTCTGTAGTGTCCTTGTCAGACCAGCTATAGTCTCGTTTCTCTCTGTAGTGTAATTGTCAGACCAGCTATAGTCCTGTTTCTCTCTGTAGTGTAATTGTCAGACCAGCTATAGTCCCGTTTCTCTCTGTAGTGTAATTGTCAGACCAGCTATAGTCCCGTTACTCTTTGTAGTGTAATTTTCAGACCATCTTTGGTCCCGTTTCTCTCTGTAGTGTAACTTTTCAGACCAGGTATAGTCCTGTTTCTCCCTGTAGTGTAATTGTCAGACCAGCTATAGTCCCTTTTCTCTCAGTGGTGTCATTATCAGACCAGCTATAGTCCCGTTTCTGTCTGTAGTGTAATTGTCAGACCAGCTATAGTCCCGTTTCTGTCTGTAGTGTAATTGTCAGACCAGCTGTAGTCCCATTTCTCTCTTTAGTATCATAGTCAGAGCAGCTATAGTCCCGTTTCTCTCTGTAGTATCATAGTCAGACCAGCTATAGTCCCGTTTCTCTCTGTAGTGTAATTAGTGTAATTTTCAGACCAGCTATAGTCCCTTGTCTCTCTGTAGTATAAGTGTCAGACCAGCTATAGTCTCATTTCTCAATGTAGTGTAATTGTCAGACCAGCTATAGTCCCGTTTCTCTCTGTAGTGTAATTTTCAGACCAGCTATAGTCCCATTTCTTTCTTTGGTATCATTGTCAGACCAGCTATAATCCTGTTTCTCTCTGTAGTGTAATTATCAGACCAGCTATAATCCTGTTTCTCTCTGTAGTGTAATTATCAGACCAGCTATTGTCCGTTTATCTCTGTAGTTTATTTGTCAGACCGGCTATAGTCCCGTATTCTCTCTGTAGCGTAATAGTCAGACAAGCTATAGTCCCGATACTCTCAGAAGAATCATTGTCAGACCAGCTATAGTCCCGTTTCTCTCTGTAGTGTAATTGTCAGACCAGCTAAAGTCCCGTTTCTCTCTGTAGTGTAATTGTCAGACCAGCTATAGTCCCTTTTTTCTCTGTAGCTTCATTGTCAGACCAGTTGTAGTCCCGTTTCTCTCTGTAGTGTAATTTTCAGACCAGTTGTAGTCCCGTTTCTCTCTGTAGTGTAATTGTCAGACCAGCTATAGTCCCGCTACTCTCTGAAGTGTCATTGCCACACCAGCTATAGTCCCGTTTCTCTCTATAGTGTAATTGTCAGACCAGCTATAGTCCCGCTACTCTCTGAAGTGTCATGTTCAGACCAGCTATAGTCCCGTTTTTCTCTGTAGTGTAATTGTCAGACCAGCTAAAGTCCCGTTTCTCTCTGTAGTGTAATTGTCAGACCAGCTAAAGTCCCGTTTCTCTCTGTAGTGTAATTGTCAGACCAGCTATAGTCTCGTATTCTCTCTGTAGTGTAATTGTCAGACCAGCTATAGTTGCGCTACTCTCTGTAGTGTCATTGTCAGACCAGCTATAGTCCCGTTTCTCTCTGTAGTGTAATTGTCAGACCAGCTAAAGTCCCGTTTCTCTCTGTAGTGTAATTGTTAGACTAGCTAAAGTCCCGTTTCTCTCTGTAGTGTAATTGTCAAACTAGCTATAGTCCCGTTTCTCTCTGTAGTGGCCTTGTCAGACCAGCTATAGTCCCGTTTCTCTCTGTAGTTTCATAGTCAGACCAGCTATAGTCCCGTTTCTCTCTGTAGTGTACTTAGTGTAATATTCAGACCAGCTATAGTCCCTTGTCTCTCTGTAGTATAAGTGTCAGACATGCTATAGTCCCGTTTCACTCTTTAGTATCATAGTCAGACCAGCTATAGTCCCTTTTCTCTTTGTAGTATAAGTGTCAGACATGCTCTAGTCCCGTTTCTCTCTTTAGTATCATAGTTAGACCAGCTATAGTCCCGTTTCTCTCTTTAGTATCATAGTCAGACCAGCTATAGTCCAGTTTCTCTCTGTAGTGTAATTAGTGTAATTTTCAGACCAGCTATAGTCCCTTTTCTCTCTGTAGTGTAATTGTCAGACATGCTATAGTCCCGTTTCTCTCTTAAGTATCATAGTCAGACCAGCTAAAGTCCCGTTTCTCTCTGTAGTGTAAGTGTCAGACCAGCTATAGTCCTGTTTCTCTCTGTAGTGTAATTGCCAGACCAGCTATAGTCCTGTTTCTCTCTGTAGTGTAATTGTCAGACCAGCTATAGTCCCGTTTCTCTCTGTAGTGTAATTGTCAGACCAGCTATAGTCCCATCTCTCTCTGTAGTGTAATTGTCAGACCAGTTGTAGTCCCGTTCCTCTCTGTAGTATAATTGTCAGACCAGCTTTAGTCCCGTTTCTCTCTGTAGTGTCATTGTCAGACCAGCTATAGTCCTGTTTCTCTCTGTAGTATAATTGTCAGACCAGCTATAGTCCCGTTTCTCTCTGTAGAGTAATTGACAGACCAGCTATAGTCCTGTTTCTCTCTGTAGTGTCATTGTCAGACCAGCTATAGTCTCGTTTCTCTCTGTAGTGTCATTGTCAGACCAGCTATAGTACCGTTTCTCTCTGTAGTGTCCTTGTCAGACCAGCTATAGTCTCGTTTCTCTCTGTAGTGTAATTGTCAGACCAGCTATAGTCCTGTTTCTCTCTGTAGTGTAATTGTCAGACCAGCTATAATCCCGTTTCTCTCTGTAGTGTAATTGCCAGACCAGCTATACTCCTGTTTCTCTCTGTAGTGTCATTGTCAGACCAGCTATAGTCTCGTTTCTCTCTTTAGTGTCATTGTCAGACCAGCTATAGTCCCGTTTCTCTCTGTAGAGTAATTGACAGACCAGCTATAGTCCTGTTTCTCTCTGTAGTGTCATTGTCAGACCAGCTATAGTCTCGTTTCTCTCTGTAGTGTCATTGTCAGACCAGCTATAGTACCGTTTCTCTCTGTAGTGTCCTTGTCAGACCAGCTATAGTCTCGTTTCTCTCTGTAGTGTAATTGTCAGACCAGCTATAGTCCTGTTTCTCTCTGTAGTGTAATTGTCAGACCAGCTATAATCCCGTTTCTCTCTGTAGTGTAATTGCCAGACCAGCTATACTCCTGTTTCTCTCTGTAGTGTCATTGTCAGACCAGCTATAGTCTCGTTTCTCTCTTTAGTGTCATTGTCAGACCAGCTATAGTCTCGTTTCTCTCTGTAGTGTCATTGTCAGACCAGCTATAGTCTCGTTTCTCTCTGTAGTGTAATTGTCAGACCAGCTATATTCCCGTTTCTCTCTGTAGTGTAATTGTCAGACAAGCTATAATTCCTTTTCTCTCTTTAGTATCATAGTCAGACCAGCTATAGTCCCGTTTAGTGTCATTGTCAGACCAGCTATAGTCCCGCTCCCTCGGTAGTGTAATTGTCAGACCAGCTATAGTCCCGTTTCTTTCTGTAGTGTAATTGTCAGACCAGTTATAGTCCCGTTTCTCTCTGTAGTGTAATTGTCAGACAAGCTATAGTCCCGTCTCTCTTTAGTATCATAGTCAGACCAGCTATAGTCATGTTACTCTTTTGAGTATCATAGTCAGACCAGCTATAGTCTCGTTTCTCTCTTTTCTTTCATAGTCAGACCAGCTAAAATCCTGTTTATCTCTTTATAAGTTCTCAATTGCAACTCCAACCCAATCTTAAGATCAAAATTCCGAAAGTGTCATGCACCCCTCAGACCAAAGACCTATCAGTTCCCAAAGTTTCATGTTTCTATCTGAAACGGCGTAGGAGGAGTTATCCGTAATCGTTAAAAAGGGGGTTATGGGGATGAAAATCCAAGTTTTTGAGTTCTGGTGACCTCAAACCTGATCCTAGGGGTCAAATTTTGATTGTTATGTATTCTACTCATTATGCCGTTCGATTTGATATGTCACACGACCAGGTTCTGAAAACATTGATTTTTTACCTCCGGGGCACACCACCCCCTGGCCTGGCCCCTAGGGGTAGGATCAAAATTCCGAATGTGTCATGCACTCCTCAGAACCAAAGACCTATCAGTTCCCAAAGTTTCATGTTTCTATCTGAAACGGCGTAGGAGGAGTTATCCGGTAATCGTTAAAAAGGGGGTTATGGGGGTGAAAATCTAAGTTTTTGACCTCTGGTGACCTCAAACCTGACCCTAGGGGTCAAATTTTGATTGTTATGTATTCTACTCATTATGAGTTCGATTTGATATGTCACATGACCAGGTTCTGCAAACATTGATTTTTTACCCCCCGGGGCACACTACCCCTGGCCTGGCCCCTACTAGGGGTAGGATCAAAATTCCGAAAATGTCATGCACTCCTAAGACCAAATACCTATCAGTTCCTAAAGTTTTAAGTTTCTAGCTGTAAAAGTGTGGGAGGAGTTGTCCGGTAAGACGGACGGACAGACGGACGTACGGACAACGGAGACAATTACAATATCCCCACTTTTTCTTCGAAAAGCGTGGGGATAATTAAAGACCACAATCAGACACCGCATTTAAGTGTGTTCTTAAAGTAATGTAACTACACATGCGCTCTCTCTCTCTCTCTCTCTCTCTCTCTCTCTCTCTCTCTCTCTCTCTCTCTCTCTCTCTCTCTCTCTCATACCGTATAATAAATACTGATACCAACTTGTAACAGCTGATACCAACTTGTGTGAAAGCTTGGTAGCCACGTAGTAGAAACTTTCTTATCTATCCGCACTACTCTGGCATTCGGCTCTGAATGAGTGTCTGCTCAATTCGTAACAACCCAAATAGTGTTGACGGGGATGTAAAACCTCAAAAGAAACAAACTCTTGTAGGTCTTTGGATTTGTTTGTATTGGAGTTTAACGGCCCAGTCAGCACTCTTTAGTCCATTTTTGAGCCGGTCTGATATGTTCCTTTAATTTGTTATTGTCTTAATTTTCACTGTCAGGGAAATTAACTCATGGAACATATAACTAAAGTTGATGTTTCTTATTTTATTTGTTTCAAAAGTATAACTCTTCAGGTTAGAAAATGTTCGCTCTAAATAGTGTTGACAGGGATGTAAAACCTCAAAAGAAACAAAATCTTGTAAGTCTTTGGATTTGTTTGTATTGGAGATTAACGGCCCAGTCAGCACTCTTTAGTCCATTTTTGAGCCGGTCTAATATGTTCCTTTAATTTATTATTGTCTTAATTTTCACTGTCAGGGAAATTAACTCATGGAACATATAACTAAAGTTGATGTTTCTTATTTTATTTGTTTCAAAATTATAACTCTTCAGGTTAGAAAATGTTCGCTCTAAATTATTTGAACAAAAGGTATTTCTTGGAAACAATAATTCTTTAATATTTCCAATTTTCAGATGTTAGTCTCTATACTGATCTTACTATACTCTCGCAAAGCTATATTCAACAGACAACCCCTTTCTCACAAAACATACCCTTTTTATTCACAACCCTCACAACAAATATGGTCAAGTCACTTCCCATTCACATAATTAATACAAACAAGGCTACTACATTGAAAAGATGATGATATACGTAAGCGGTTAGCCAGTGCACATTCTTTCGCTAGAAACGGACAACTGTCCTTCTTAAATAAGTGGGAGGGAGAGAATGGCTGTAGAAAAGATCTCATGATCAATCTCCACATAAGAATGTTGCCGACCCCGGAAGGTATCGAACCCACGTTCTCCTGATCACCAGTCAGACGCGCATCCGACTGAGCTACCGAGGCCGGCCTGTAAGTCTTTGGAAGGCTATGAGTATTTCATAGACCAACAGGTACATGACCTACGATAAGTGGAGAACTATGTTTAATTGCTGATGGTTTTCTAAGTCGGAGACAGAGTGGAAAGAGCAGTTTTGTACCACACATATCTCATCGTTCACAAAACTGGAAAAATCATACATTTGAGCTTTAATAATGCCTATCTGCTAATTTATTCATAAGTGATGCATCAAGCTTGATAGTCTGACCTAGCTCTTCCATGCCAGAAATGCCTGATTTTGCAGATTTAACCCTTAACCTCCTCAGCACGAAAACCATTACCTTTGCAAACAGTGTTGATCCAGATCAGATGGCGTCTGAATCTACATTGTTTGTGATGCAGATGGCTTCTGAAGAATCAATCTGATCAGGTTCTACAATGTAATGCAGTTTGTGAACTGACTGACTGCATAATATCAAGTAATTTTCTTGGCTGATAGTAAGAAATGGACGTGGTTAAATAAATTAATTCAGCAGGATAAGTCAAAGGAGAAAAAACACAATCTAAAATCCTGAAATCAAGAAAAAAAAATCAACCTCTAAAAGCCTGAAATCCTGCAAATGCCTGAACACTGTGAGGCTTATATACTTTGACATGCAATAGTAAAGAAACATTGCATCGACATTGATGAATGATACCCAGTAGACATACAGTGAGTAGGCAACCTCGTATGAGCATCGATGCAATGTCATGACGTTGCATTGACGGTGTGGCAATGTTGTTTAAGCGTCATGTGTCCGATGGTATGTACTGTCTTTGGAACAAGATTACAGCACAACCATTTTGACAGGAAACCTAATGTGGAAGAACATGCA
This sequence comes from Lucinisca nassula, assembly GCA_963580285.1. Classification (NCBI taxonomy): domain Eukaryota; kingdom Metazoa; phylum Mollusca; class Bivalvia; order Lucinida; family Lucinidae; genus Lucinisca; species Lucinisca nassula. The sequence goes on from OY757017.1 coordinate 15,664,526, forward strand.
TTTTATATGAAATCATACAAGCTCTAAACATCTTTAATCTGTTAGGATATTTTGGAATTCTATGCAGTGATATTCTTTTTTCTTGTTTGGACTACCATGCAATAGCGGCTCGTCGTTGTTGTTTAACTCACTCAGCTGCGGCAATTGCACGACCCGCAGTAAAAGCGACCGACTGAAGTCGGTTGATTTTCTAAGAGTGCCCTAAAATCACCGTGTCATTCTGTCAGTCTGTCTGTCCGTCCGTAACCCGTTTGTGAAAATTGGTGATAGTGACTTAACCTATTGGAATATTTAAATAATTTTTGGCATACTGATAGATATCAATGAGATCTAACCAATGGACTTGACAAATATTACATTCCATTTAGTATAGCCTCGCCGAGGCGAAAAATGTGAAAATTTTCGAACTGCTTCTCCTCGGAAACCGTTGGGCCGATTGAAGTCAAATTTTATTTGGAGCCTCTATGGGATGTTTTAAACCAAAATTTGCTCACGGGGTCCAGTTCACATGACCAAAATGGCCGCCCAGCCATAAAAACCCTTCAAAATAGTCTTCTCCAGAACCACTGGGCAGATTTCCATGAAACTTGATAAATAGCATCTGGGACGTAGGCCCATCATAAAGTGCTAAAATGGTGACCATGGGTTGACCTTGACATTCTTTGTGCCTAGGTCAAACTTTGACACATATGCTTTTGTATTGGAAAAGTAAGAATGCATTTTATCCTGCAAACGATTCAGAATACAGTACTAAAGTATAAGATGTATTTTTGCTCCTTACGATAAGGCGCATTTATTGGGGAACCGTTTTAGGTCCAGGTCACATGACCAAAATGGCCGCCATACCCATATATGGAAACACTTATAAAGCTAAAAGCATCCGGCGTGTCGTGCACTTCAGCTGCAGCACTGGTTTTCCTCTAATTCTTTATCTGGAGTAGACCGCCAATTATTCATGACAAACCCTTCAGTAGAATGTTGTCTATAGGGCTGAAAAATTGGTTTCCGTGAACGATAATTCATTAGAAATTACTGTAAGCTTATTGGCTTGCAACGTTGTTCTAAGAAACTGTTGCTAGCGTATTGGCTTACTGCGTTTTTCTATGATTTGTATCCAGCCAGTCGCTTTACAAGAGCTACAGATTTCCATCACCCATTCCATCTGTTGCGAAACGATTGATATGGATCATTAAGTATTTGTTTATCATGTCTCTGAAAAAGCGAATTTCTCCCAGCCGGTATGTTTTGAATATTTTTTCTGTTCTTCTTTTTCTTTTTCTCTTTTCATCCGCAGAACATTTTCTCCATATAACAGTACGAAATGACCCACACCCATATCCACATTTTTATGCTATTACAATATGAAACCAGAAAATGGTTTCTCCAGTGTCTGTTTACATAATTGAAGTTTTCGAAACTGCTACACATGTCAGATAAAAAAGGTAATTATACTGTTGGTGTCCACGGTGTTACACACATCTGATAAAATTGACATCCATTGTTTCCATGAAGGCATGCTTGCAACACTGTCATTCACTTAAATGCCCTGTTCATTTACACTCTCACTAACTCACACGATCTCAAGTATTCACATGATATCATATGCATTAAACCAGTTATAATGTGGCACATTTCGAATGTGTCCACAGTGCAACACTCGTCAGATAAAATATTTTTCATGACAAAAAGCTAGAAGCCTCCGTGATGTAGTGGATAAGTTAGTCGCCTTGTAAACCAGGGATCGCAGGATCGATCCCGCGCTTATCCAGACTTTTGGATGAGTTTTTAAACCGAGGTCCCGTCTCCGTATTACCATAGCTGTTTGTGAGACGTAAACCTCCAACACTCACTCCTGAAAACAAGCTCTGCCACTCACTCACTTACTCACTGCAAATTCACATGATATACTATGAATTAAGCAGGTCCTGAAATACTGTGGCCCTTTTCGAAGTTCTGACATTGCTACCGACATCAGATAAAATGGTATTCTTTTTTTTTCATGGAACTCACTTAGTCACTCACTCAAAGTATTCACATGATATACTATTTAAACAGATCATAATATAACGGGCACATTTCGAATTAGTTCACGGTGAAAACCAGTTGTACCATTTATACCTCATATCAAACAAACGTGTAGCACTTTGTACAATTTCGAAATGTGCCCTTCATATTATGATCTGTTTAAGTCGTATGATAGATATCATGTGAATACTTTGAGTGAGTGGCTACTTTGTTTTCATGGAAAAAATATCATTTTAACTGAGTTAGAAACTTCAAAATGAGCCACAGTATTTCAGGACCTGTTTAATGCATAGTATAGCATGTGAATACTTGAGCAGTGAGTGGCTTAGCCTGTTTTAAAAAAAAAGTATTTTATTTGATGTAGCACTTTGGACACATTCGAAATGTCCCACATTACTTTATGACCTGTTTAATGCATGTGATATCGTGTGAATACTTGAGTGTGTGTAAGTGAGCAGGGCATTTAAGTGAATGACTTTGTTGCAAGCATACTTCGCGGAAACAAGGGATATCCTTTTATCTGATGTGTGTAGCACTGTGGACACCTTCCAAATGTGCAACATTATATAATGACCCATTTACTTCATATGATAGCATGTTAATATTTGAGTGAGTTTGAGTAAATGACGGTGTGGCGACCTTGTCTTCACGGAAACAATCATTTTATCTGAAATATGTAGCACAGTTTTCACTTTCAAAATGTACCATTTATATCAAGAGGGTAGCTTGTGATGTCATTCCATTTCAATGTTGGGCAAAAGTGCCACAAAATTGGAAGGAACGTCTCCAAAATGACCTATACAGTGTTGACGGGGTCATTGAACCTTAAATCGAACAACTCGACAAATGTTTAGCACTGTGGACAGTTTTGAAATGTGCCGGTTATATTATGGACTGTTTAAATAGTATTTCATGTGAATATTTTGAGTGGGCGAGTAAGTGAGTTTCATGAAAAAAAAAGATTACCATTTTATCAGATGTCTGTAGCAATGTCAGAAATATATGCCTGCCCAGAAAAAATGAGGATAGGTTAATTGACCCACTCAGTTAACCACTCAAAATGACTTAAATAAGGTTGATTGCGGCAACTGCCCTTCTTGAATCAGCCGAAGGGAGAGAATGACCGTAAAAAGGATTCCATGATCAATCTCCACTAAAGAATTTTGCCAACCCCGAGACCTTGTCTGCGCCATCAGGAACATATAATTTCCCTTCACGGGGCTATCAGCTCTCTATATAATCTTCTGTAGAGCTTATGTGATGGTAAGTCCACTCACAATTGGTTGGGTCCCAGGTTTTCAGTAACCTTAGACTAGCTACTAGTCGGATATCATTTTCTTAGTTTATATGTTATATAATTGAATATTTAATTTGTCACTTATTTTCCCCTCTGCTCTCTGATAGCAACCTGTTGATATCCGGCTAGGACTCCCAGAAGTGATTGGCATTTATTACTTATCTGATTCTCTAGGTTGTTAAAATTATGGTTTCTGCAGTATTTGTTTATATAACTGTATTCTGAAAGAGGGTGTTTATCAAAAGCATCTGGTTTCCCTGGATATTGACAACAAGGCATGTTTAAATAGAAGAATAGACAGTCTCCGTTAACAGCAAGAAAACACGCCTATATCACTCCTACCCTCTGGACCCCCACATTTGTATAGCAAAAATGGGGTTTATAGGGGTAAGCCTTATTATCCCCACGCTTTGCGGAGGGATCCGTCCGTCCGTCCGTCCGTCCGTCCGTCCGCCCGCCCGCCTGTCCGTCCGTCCGTTATACTATCTCCTCCTAAACCGTTGATCGGAATCCAACCAAAATTTGGTGTGTGGGTACCTTACATGAGTGGGGTGTACAACGGCACATTTATTTTTGGCCCCCGCCCCCAGGGGCCTTGGGGAGGGGTCAAAAGGCCAAATATCAATAAAATTCGACTACAAAGTCAATTTTATAGATTTTAATACCAAACTTTTCAGAAATAGTGCTTTATGTAATATTTAAAACATATTGAACGGGATTTGGGTTCTGACCCCTGGGTCATGCCCAAGGGGTCGGGGGGGGGGGGTCAGAATTAAAGTTTCTCGGAATATAGTCATGTAGCATATCAAATTGAAGAGTATGATTAGTAGGATACAATTCAAGTAAACTTTAGACCCAAGGGTCAGATTTGGGGCCTGGGGGGAGGGGTCAAATGTCAAAATTTAAGTTTTTCGGAACATGGTCATGTGGCATATCAAATTGAAGGGGACGATTAGTAGAGTACAATAGAAGTTGAATTTTGGCCCTGGTGTCAGACTGGGGCTCTGGGGGGGGCTTGTTGAAACTAAGTCCCTGTGGAGAAAGCGTGGGCAATTGCGATGGCGCGCCATCGACTGCATTCTAGTTTTTTCTTATTTCTGCTCTAAAACATAGATTGTGGGTACTCGATGAAGTGGTTCTAACGAGTTCGGACAATCTATGTTTGGAGAAGTTGTCATTTTTATGAGGTGACTGTTTCCAAAATATTTGTATAGGCGTTTTTTTTTTTTTTCAAAAACGACCAGTCTCTTTATAAAGGATATGTTACATTTTGATAGTTATTTTACTTTTCAACTTCTGAAAATGTGTAGAGATTCATTACAGTGTGCTTATATTTGACAAAAAAAAATTCTACAAACTACCAAGTAATAACAAGGCATCACAGACGATACAAATCCCCTCGATCAAGACAAATAAAAAAAAGCCTAGCCAAGCATTTGTGTAAAATCCATCAATATATGTAGGTACTTAGGAGTGATGACAAAGTTTTTCAAAAAATAGCCACAGTGACCTTGACTTTGAGCCCCAGACTCTGAAAGTTGAACTTCATACCCAACATTTGTATGAAGTTATCTTAAAATCCATCAATAAATCTGGACACTAGAGCAATGATCAAGTTTTTCTAAAAAATAGCCAAAGTGACCTTGACCTTCAGCCCCTGACCCGGAAAGTCAAAGTCACTCAAGATATCATCAAACGAAACATTTGTGTCACGGTATATTAAAATCCATCAATAAATGAATTCGCAAGAGCGATGACAAAGTTTTTCTAAAAATAGCTGCAGTGACCTTGACCTTCAGCCCCAGACCCTGAAAGTCGAACTCGCTCAAGATATCATCATTGCCAACATTTTTGTGAAGTTATATTAAAATCCATCCATAAATGTAGGCACTAGAGCGATCACAAAGTTTTTTTCTAAAAATAGCCACAGTGACCCTGACCTTCAGCCCCGGAACCTGAAAGTCGAACTTGCTAGAGATATCATCATACCCAACATTTGTGTGAAGCTATATTAAAATCCATCAATAAATTATGGTGCAAGAACGATGACAATGTTTTTTTCTAAAAATAGCCACAATGACCTTGACCCCGTGACCCTGAAAGTAGTGACCTTGACCTTAGGCCCCGGACCCTGAAAGTCAAAGTCACTCGAGATATCATTATACCGGACATTTGGGTGAAGTTATATTAAAATCCATCAATAAATGAAGGCGCTAGAGCGATGACAATGTTTTTCTAAAAATAGCCACAGTGACCTTGACCTTGAGCCTCAGACCCCGCTTTGTTTTTAAATCCAAAAAAAAAAAAAAAAAAAAAAAAAGAAAAAAAAAAAAAGTTCCTCCCCCGGGATTTGAACTCACGCAGCTTGCAGGTAAACTTTAACACAGAGAAGTAAGGGAGGTAATACAGAGGAAAATATTAACTTCTCAAATAGTCCAATTTAAGCCAAAAAACCTGTAAAATGAAGTACAATGATAATGTTAAATATTGTTTTTTAGCAATTATTAATTATATATTCAAAATAAAGTTGTAAAACATCACACATAAGAGCTTGCAGGTAAACTTTAACCAAATGCGGACGCCGACGCTGACGCCGACGCTGACGCTGACGCCGGACGCCCGGGGGTATGGCAATAGCTCCCCCTTACTTTCGTAAGGCGAGCTATAAAAGTCCGTGCAACAATGGGTTTTACGAAAGTAAGCAGTGTATTCCTTTTTTCTGATCCAAACAACTCAATTAGGCAGTTTAAATAACACAACAAGATGTATTTGTGAAACACTGATGTCCCCGGACAGCGCATGTTAAATATGAAAGCAGTATCACTAAGCAATCAAAAGGTATGGCCAAGAAATGTAGGCGCTAGAGCGATGAAAAAGTTTTTCTAAAAATAGCCACAGTGACCTTGACCTTGAGGTCATGACCTTGAAAGTCGAACTCACACGAGATATTGTCATAAGGAACATTTGTGTGAAGTTATACTGAAATCAGTAAAGAAATGATGACAAAGTTTTTCTGAAAATAGCCACAGTGACCTTGACCTTGAGGGGGGTGTCTGGATGGACAAAAATTATGGTACCACTAGAAAAGTCTTGTGACAAGGAGTGCACGTGTGAAATATGAAAGCCCTACTACTTACCAATCGAAAGTTATGGCCAATGTTAAAGTTTATAAAAGTAGGTCAAATGTCAAGGTCAAGGTCACGAGGTCAAAAATTATGGTACCACTAGAAAGGTCTTGTGACAAGGAGTGCACATGTAAAATATGAAAGCCCTACCAGTTACCAATCGAAAGTTATGGCCAATGTTAAAGTTTTTAAAAAGTAGGTCAAACATCACGGTCAAGGTCAAAAGGTCAAATATTATGATACCACTAGAAAGGTCTTGTGACAATAAATGCACATATGAAATATGAAATCCCTATCACTTACCAATCGAAAGTTATGGTCAATGTTAATGTTTTTAAAATTTTGAAAAAAATAGGTCAAAGGTCAAGTTCACGGTCACGATATCAAAAATTATGGTACCACTGGAAAGATCTTGTGATAAGGTATACACATGTGAAATATGAAAGCTCTATCTATTACCATTCAAAAGTTATGGCCAATGTTAAGGTTTTTGTAGACAGACTAACAGACAAACGGATAAATTTTGAAAAAAATAGGTCAAAGGTCAAGTTCAAGGTCACGAGATCAAACATTATGGTACCACTGGAAAGGTCTTGTGATAAGGTATACACATGTGAAATATGAAAGCTCTATCTATTACCATTCAAAAGTTGTGGCCAATGTTAAGGTTTTTGTAGACAGACAAACAGACCAAAAACTATATGCCCCCGAATCTCTTAGATTCCGGGGGCATAAAAAACTATGTATTGAACACTATTTATTTAATTTTCCTTATTTTCTTTTCTCTGCTCAAAATATAGATTATGGGTACTTGTTAGAACCATTTACTGAGTTGCTTCTAACTATCACGTAGAAGACCCAGCGGTGTTGTGATTCTGCTACTCGCCTTATAAGCCAGATGTCGCGGCTTCGACCCCGAGCTTCACCAGACTTACGGATGAGTCCTTAAGCCAAGGTCCTGTCGCCGTCTGACTTGGAGTATAAACTCTCTCTCTCTCTCTCTCTCTCTCTCTCTCTCTCTCTCTCTCTCTCTCTCTCTCTCTCTCTCTCTCTCTCTCTCTCTCATACAAAGTAGAAGTAAAACAAAGATCAGAAATCGATACAATTAACTTACTCTGTTGTTGTCTGTTACTTACGATGTGTATCACTTGTGTCTTTTAATTTTGGATGGCCATATGGCCATTTTGTGGGAAAGTAACTGTCCTTATGGCCTTCCTTTGTTTAGGTTTCCATTATGGTCTGGCCGCTTAATGTTTGTATTTCTTTCCTTTTGGTGTCTTTTATGGGTGGAGTAAGTTAATTGTATCAATTCCTGATCTTTGTTTTACTTCTACTTTACTCCATCCATCAAAGACACCAAAGGGAAAGAAACACAAACATGAAGCGACCAGACCATAATTGAAACCTAAACAAAGGAAAGGCCACAATGACAGTTACTTTCTCACAAAATGGCCAAATGACCATCCAAAATAAAAAGTGATACACACAGTAAGTAACAAACAACAACATAAATAAACCAGCACAGAAGAACCGCTTTGGAACGATCAGTTGAAAGAATTCCACTGGGTGGGGGGGTGTGTGGCTTAAATCGTTTTTACATGGCCATAATCCTCGCACTTACCTCTGTCGCGGTATACACTAATTGTGTTTAGTCCGCATAAAGGCTTCCTAACTCATCAGTGTAACATCTCCGAGAACATACAAATCAAAAAACTACAGAGAGGGCTCAACAGCATTCAACAACAGAATTTCTGGAGCAAAAGAAAACCAATAGTTAGACTCCGAGGGCCCGACCAAAGACGAAGCATCAGGCGCCAACCAACATAAAGAATACTAAAATAAAATAAAATTCTATTTATGTTTTTACGCTGGAACCGTCATATGATCTTAGGCCCGACCCACCGGTGTGCAATCAAAGATGGAAGCAAAGTTGCCAACCGTGATTGGGTTAACCACCATGCATGCAGTCTGTTTTATAACATTTATATTGTACCCAATCTTTATATATCGACGAACGATTTTACGAAATTGGGTATCAGTTAAAGTCATTACAGGCATGTATTTTTCTAAATTTATATACTAAGTCACCATAGAATTCGGGTTCCGATAGGCCTTGTTGCAAAAGTGTTTTAAGTCCAACATTGAATTTTGAATTCAGATCAGAATGACGTCTATAAAACTTAGAAAAGGCTTTACGTAGTTTATGATACCGATACCCCTGATTAAGAAGTTTAGCGGTTAATAATTTATTACGAGTGTTGAAGTCGGATACATGACTAGACACTCTAGCGAATCGAATTAACTGCGAAATATAAGCCCCGTACGATGTCGCACGAGGAGCATTACCGTCCAAAAGGGAAACTTTACAATCTCGAAATCAAAATCATCACGTTTATCATAAATTTTGCAAGAAACAAATCCATCTACAATAGATAAATGTACATCCAAAAAGCAGGCCTCGGTATCGGAGGAATTTGCCTTGTTTAACTGAAGTTCTAGGGGATAAATCTGACTGATCAAACCATCAAAGTAAGTATTTTCAATATTTAATAAATCATCTAAATATCTAGAAGTAGAGCTAAAAGCTTCAATAATTTCTGATTGGTTATCAATGGAAAGCGACAACATGAAGTCTCTTTCATAACAATACAAGAACAGATCAGCCACAAGAGGAGCGCAATTCCTACCCATCGGAATACCCACACTTTGTCTAAATAACTTAGTAACGCATCTAATATAAATATTGTCAAGTAGAAAGGTGAGGGCATCACACAATTTCTTACATGACCAAAGAGTTTAATTCTTATGCTCTTTAGAAGTGCAAAATGCATTTCTGACATTACATGCAAGATAGAGAGAATCTTCTCTGTGAAAAGTCCATTCAATTAAATCATTAATCTATGTTTCGAACAGAAATAATATTTTTCTGCTCCTAACAGAGATTGTGAGTACTTGTTAGAAACAACTTAGTCAGACGGTTTTACTTAGTACAAGCAGTCTATGTTTGAGGCAGAAATAACACTGCTATTCTTATTACCGCTCCTTAGATTTTTTATGCTAGTAAAAGGTAATAAATGCCTCATTGTGTAGGTTCTGACAAGTACCCACAATCTATGAGGAATGGAAAAATCTGATGTTCCAAACCTAAATTTGCATACATGTTAAAACAACCCTAAAGAGGCGGTTCTAACGAGTACATCGTAACAATTAATGATTGGAACAGTTATTATTTACAATTTTATTGTTTCTGTTCTAAAGCTAGATTTCGAGTACTTGTCAGAACCGGCTCAATGAAAATTTGTTCAACAGGCAAAGACTCCCATGTTTGGAACATAAATAATATAAGTTCCATCTTTTTTTTTCAAAACATTCATTTTAGGCTCTTAAAACATTTCAACTGCCTTAAGTCACTTCCAACACAATCTGTGCTGGGACAGATACCGTATAAGTAATATGGATGTGTTATAAGTACGAACTATAAAAATAGAGAAATTATAATAAAAGTTATGACCCTTTGAAAAATGGTTTCCATGCAATATCTTTGGTAAACATTGGTGGATTAGATTCAAACCTTAGTGTGACAAAGTGACTCATTTTAGGGAGAATTCCTCTCTCTTAGATGATTGTCTCTGGGTGGGGGCATCCGGGTCATATTAACGTTTCTAGCTTACTTCTAGTCCAAATAAAGATTGTTGGTGCTCGTACGAATTGCCTCCATGACGTGGTTCTAAAGAGAACCCATAATCTATGTTATGATGACGACTCTCTTTGTAGAAATATGGAAAACCTGTTTGACTTTTGATGCACGGCATTTACTGTCTGTGGTATTCATTTTACTCGTGATAACAAAATGGAAAGAATGAATTATTTGTGCTCACTAGAATCGGCTCATTTATGTAGTTACAAACAAAAACATAGGTTTTACTAAAGTCAAACATTGATTTGCGGCGTACACTGTGCGTAAAGTAAAGCTTAACCTTAAAGCAAATGAACACGGGTCCAACTTTTGTTTTCTGTTTAGCCCTAGTTAGATTCTAAATGAAACGCACACTTTATTAATCTTACACAGTTACCTGTGTGTTTCAAGAACGGGGTTATAGGGGTTAGAACTATATAGGCGTGTTCAAAATAGCTAGTATCGCTTATTAGAACAAAGGTTTTCACAGATTTCATGGGATTTAAACTACGTGTAGTAAAGTGGGTTATTTATGGTTTGACATTTGCTGTTGTCCCGATGGTTATTAAAACATATATGTGAATTTTCACACCTTTCTGCTTATATGGGTCCCTAGTATTATAGCTCAGTAGAATGTGCTTCTGACTGATGATCAGAAGGACGCGGTTCGATTCCTGCAGCATTTTTTCGTGTCTTTAACAGTTCACGGATAAGCTTGTCCAGGAAATGTGTGAATAGGTGACTTGACCGACTCAAAATGACCTAAATTGTGTTGACTGGGACGTTAAACTCCAATACAAACAGATATCTAATGAAGACGTCAGATAAACAGTTCATCAAGCACTTATAAACTGCCTCTCTGATAGCTCTTTTTACAATGCGAAACGAACTACCAGACGTGATTGGCATTTATTGCGATCTTTATCGGATTCCACATGGTGTTTTAATATAATCGTTTCTGCAGTGTTTGTTTTATGTAGTACACCAAACCTTCTGCTAAAATAGATCTGAATATTCCAAGCGCTACTTTAGCTAAGCGACTGTCACAAAACGTAAGTACGGAAGGGCTCACAGGGCGATTATAGTGCAGTCCCTACGGATCGTGCATCGTCTGTCCCAAACATGTTGTACTTATCAGATCTGACACAAGGAATCGGTACTTACAAATATAAAAAAAAAATGACAGAAGGAGCAGAGATAAGGAAAATAGTTTGATAAGTGACCCACCCATAAATCGTTTACATCTATCAGAAACGAATCAATCAGGACTTACATTGTTATCTCTGTCCGAAACATAGACTGGTTTTGGTAAAACCGTTTCCCTGACAATGTTTGGAACATCAAAAAAGAGATTTAATGCTATTCATGTTCGAAACATAGATTTGTCCATTAAAATCACACCCGTTTTCAGATTAATTGATTGTTACCACTAAGCATGAGGTAAGAATTTAATATTATTCTTGCTCAAAAGCTTGCCTTGTGAGAAAGGATAACAGTTGGTTGAACGAGTTCCCACAATCCTAATAACTGGTTTGCATTTTGTTAGAGCCGTGGAATACATTACATATGCTTGCCCTATGCCAGATCACTTCACGGGCTCGTCGAGGCAATGTCTAAACCTATTTTAATACCCCATCGTTTTTGCATACGAATTGATATTGATAATCACAAACCCTAGGAAAGATATGGAACGCCTAGACTGCCTTATAGCCACACAGAATGCTATATGCGGTAGTTTGATTATTATATTCGGTAGTTTGATTATAATATGTGGTAGTTTGATTATAATATGCGGTAGTTTTATTATTATATGCGGTTGTTTTATTATAATATGCGGTAGTTTGATTATAATATGCGGTAGTTTTATAATAATATGCGGTAGTTTGATTATAATATGCGGTAGTTTGATATAATATGCGGTAGTTTTATTATAATATGCGGTACAGATATAAATATATGAAGTGATATCGTTTATATATGCACTATATCTTTTGTTATACATGGTAATTTGGCCTTTATATCAGGTTGATTTGTTCATATATGAAGTGTGTCAATTATTATATGAGTATATGGTATTTACTTTATGATATGCAGATATTTTCTGATTCTATGCAGAGCTATGACAGACATATTTAATGGTATATTCGTTACATGCAGTGGTTTTGATATACTATGCAGATGTTTTGTTAGTATATGCAGTAAGTGTGTTACAATTTGTGGCCGTTCGTTAATATATGCAGGTATTCTGTGATTATGTGCCATATTTCTATTGTTATATTTTGTTCGTTTGTAGGTATTTGTAGTAATTTCATTATTATATTTGGTTCTTAGTTCATGATGTACTGTCACTCTCTTATAATATGAATTTCAATAATCAATATATGTGGTGGAATCTTATTATATTATGATGAAACTTCGTTATGATGATGATCTTTTCTGTCAGTAACCGGTTCTTTCACGGAAAATACCGAAGGACTCATTCAGCGGTACGTACAAACACTGGATCAGACCGGATCGGACCCAATAACCGGATCGGACCCTATTTGTCCAACTATATCTTCAGTTTTTCAACTTTTTTCTTTTTAGTTTTTATCTTTCTTATTTTTTTTTCTTCATTATTTCAGATATTTCTTATATGCCATTTCATTAGCGGATTCGCTTATATCACTCAGTCACCACTGTGCCTCACCCGCAGCATCATTTCTATATAGGAGATTTTAGGAATGCCGTTTATGACGACTTTCTAGTGCATGCTCAAAACACTGGCCGTCAGTTGAAACGGCCATCGCTGTTCAAATGTATTGGCGGAACTTAAAATGCTAACAATATTCAGACATTTTGAAAGAAAATATACCCGTTCACATTGAAATTATGCATCGAGAAGGAAAGAATGATATTTTGCTTTTATTACTGAAATTCATTTATCCTGGATCCGTTTTTAATTGACGAAAATCTTCGCGAATGATCCATGTCAATGGCATGAGATACCTTTATTCACGAAAGCTTACTTACAAAATAAGTTTTTACGTAACTTTTCGTGTTTTTTTTTCGCTATCCAAATATAGCTATCACACACGGACAAACAAGCAGAAAGACAGACGGACAGGCAGACAAATAGACTGACTAAAAGACAAACGGACGGACAGTTAGACAGACAAATAAACATACTGACAGTCGAAATAAACTAATGAATAGACTGACGGACGGGCGTCGAATCAACGTTGATTCGACGTCGTGCCGTCGATACCCACTGCAACTCACGTCAGTGCCACATGACCGTTGAGAGAGAGAGAGAGAGAGAGAGAGAGAGAGAGAGAGAGAGAGAGAGAGAGAGAGAGGTTTGACTGACAAACTGACAGTAGACAGACAGTCTACAGACAGACCGACTGACTGACTAACAATCGAACGGACGGACAATTAGACAGAAAAAAAAACATAGTGACAGTCGAAAAAATACCAATGGGTGGAGAAGGGCGTCGGGACAACTTTAGCTCGATGTCATGCCGTCGACACCCACTCAACTCAATTCAATGGCATGTGACCGTTTAGATGAGAGAGAGGTTTGACTGATCCCGGTATCCAAGATATTGTAGACCTCAGCTTATAAGCCATTAACCCTTTTTGTACCAAAAGAAATCTTCCTCCTTATATATATAGCAGGAGTCCATTTCAAAATTTAGGGGTGTCAGGTTGTGTTTTCTTCAAACTTTATCTGGAAAATGACTTAACTTGTTTGCGTTCTGCGGCGTCTGATCTAGGCCTGCACTGTTTGCCAGCGGTCTCGTTTTGGGGTTTCTGGTACCAAACGCGTAAGGGTTGGGCAGGCTGAACAAATCTATCAGATTTTAGTGTAAAATCCTGCACTTGCGAAGGAGTGTTTCATTCTCATGCACTGAAAGGGTGTTCTTCGTTTGTTTTGAATCCCACTGAGTCCTAATGGGTCCGAGCACTGGGCAAAGGACATTTTATTGAGCAACGCCGTATTATCGCAAACGCAACGTTCTGACGTTTCATCGATGTTGCAAAGTCAAATTCAGTGCATCGCTTTGATGTTGGCTTGATGTAGACACGACGTTGTTTACACGTTACTTGTCGGTTGACGTGGAGTTATTTAACGATAAACTGAAAATTACATTTACCTACGCTCGCTAAATGCTGGTAGGCTAAGAGAGAGAGAGAGAGAGGGGGAGAGAGAGAGAGGGAGAGAGCAACAAGCAGGCCATGACACACTCAGAGAGAGAGAGAGAGAGAGAGAGAGAGAGAGAGATAGAGAAGACCATGTTGGGTCGTACGTACAATATATCCTTAAGAGAAGTTAACTAAAAGAATGTTTACTTGGGATTGGCCGTCATGAAAAACACGCCTTTGCGTTTTTGACCCCTTCAAACCGCACTTTTATATAGAAAAACTAAAAGTTTTATATACAGTAAAATTCCGCTATTAAGACCACCAAAACTTGAGACAAATTCTGCATTAAAAAGCTTATTTAGAAAGTTGCAGTTGTTCTTTCTTTGCGTTTTCGTCTGGTCAGAGACCACCTTTGGAACTGTTCAAAAGTGGTCTTTAAGACCACTTTTGAACAGTCCAAAAGGTGGTCTTAATGTAGGAATTTTACTGTAGATTACAGGGGTAAACATTATTTTTGGGTTTACGATCGACCCAAATTTACTAAATGGCAAACGGAATTCATGCAGTTATCGACTTGACCATCACTGATTTGCCCACGTAATGAAAGAAAAACAATAAGTTAATCCGGGCCACGCTGTCACGTTACGTCTTTCGGAACATTGCATTTATAAAACTGTTACACAAATGTATGCCAAGTCGAGTAAAAATAGACTTTTCGCCCTTTTGCTAAGAATTTCATTTTAGTACCCTGAAATGTTTAAGAGCAAAAATGAGTAGCCCACACTTTATAGGTGGTACCGTTAGTAGACATACAGAGTAGGCCCAGATCGGATATAGAGTACATTGCTTCTGATCAGGGTCGGCACTGTTCGCCATATGTATGCAACAACAGTTTTGGACATGAGTCAGGGCCGTACGCAGACTCTTAAAAGGGGCGGGTTGAAGGTGCGAATTTAAGGTATTTTGCAGAGGGCGAAAAACTGCATGAATTTGAGATAATTTCCAAAAGATGGGTAGGGCTGCGTTTGCACCCTCCCCACTCTGTTGAACAAAACCCAAGTACTACCCTAAGACGACAGAGCGCAGTGTAAGAAGAACATTCTGGACTGTGCTCGTTTGTTTGATTTCAAGTTTAACGTCCCCGTCAACACGGTATAGGCCAATTGGGGAAGTTACTGCCAATGTTATGGGACGCTCAGCTTTGCGTGGAAGCATCATGCAGCCCATCTATTTATTCAAGCCCCGATGGGCGGGAGCGGGTGGACTGTGCTCGTGCACTTGGGTATAAGCAATCAGAATCTACATAATCTGACGCCACTTAACGCGATGTCTGATCAAACCTACTATGATTGCTTAAAGGTAAACGAACAGTTCGATTCTCAGCTCAGGACTATTGTCCCAACCTACACCCAGAGACGATCGACCCACCAGTACTCTCAGTACTTTGATTCTTATTTCTGCTCAAAAACATAGATTGTGGGTACTCGACGACCTTCGAGCGACAGTCGCACGACGTTCGCAAATGGTGATAAATGTTCGCAATTTCATTGTCCGAACATCGTGCGAATATCGCGCCAATGTCGTGCAACATGTGTGCGAACTCATTGCGAATTGGCCTTACTTGCAGGTAAAGATATATTTCTATATTTCGTGGAATGGTAAAGCACTGGCGTCTACGATGTTTCACGGCATTATTAAACACTGCACACTTGATCGCCGCAGCTGCGTTGTAGGTTATAAAGAATTAAATCATTTCACACACTGCATGGATCCCTCCACTGTAGGGCACTGATTAGGTGCATGTTCCTGATATTTCATGCAGTTGACACGTACCTGATTTACCCTTTGAGGCTGTATTCCGTACAAATGCATTGCGCAAGGCCATCATGTCACCTCGACTCGTCACACCTAGTTGTTGAAATCCTGAGACGGAGAGCTTACCTACGATGTCTGGAGAGACTTTTTCTGCCTCGAAAGAGGCACAAAGACCGCTCAAACCGAGTCGAGTTAACATTTCATCCACGGCGGCCATTTTAAAGGTGATGCGTATTGTTGTCCTCTAAGTAGCAAACCACTATTCCAAGCTGTCGGCGAGACTCGGACGCGCAGCAGACGAAGATTTTCAGACGTAACAAATAGTACACTTTACAATTTTTATATAATAATAAACACACTTCATATCTGAACAAATTAACCGAATATAGTAACAAAACTACCACGTTTTACAGAGGACCTACTGTACATATTAACACTTGCACTGCATATACTTATAATTCGACTGCATTTTATAATCAAACTACCGCATATTATAATCAAACTACCGCATATTATAATCAAACTACCGCATGTAGTATTATATGCGGCTATAAGGCAGTCTAGGCGTTCCATAGAAAGTGCTTTATGCCAGATCATCTATTTAAAATGACAACAGTGTAAAATGTTAAAACTTCTTCGAATATCCCGTTCATTTTTGGCTAACGGATTAAAATTGACAAAACCTTACACATGTGATTTTTTATACCAGTTTACTTCATGAATGGTCTCACCGAGGCAAAATAAATAAAAAATGATTACGGGGTAAAACATCAAAACCGTTGGGCACGCTTTGATAAAATTCTGCATACTGGTTGATATTGACAATACCTAACCCACAAAATTGCCTTAAGCCACATATATTTACAAATGGTCTCGCCGAGGCAAAATATTTAAAAAAAATCGCAGTGTAACTTTTAATCTGCTTGGAATATTTCGAAAACTGATGGCATGCAGATTAATAGTGAAAAGCTCTAATCAACGAGATTCTTAAATGCCTAATTTTAGCCTCGGCAAGGGAAATGTTTGACTAACTGACACGGGCGTATAACCTTCAAACCGATAGAAATACTTTGATAATTTTGGCATGCATGTGTATATTGACAAGACCTAGTAGACGTATATTTGCATGTATTTGCAAAAATACTTGCAATTAAAAGTACACACACCTATATTTACAAGTACTTACCTAAATTAACAGGAGTACCTCCATCTTAAAATGAGGGTGTACTTGTAAAAATTGAAGTGTACCCGGTAAACGCAAGTGTACAGGTAAAATGCACGTAGACGGCTATAGTTTCAATCAAAATGTCCCTTAAATATCAACTATTTTGTTTGGCATTTTTGAGAAAAATGTCTTCAATATAGTCTATACTTTGCGCACGAAATGTTTAAATGTTATAAACGGGCAAGTAATAAAAAAATCTTAAGGAAGAATAAATATTAGAGTAAATAAATAAGAAAATGAATAAATAAATAAAACAAAAACTCTCTGGTAATATACGATCTAAATAAGGCTCGTATCTTTCTTCCGACGTTTTTGATATACTTGACTCGTCCTTGGTAACCGGCGGTTATGCCTACGGCCATAACAAGCCGGCAGTCCAGGCCCTGGCCCGAGGGCAGTCCATAAAACTTGGCAGGGCCCTCAGTTTAGGTTTCTATTGCTTTTAGTGCATTGAACATTTCCCTGGTATAACATTGTTAACCCTTAAAGTGCCAATCACTCTCTGAAAAATAAGATAGGAAGAAATTAGACTGTCGTCTACTGAAATTTTGCTTGGCTTTCTGAAATAACTTAAAATCATGCATGACATTTCAAAACAGATATTCTAACACAGCGCGCCTAAATAGGCAATGGAATCGAACTGAGTTTTATTATGCAAAAACTAGGGTGACTGGTGTTGGAGTGTGTATCCGTTTGAGTTTTGACTTATGATTTAGAGAGTGAACGATTCGCAAGTTTAAAGGGAATCATAATCAAAGCACTGAGAGTACTGGTGGGTCGATCATCTCTGAGTGTAGGTTGGGAAAATAATCCTGAGCTGAGAATCGAACTTTTCGTTTAACTTTAAGCAAGCACAGTAGAGCTGATCAGACATCGCGTTATGTGGCGTCTGATTATGTAGATTCTGTTCGCCAATGCCCAGGTGTACTAGCACAGTCCACCCGCCCCCGCCAATCGGGGCTTGATTAAATAGATGGGCTGCATGATGCTTCCACGCAGAGCTGAAAGTCCCGTAACACTGAAAGTAACGTCTCCAAATGACCTATACAGTGTTGACGGGGACGTAAAACCTTAAATCAAACAAACGAGCACAGTCCAGAATTTTCTTCTTACGCTGACGTCTTAAGGTAATACTTGGATTTTGTTCAACAGAGTGGGTAGGGTGCAAACGCAGCCCCTCCCATCTTTAGGAAATTATTTCAGATTCATACAGTTTTTCACCCTCTGCAAAATACCTGAAATTCGCATCCTCCACCCTTCCGGGCGTACGGCCCTGAATCATGTTCAAAACTGTTGTTTCATACATATGGCGAACAGTGCCGACCTGATCAGAAGCAATGTTGACTTCATAGAAATAAAAAATATCATTTCAATGCATGTGTGTAGCACTGTGGACACACATACGCGAGTTTATGGCGTTATAAGCCATGCATGTGCAACATCTCCGATAACATAGAAACAAACAGCTGCAGAGAAAATCATACATGCAATCGGTTTTGTTATATTTATGTTGTACCCAATCCTTTTATATCGAAGGACGATTTTACGAAATTGGGTACTGAAGTCACGCCAAGTACATTATTTTTTAAATTCATATACTTAGTGACGATAATTTCGGGTTCCAATAGGCCTTGTTGCAGAAGAGATTTAAGTGAAATCAAATCAGAATAATACGTCTATAAAAATTAGAAAAGGCATCACGTAATTTTACGATACAGATACCCATGACCGAGTGCCCAGGTCTGCTGTAATATTCACGGAACTTTTTTAATTTATATTTTCTCGTGCGGAGTGATTTGTAATGCAACCATTTTATGCTTTACTTTATAAGTTCCATTTATAAAATGAGCGACATTTTAAGTTGGGTTTACACTTATATTCATGTATTGAGCTGATCATTCATCTGAGAAGGACGAAACCCGCAGAATCCGGAGTAAAAAAAAAACAAACGAACAAACAAAAAAAAAAAAAAAAAAAAAAAACATGACCAATTGTGAGCAGACTTTGTTTTGTTGCATGTGACCCGAGTATATGACTTAAAATTGCAATGTATTATTCCTTGGTCCCGTCCACCGGGGATTGGAAAAATAATTTAAACTGCATAATGATTCCACGCAGATCTGAAACTGACCACAGACCGCTGAAAAAGGCAAGACCTGCCCAGGCAAAGACATCGAAAGCATATACGCCTTTTGGTTTCATGGAGCGACAGGACACTTAGATTCCATTTCATCTTAATGTGGGATAATCAATACGAATATATATATTATATAATATATATGTATATTATAATTATATATATATATTATATAATCAATACGAAATATATATATTATATATATTCTTAACAATTGGAGGAAAAGTATATAAAATGGCCAAACATAGTGCTGAAGGGGGCGTCAAACCTAAATTCAAACAAAACAATGCACTATTTCACTTGCATTTATACTATATTCATTTCTTTCCCCAATTGCTGACTACAATATGTACTACATGTATTTTTGAAGTAAACAGTTAAACAGTCATGTTTACTTTTTGATCCGGATTCAAAAGTGTTTTCTTCATTATTTTATGAGAACTAGCCTCGCCACAGAAGATGCGAACTAGTCCGCAGTTCGGTGTACTAATCAGCACTGATGAGGCTTTATTAGCCGAAACTACGTAGTATGATCCATCTTCTTTCTTATGAATGTTTGCATTGCTCTTAAAGGAACTCATTTTTGATTTTTATTTGCCTTCACTGCAGCTGGTGTTGTGCCGTGTGGCGGCCGTAAAACGTCTCCCCGTACATCAACCATAGTGCAGTTTATATTTTACTTTATGTCCTTTGAGATCAGCGTGAATATTCTGAGAAATCAGATATAAATTGTTGGTTTAGATTCATATTCTAGACAGGTTTTTAATTATTTGGACCCCATTTTGATTTATATCAGTCTTTGAATCGACTGCCTATTCGAAATTCGCAAAATTGCAGTATGTTTCCTCTGGCTTTCTTTGCCGGATCATTACAGGGTCACTGATGAGGCTTTATTAGCCGAAACTACGTAGTTTGCATTGATCTTAAAGGAACTCATTTTTGATTTTTATTTGCATTGCAAACTTGAGTTCGGCATCTGTTGCCCGTCAATCAGAATGCTTCGAAAGAGTTCAACAAAAGTTTTGCTTTGCCTACTTCTTTGAATTTCGAATCAGAATATTTGTTCCGCTGGTTCGTGTATTACAATAGGCGCTTTACTGTGAGCGTTGAAAAGTATGATATTGTTCTGTTTTATTATTGGCTGAAAAGTAAAAAAAAATGATGAGGCGATAAGAAATCTACAGCTTGAACGTTTCAATTATGTACAGATGTGATCTTTTTTGTGTTTTTATTTTCGCTTTTATCTTTCTACGGCCCTTTTAACCCTTTAGGAAAATTGTTTGCTTTTAGGTTAAACGTCCCCGTCAACATTGTATAGATGATTTTAGAGACTATTCGTCCAATTCTGTAGGCCTTTAACCGACATTGATATGAACAAATATCTTTAGGAAAATTGTTTGCTTTTAGGTTAAACGTCCCCGTCAACATTGTATAGATGATTTTAGAGACTATTCGTCCAATTCTGTGGGCCTTTAACCGACATTGATATGAACAAATATCTCAAGTCCAATGAAACCAATTGGACGGTTCCTGGGCAGGCTTAGAACCATTAAGCGGTTTACCAGTACTTATATGTGTGGTCGGTTAACCTCTGTGTTGAATCACCATGCAGCCCAATCTATAACTTCAAGCCCCGATGGGCGGGCGTGCGATTTTTAGGAAATGATAGCGCGTCACATAATATTGTTCCAGCACTAAGCGGGTCCTACAAGTAACTTATACGACAAATCCCCACCCGGCACCTAAATATTGCTAAAAGATAAATATAAATGAAAATGAATCAATAACAGAAGTATTACCTTTGTAATGTAGTTATGGGTTGATCAGTCCACCATAACTATCCTTTGCTGTGCCGTCTTGATTTGTACGGAGATCTTACAGATTTCTCTGAAACACGGGAAATAAGAAACATAATGTTTACCCCTGAAAACCCCAGATTTACTATATGAATATAGGGTTAAAGGGGGTCAAAATATATAGGCATGTTTTCGTAATGTTTGTTTTGTATGATAAGGGTTATCAAAAAGGTATTGCAATTTTGACATATTGTAGCCTCTCTTGTAAGTGTGTACACAATGACTTTAAATAAGTAAATCTATTTTTTCATTCTTTGTGTCAATAAAGACACTAAATTTATATGCTTTGTATCGATTCTCCTACTTCTTTTGATTTCTATAATTCCTTTTTGATTCACCAGAAAAAAGGCAGATCTTAGATCATTCAATGGACATTAAAATCACCATGCTTGATTTTCTCATACACATGCAGGTTATTGCTTTTGGCATATGTTAAGAATTCTTCTTAAGAATTCAGGCTACCTGTAAAACCTGGGCTGGGCTCATGGGCTGGTCTGGGCTAAAAATTTTGGGCTCGAATGAAAATGGGTTTGACTCAGGACATAGGTGAAATAGGGTCAGTTATTGACATTTCAACGGCATGTTCTAATTTCTGGCCTGGCCCGAACTGGCCTGGTCTGGCCCCATCTGACCTAATAAATACCTATGACATAGTTCTTGGGGCCAGCCCAGGCCCCGCCGATATTTGAAACTTTCATCAGGTTGAGAGTTGGGTCAACAACCTTGATACTCCATCCCTTGAGACAAGCTGCTGGTTGATAGCACTGGTTTACTGCCGTAATCAGAGATGTGTGCAGGGATACCCTTTAATGCCTTAGAGCAGCCCATATAAAGTACTTTGGTAAAAAGGGCAGACCCACACTGTTAAGCTGTCATGGAATATGGCATCTGATCAGGTTCTTCACTGTTTGCAAAAAAAAAAAAAAAAAAAAAAAAAAAAATGAAAAGAAAAAAAAACTGATATCATGACGCATCTGATCGATGTTAGGCAGAAGAGCATGCAAATGGGTTGAAATAAGGATGTGGCAGAAGAAAAGATATTCTAACAAACATCCAAGGTAGGTAGTTTGAGGTTTAACGTCCCCGTCAACACTGTAAAGGTCATTTTGGAGACCTTGCTTCCAATTTTGTAGGAATTTTTACCAGACATTGTGATGACATGACATCTCAAGCCCTGTCGCCCAATGAAACAAATAGGTTTTATAAGCACGGACGGTCCAACACTCGCACCGCTTTGCCTGGGCATGCTTAGATGATCCTCTAAGCGGTTTACCAGTACCCGTGTGCGGGTCTGATTCAGCTCTGCGTGCGGCCCCCGCCCATAGGGGCTTTGAGAAATATATGGGCTGCATGATGCTTCCACGCAGAGCTGAATCCGGCCCGCACACTAGTACTGGTAAACTGCTTAGAGGATCTAAGCCTGTCCTGGAACCGCGGTGCGAGGCGGACCGTCCATGCTAATAAACCCTATTGGTTTCATTGGGCGACAGGGCTTGAGATGTTATTTCATCTCATTGTCGGGTAAAAGTCTCACAAAATGACCTTGTTGACGGGGACGTTAACCTCTAATCAAACAAAATCAGCTCTGCGTGGAAGCATCATGCAGCCCATCTTTTTTCGGGTACGTAGTTGTATGTTCATACAAAATAATTATTGGTAGGTCGTAATGAAGTAGCAGGTAAGGTAGGGTAGGGTCGGTTCGGGTAGGTTGGTCGGTACTCATAGCCGTGTCTGACAGACAGGCATTAGTCACGTAGTTTGGTTTGTAGTTGTAGATATGAACCTAAACTGTAGGTACGTTATTGATTGATTGATTGATTGATTGAATGATTGATTGATTGATTTTACAAATACATCAAACAAATTACTGAGAAACACATTGCTGATAAAAAAAAATCTTACATACATGTACATGTATATATAAGGCTTTTATAGTAGGTGGCTATAAAGAATTACTCCCTTGGGTCCCTGTCAAGAGATATGACCTGGTTCTGTGATTATAGTTTGTTTTCCTGCTTGGTTTGATTTGCAACAAGCAAACCCCCTGTCTTTGGTAAACAACTAACAAACAGTGTAGACCCAGATTCAATGGCCACATTCCTAGGTTACAACATGGGACGCTGACAAACATTGTAGACCAAAATCAGAGACCACATGTCTAAGGTTCAACAAACATTGTAAACCAAGATCAGAGACCACATGTCTAAGGTTCAAACACTGGACACTTACAAACATTGTAGATCCAGATCAGAGGCCGCATGTATAAGGTTCCAAAATTGGTCACTGTCAAACATTGTAGAACCAGATCAGAGCCCACATGTCTAAGGTTCCAACACTGGACACTGACAACCATTGTAATCCCAGATCAGAGACCACATGTCTGAGGTTCCAACACTTGGCACTGACAAACATTGTAGACCAAGATCAGAGACCACATGCCTAAGGTTCCAACACTGGACACTGACAAACATTGTAGACGCAGATCAGAGGCCACATGTATGTGGTTCCAACACTGGACACTGGGCGGCATGTCTAAGATTCCAACACTGGACACTGACAAACATTGTAGACCCAGATCAGAGGCCACATGTCTAAGGCTCCAACACTGGACACTGACAAACATTGTAGACCCAGATCAGAGGCCACATGACTAAGGTTCCAACACTGGACACTGACAAACATTGACTTCCCCGATTAGATGCAACAAAATATGACGTTTGAACTACTGTTTTGGGGTCGCTGTGACCTTGAAAATGAGGTCAAGGTCATCATGACCTAATGACTGTTTTCCATTATCCTAGTGATGTGTCTATGCAAGTTTGGTCAAAATCCATCCATAGGTTCAGGAAACAGGCGACGCCGACGCAAACGGGATCCGCACCAAAAACAATATGTCCCCCTCCCCTCCGGTGGGGGACATAATTTAAAATGAACATCCTGCAGCGAACAGCAAGGACTCAGATTAGCATATGTTCCCCATGTAGTCGGATCAGTCATCCCTGATCTCGTGAGACTCTTTCTGGCTATCCGAAGAGAGTCATCGATTAGTTTCAGTGTGCTTCATAATATTCTAGTAAACAAACACTTTCATCCTACGAATATCGGGCACATGCCAACATAAAAAGTCAGTGATATTAAGCAGTAAGAATAAAACTTGAAATCGTTAAAAGTTGCGGTTAGCTATTAACCAATGATATATGACATTTCTGTAAGTCATTAAACGGATAATTTCCGCGTTGATAGAATTTCCATAGTTTCCGCGTACGACCGACTGTTCATCTGATTGGTTGACAAAATATTGGGACGTGTCGTTTCAACGTTCATTTTGAAATGATAAGGAACAATATGCCCAAGAATTTTGCTCAGATTGGCAGTGCTCGTTATCACTACATCTCAGCAGGAAGCTAATTTATTATCAACATACTTTTCTAACTGCAGACTCCTGACAGCTGGTTTCTGGTAAAGGTGGAAGCTATTCAACTTTTATTTAATGTAATTAAACATGGTGAGCTACTTGAATTAAAACACTACATTGGTCTGTATCAGTTTATCCTTATAAGTGGTAACTGCATAATCAGAAATATGTAAATGATTTTTTGTTAGTTTATTTTAGTATTTTTTTTAAATCTTTCTATTGTGTAATGGAGCAGAAAACAAAAGACAACTGAGGTATATTTTTGTTCTTATTTCTCCTATGGGGCTCATTTAAATTGCCTCACCAAGTCTATTCCTATGAGAACTGTTAACCCTCATCCTGCTGCATAAATTTATTAGCTACATGCATTTCTCACCATCGACCAATCATGTTTTTTTTTAATATATATTTTGTGTATTTATTCCAGGTTGCAAACTTAATGACAAACGGTAAAGATCCTGATCAGAGAGAAGCCATCTAATCTGGATCTACACTGTTTGCATAGGTAGGTGTTGTCGCGTTCAGTGGGATATGGTTAAAAGTTATGGGGCGCCGTTTTACTATTAAATCCGTATTTATAGATATCCATAAATCGAATTATGGATATCCATAATTCGATTTATGGATATCCATAAATCAGCCGAATAATGGATATGCATAATTCGAATTATGGATATCCATGAATCGAATTATGGATATCCATAATTCGAATTAGAGATATCCATAAATCTGAATTAATGATATCCGTTAATCGAATTATGGATATCCATAATTCGATTTATGGATATCCGTTATTCCTCTTATTTATGGATATCCATAATTCGAATTATGGATTTCCTTAATTCGATTTATGGATATCCATCATTCAGATCGATTTATGGATATCCATAATTCAAATTATGGATATCCATAAATCACCACCAAAGGTTTTAGTTTCATGATTTCTCCCTAAGACACGTGCTTTTTTTCAAGTTGCCATGTGTGCAGTTAAATATCGGAACCAGCCGAAAGATATGGAAATCCTCTGGAATCACCTCTACGAGGACTGCGCACCTCAGGAAACTGAAAGTCGGACGTACGATTATAATGATCCAAAAAGGCAATCCGTGCATGCTTTCTGGAGAAAAAAACATGGTCGTTAAATAGTATAAACATATATCCATATAATAGCCGGCCTCGGTAGCTCAGTCGGATGCGCGTCTGACTGGTGATCAGGAGGACGCGGGTTCGATTACGACCGGGGTTGGCAACATTCTTTCGTGGAGATTGATCATGAAATCTTTTCTACGGTCATTCCATCCCTTCCGCTGATTCAAGAAGGACAGTTGTCAGTTTCTGACGAAAGAATGTGCACTGTACTGGTTAACCGCTTACGTATAATATGTTCTATAAAAGGGTTCTATATAAGCCTGCCCAGGAAAAGTGTGGATAGGTAAACTGACCGGCTAAAATGACCTCAATAGTGTTGACTGGGCCGTTAAACTACAATACAAACAAACAAACAATATCCATCTAATACTCTACTTGATGTGCATTGAGTACCAGGCAGACTCAGATATATCTCCTGGCCCCTTGGAGAAATAGATTTGGCTGCGTGAGCTTCGTTTGTTTGATTGATTTTAGGTTTAACGCCCCTGTCAACACTGTAAATGTCATTTTGGAGACGTTGCTTTCAATTTTGTGGGACTTTTACCCGACATTGAGATTAAATGACATATCAAGCCCTGCCGCCCAATGAAGCCAACAGGGTTTATAAGCATGGAAGGTCCGACACTCACACCGCTTTGCCTGGGCAGGCTTAGATCCTCTAAACGGTGTTTCAGTACTCGTGCGCGGTCGGTTTCAGCTCTGCGTGGAAGCATCATGCAGCCCATCTATTTCTTCAAGCCCCGATGGGCGGTGGCGTTGCTGCATGAGCTGAGAGTACTGGTAAACTGTTTACAAGGTCTCAGCCTGTCCAAACAAAGGGGTGCGAGTCAATGGGCGACAGGGATTGAGATTTCATTCATCTCAATGAAGACTTAATGCCCCACACAATTGGAAACAACGTCTCCAAAATGACCTTAATAGTATTGAAGGGGACGTTAAACCTCAAATCAAACAAAACACATCTCCCACACCATCGCGATCTAAATAAATGCTATCCATAAATCGATTTATGGATATCCATAATTCGATTTATGGATATCTATAATTTGATTTATGGATATACACAATTCAGCCGAATAATGGATATCCATAATTCGATTTATGGATATCAATAAATCGAATAATTGATATCCATTATTCGATTTATGGATATCATTAATTCAGATCGATTTAACCCTGACTTACTTTGTTTGTTCGTTTGATTTGAATTTTATAGTCCTCGTCAATACTGTACATAATGGTCATTTTGGAGACGTTGCTTCCAATTTTGTGGGACTTTTACCAGACACTGAAATAAAATCAAGCCCTGCCCCAACCGCACCCCACCCCCCGAATAAAAAAAAAAAACAAAGCAAATAAAAAACAATGGGGTTTATAAGCATGGATGGGCCGACCCTCACCGCGGTTTACCAGTACTTTTCAGCTCTGTGTGGAAGCATCATGCAACCCATCTATTTTTTTAAGCCCAGATGGGCGGGGGTTTTATCCCTGACTTACTTGTTCGTAAGTTTCAGGAAGATCCAATCAAAACTGAAGGTGATGACAAGGTCAAAAATCGGCACTTTCAGCAATCAAAGGGATGTAACTCTATATGATCAGTTGGCTGACGTGGCCGGTTTTCGCACTCATCAGAGTTTTTATCCCCAGCCACCTTACATATAAGTTTCAGAAAGATCCTATCAAAACTGAAGGGGCTACGGTGATGACAAGGTCAAAAATCAGCTTTTTTAGCAATCAAAGGGGCGTAAATCTATGATAAATGGGCCGACTAGGTCGATTGTCGTACTTGTCCTAGGCTTTAACCCCAGCTACCTTACAAATAAGTTGGGCGGGGGTTTTATCTCTGACTTACTTGTACGTAAGTTTCAGGAAGATCCAATCAAAACTGAAGGTGATGACAAGGTCAAAATCGGCATTTCCAGCAATCGAAGGGACGTAACTCTATGATAAATGGGCCAACTTGACCGGTTTTCGAATTCGTCCGAGTTTCTATCCCCAGTCACCATACATATAAGTTTCAGAAAGATCCGATCAAAACTGAAGGGGCTACGGTGATGACAAGGTCAAAAATCGGCATTTTCAGCAATCAAAGTGGCGAAACTTTATGATAAATGGGCCGACTTGGTCGATTGTCGTACTTATTCTAGGCTTTATCCCCAGCTACCTTACAAATAAGTTTCAGAAAGATTCGATCAAAACTAAAGGGGCTACTGTAATGACAAGGTCAAAAATCGGCATTTTCTGCAATCAAAGGGACGTAACTTTATGATAAATGGTCCAACTTGGCTGGTTTTCGAACTCATCCGAGTTTTTATCCCCAGCCACCTTATGTATGAGTTTCAGAAAGATTCGATCAAAACTGAAGGGGCTACGGTGATGACAAGATAAAACAAATCGGCATTTTCAGTAATCAAAGGAACGTAACTCTATAAGAAATAGGCCGACTTGGTCTGTTTTCGAACTCATCCGAGTTTTTATCCCAAGCCACCTTACATATATGTTTCAGGAAGATCCGATCAAACTGAAGGGGCTACGGTGATGCCAAGGTCAAAAATCGGCATTTTCAGCAATCAAAGGGACGTAACTCTATGATAAATGGGCAGACTTTGCCGGTTTTCGAACTCATCCGAGTTTTTATCCCCAGTCACCTTACATATAAGTTTCAGAAAGATCCGATCAAACTGAATGGGCTAGGGTGATGACAAGGTAAGAAATCGGCATTTTCAGCAATCAAAGGGACGTAACTCTATGATAAATGGGCAGACTTGGTCGGTTTTCGAACTCGTCCGAGTTTTTATCCCAAGCCACCTTACATATAAGTTTCAGAAAGATACGATCAAAACTGAAGGGGTTGCGATGATGACAAGGTAAAAAGCGGCATTTTCGCAACCAAAGGGACGTAACTCTATGATAAATGGGCCAACTTGGCTGGTTTTCGAACTCATCCGAGTTTTTATCTCCAGCCACCTTATGTATGAGTTTCAGAAAGATTTGATTAAAACTGAAGGGGCTACGGTGATGACAAGGTAAAACAAGAGGACCCAGCTGGTCCTTTATCGCTCACCTGAACAGATTCGAAGTTTCAGGAAGTGCCAACCTTTACAGAACGATTAATGGAAGGACATGGTGATGACTGGGTAAGCAATTTCTGCAAATCAAGTAGCATGTAACTCTATGATAAATAGGGTGACCTCACCAGATTTCAAACTCATTCAAGCTTTTATTCCTGACTTGCTAAGAAGATCCGATATAAACTGATGGGCTATGGTGATGACAAGTTCAAAAATAAGCAATTAACTGCTGCAATCAAAGGGATGTTACTCTGTGACAAATAGGCAAACCTCACCAGTTTTCAAACTTCTCCGAGCTTTCTGCCTGAATTATTTGTTTGTTAGTTTCATGAAGATCCGATCAAAACTGAAGGGGCAGCAGTGCTAACAAGGTCGAAAATAGGCATTATTAAGCAATCAAAGGCACGTAAAGTTCTCTATGATAAATGTGCCGACTTGGCCAGTACTCAAACTCATCCAAGGTTTTATTCCCAGCCACCTTACATATAAGTTTCAGAAAGATCCGATCAAAACTGAAGGGGCTAAGGTGACGACAAGGTCAAAATTTGGCATTTTTAGCAATCAAAGGGATGTTACTCTAAGATAGATAGGCCGACTTGGCCAGTTTTCGAACAATTTCGAGGTTTAATCCCCAGCCACCTTACATATAAGTTTCAGAAAAATCCGATCAAAACTGAAGAAGCTACGGTGATGACAAGGTAAAAAATCAACATTGTCAGCCATCAAAGGGACATAACTATACTATAAATGGGCTGACTTTGCCTGTTTTCGAATTCATCCGAGATTTTATCCCCAGCCACCTTACATATAAGTTTCAGACAGATCCGATCAAAACTGAAGGGGCTATGGTGATGACAAGGTCAAAAATCTGCATTTTCAGCAATCAAAGGGACGTAAATCTATGATAAATGGGCCAACTTGGCCAGTATTCGAACTCATCCTAGGTTTTATCCCCAGTCACCTTACATATAAGTTTCAGAAAGATCCGATCAAAACTGAAGAGGCTACGATGATGACAAGGTCAAAAATCGACATTTTCAGCAATCAAAGGGACATAACTATATAGTAAATGGGGCGACTTGGCCGGTTTTCGAACTTATCCGAGGATTTATCCCGAGCCACCTTACATATAAGTTTCAGAAAGATCCGATCAAAACTGAAGGGGCTACATTGATGACAAGGTCAAAAATCAACATTTTCTGCAATCAAAGGGACCTAACTCTGTGATAAATAGTCCACCTTGACCGGTTTTCGAACTCATCCGAGGTTTTATCCCCAGCCACCTTACATATAAGTTTCAGAAAGATCCGATCTAAATTGAAAGGATTACGGTGATGACAAGGTCAAAAATCGGTATTTTCAGCAATCAAAGGGACGTACCTCTGTGATAAATGGACCAACTTGGCTGGTTTTCGAACTCATCTGAGATTTTATCCCCAGCCACGTTACATACAATCGAACTTCATTGGCTCGAACACCACTGGGACCACGAAAATCCGTTCGAGACAGGGGTAGTTCGAGGCACTGAGGCTTACTGCCGGGAGGCATAACGGGGCAGTTTTGGACATATTTTCGGTGTTCTGTAATGAACATGTATGTTGTGTGTACTCATTAGAATCGCCTCAACGAGGCGATTCTAATGAGTACACACAGAATTCATTTGCAAGATAGAAGACGAAAATCTAAATTACCTCGCACCAATTCTTATGTAGAGGACTTCCCTAGGGGCTCAAGTACGGGTTCGACTCAGGCACGGTAAACGCGCCATCGGTGTTCGAGCAATCGAAGTTCTACTGTATACGTTTCAGAAAGATTCGATCAAAAGTGAAAGGGCTACGGTGATGACAAGGTCAAAAATCAGCATTTTTAGCAATGAAAGGGACGTTACGCTACGATAAATGGGCCGACTTAATTGATTTTATCCCCAGCCAACTTACATATAAATTTCAGAAAGATCCGATCAAAACTGAAGGGGCTACGGTGATGACAAGCTCAAAAATCGGCATTTTCAGCAAAAGGACGTAACTCTATGATAAATGGGCCGACTTGGCCGATTTTCGAACTTATCCGAGGTTTTATCCCCCCCCCCACCATATATATAAGTTTCAGAAAGATCCGATCAAAACTGAAGGGGCTACGGTGATGACAAGCATTTTCCCATTGTTAGTCTATCGGACCTTGTGATTGCCATAGCAACCAAAGTTTTCATGCGATTTCAAAAAAAAGCTTATGTCATCAATGCCCCACCAGAGGCATGCTACAGATGAGCAATGATTGAGATCAGCCTGCAGACTGCAGAGATATAGCTGCTCAAAAGTGTGGACGGACGGACGACGGACGGACAACGGACGGACAACGGACGACGGACGACGGAGGACCCACTATACTATAAGCTCCTCTGGAGCCTTCGGCATTTTCAGCGATCAAAGGGACGTAACCCTATAACAAATAGGCCGACTTGGCCTGTTTTCGAACTCATCCGAGTTTTTATCCCAAGCCACCTTACGTATAAATTTCAGAAAGATCCGATCAAAACTGAAGACGCTACGGTGATGACAAGCATTTTCCCAAAGTAAGTCTATGGGACCTTGTGGTTGCCACACAGGTTGTCTTGCGATTTAAAAAAAAATCAGAAAGAGTCTGATCTGGGTCCACACTGTTTACATTAATTAATGACATGTACAGTAATCAGCAGACAACAAAGGGTTATGGGAGGAGAAGGGAGGAGTGAGGTCCTACTAAACACTGCTGGGACTGACAAGGACAGGCAAGGACTGACAAAGACTGGCAAGGACTGCACAAGGACTGACAAGGACAGTATAGAGAACAAAATAGGGTTTATTATGCAAGTATATGTATCAATATTTTTGTCATGTTGTATATTAATTATAACCAGAGGACCAGTGGTCCTGTAAACGCTCACCTGACACCTGGTCCTGGTGTACATTTTAATGTTTTTATATATGTATATAGCCTCAGAGCAGGGGTACACAACTTGTGGGGACAAAATTTTGATGTCTAACAATGTGATAAAACTTTCCACCTATTCCTACCTTTCTGACAGTTCGAAAGTCCAAATTGAGACAGACATTGTGAAAGTGACTTCTATTAGATCAGAAGTAAAACAAATAAACCATCACTTACAAGTGTGAGCATTAACGATTTCTCGCCTGCCCCATTGCTTACAGTCCAAAACGATTCTATATTGCAAAGAATTTAAGTATTGTTCTGAAAGCACATGTCATTGTTTATGTATGTCACCATTTTGTCCTTAGTTTGAAGTAACTCTAACAGCACAGAGCGTGGGTCATAGTAATAAAGTGCGGGACAAACATGGAACCGGTGAATCTTGTGATTGAAAAAAATATTTACCAAATCATTTTTCTATTTATTTTTTTTTCTTTCTTGTTCCTATTAGCAAGAAACATTACTTTCCATCGCAAGATCTTTGTTATTCCATCAAATAATTGCAAATTTTGATAAAGTCATTATTCATGATCGGCCAGGTAGAAAATACCGCTTAAGTCAATTATCAATTAATTTGACACTTGTGTAAACATCCTTTTTATTGTTGTCATGTGTAAAAAATAATTTACCAGTTGATTGACCGTGGCTCAGGGCTCGGGAAAACCGAATTTTTTTCGGTCCCAGACCGAAATTCAGAAATTGGGACCGATTGGAAACGGCCCAAAGCCCCAAAAAATCGGTCCGATACTGGTCCAACATTTAGGAAATTTTCGCTGATTCAGTCAGATATTTAGGATATTATCAAATTCTGTAAACTTAAAACTTACTTAGTTCAGATGTCAATCCGTTAATTACACATGATTAATCCAATAATCGCCTCGTCCATTTGTGTTTCTAGGTCAATGGCTTCATGGGTCTGGAGAAGAAGATTTTGGAAGGCTTTTTACCATATATGGGTGTGGCAGCCATCTTGGTCATGTGACCCAGACCCTGCGAACAAACTTTCTTTCCTTCATCCTACTGAGGCTCCAAATGAAATTTGGCTTTGATTGACCTTTCAGTTTTGGAGAAGAAGATCTTTGAAAATGGTGGACGGACAGACGACGGTCCAAGGTCATTTAATGACCTTGACCTTTCTTATCCATAAATCTTCATGTATTGATTTTGTTTACCTGAGCTACCTATTTTTGTGTCGTAGTTTTCAATGGTTTCCTAAATATTCATTATTTTCACTTTTTCCCATGCAAAAGCCCAAGTCTGCAAATTTGACATAGCCATAAAATAGGTCAAGGCCATCCCAGGGTCACCATTTTTACAAACTATGATGGACTCAAGTACCAGATGCTACAAGCCAACTTTCAAGGTCATTGGCTTCATGGTTCTGGAGAAGAAGATTTTTGAAGGCTTTTTACCATATATGGGCATGGCTGCCATCTTGGTCATGTGACCCAGACCCCGCGAACAAACTTTCGTTCCCCCATCCTACTGAAGCTCCACATGAAATTTGGCTTTGATTGGCCTCCCTGTTTTGGAGGAGAAGATCTTTAAAAATGGTGGACGGACGGACAACGGATGGACGGACGACAGACCATGGCTATACTATAAGCTCACCTATGAGCCTAAAGGCTCAGGTGAGCTAAAAATCAATTATTTTCATTTTTTCCCAAGCAAAAGCCTAAGTCCGCAAATTTGACATTGCCGTAAAATAGGTAAAGGTCAACGCAGGGTCACCATTTGAACAAATTATTTTAGGCCCGTGTACTAAATGCTTCCTGCCAAGTTTCAAGGTCATTTGCCTTACGGTTCTGGAGAAGAAGAATTTCGAAGTGTTTTTACCATATATGGGCATGGCCACCATCTTGGTCATGTGACCTGGATCATATGAGCAAATTTTCATTTGTTCATAATATAAAGGATCCATATCAAATTTCACTTGAATTGGGCCAGCGGTTTCGGAGAAACAACTGTTTGAAATATGGAACCTGGTTAATCTTGGTCCCAGGTCACTGAATGATGACTTTTCTTACCCATGAATCTTCATGTATTCATTTACTTTACCTGATCTACCAATTTGGTGACATTGTCTTCAATGGTTTCCTAAAAATCCATTATTTTCACTTTTTCCCATGCAAAAGCCTAAGTTGACAAATTTGACACTGCCATAAAATAGGCCAAGGTCAACCCAGGGTCAGCTTTTGTAAAAACTATGACGAGCCCGAGTACCATATGATATATGCCAAGTTTCAAAGCCATTGGCCTTACGGTTCTAGAGAAGAAAATTTTTGAAGGCTTTTTACCATATATGGGCGTGGCGGCCATCTTGGTCATGTGATCTAGACCGTACTGGCAACTCTTCATTTGTTCAACTCACAAAAGCTCCATATTGAATTTTACTTAAATTGGCTCAGTAGTTTTTGAGAAAAAATGTTTTTTTTTTTGTTTTTTTTTTTGAAATATGAAATCGGAGTGACCTTGGTCTAAGGTCAATGAATGGCTTTGACCTTTCTTACCCATAGATCTTCATGTATTCAGTTACTTTACCTAATCTACACATTTTGGTGACACTGTCTTCAATGGTTTCCCTAAATATCCATTATTTTCACTTTTTCCTATGCAAAAGCCTAAGTCAGCAAATTTGACATTACTGTAAAATAGGTCAAGATCAACCCAGGGTCACCATTTGAACAAATTATGATAGGCCCGAGTACCATATGCTACATGCCAAGTTTCAAGGCCAATGGCCTTACGGTTCTTGAGAAGAAGAATTTCGAAGTTTCTTTACCATATATGGGCGTGGTGGCCATCTTGGTCATGTGATCTAGACCATGTTGGCAGCTTTTCATTGGTTCAACTCCCAAAGGCTCCATATTGAATTTCACTTCAACTGGCTCAGTAGTTTCTGAGAAAAATGTTTGAAATATGGAACCTGCGTGACCTTGGTCTAAGGTCAATTAATGACCTTGACCTTTCTTACACATAGATCTTCATGTATTCAGCTACTTTACCTTATCTACTAATTTTGGTGACACTGTCTTCAATGGTTTCCTAAAAATCCATTATTTTCACTTTTTCCCATGCAAAAGCCTTAGTCGGCAAATTTGACATTGCTGTAAAATAGGTCAAGGTCAACTCGGGGTCACCATTTGTACAAACTATGATGGGCCTGAGTACAATATGCTACATGCCAAGTTTCAAGGCCATTGGCCTTACGGTTCTGGAGAAGAAGAATTTTTAAGGCTTTTTACCATATATATAGGCGTGACGGCCATCTTGGTCATGTGATCTAGACAGTATTGACATTTTTTCATTTGTTCAACTCACAAAGGCTCCATATTAAATTTCACTTAAATTGGCTCAGCAGTTTTGGAGAAAAAAATGTTTGAAATCTGGATCCTGAATGACCTTGGTCTAAGGCCAATGAATGACCTTGACCTTTCTGACCCATAGATCTTCATGTATTCAGTTACTTTACCTGATCTACAAATTTTGGTGACACTGTCTTCAATGGTTTTCCTATAAATCCATTATTTTCACTTTGCCCCATGCAAAAGCCTACTTCGGCAAATTTGACATTGCTGTAAAATAGGTCAAGGTCAGCCCGGGGTCACCATGATGGGCCCGAGTACCATATGCTACATGCCAAGTTTCAAGGCCACTGGCCTTATGGTTCTGGAGAAGAAGGTTTTTGAAGGCTTTTTACCATATATGGGCATGGCGGCCATCTTGGTCATGTGATCCAGACCCCGCGAACAAACTTTCGTTCCCCCATCCCCCTGAGGCTCCATATGAAATTTGGCTTTGATTGGCCCTGCAGTATAGGAGAAGAAGATCTTTGAAAATGCTGGACGGACGGACGGACGGACGGACGGACGACGGACCCTGGCTATACTATAAGCTCACCTATGAGCCTAAAGGCTCAGGTGAGCTAAAAATAAAAAATGAGTTACTTTTAGAGCGGGTTTGTCGCGAGGGTCGAACTTAAAGACAGTAGAAGCACATAAAGAGACCCGTGTAGAATTGTGCTATAGAAGTAAACATACTGTAAATATGTTGGTCTCTAAAATCCTCAAATAGTTTCCTAGGAATTATGGTAACTGTAGATATATGAAAGACGACGGCCATTCGAGAACACCACAATCAATGTAAGTCTCCTGTTAGATCATGGGTACTCCTTATAACCGCCTCAATGAGACTGTTCAATCTTTGTTTGAAAAAAAACAACAAAACAACATAGTCTGTGGGTGCTCTTTAGAACCGCTTCATTGAGGAAATATGGTAACTCTTGATATGCAAAAGACGTTATTTTTGTACGCTGGAGTGCTGTCGTACGTAATGTTATCTCTTTGTCTCTGGTAGCACATGGGCATGTTGTTCAGGCGAGTTTTCGTGAAGGATACCACATGTAAACATCAGTTTTGGACTATGTCTTCATACTGAAATTAAAAAAAAAAAAAACAGCAGATAGTATTTTCATTTCTGCAAAAAACATAGAGTGTGGGTACTCGTTAGTATTGCCTACTAGTAGGCGAAGCGTTTCTAACGAACATCCACACTCTATGTTCTTGAGCAGACGTAAGAAAAATAATTTATACTCCGGTGAACCAGTTTTAATAAACACAAATGGGGTTTACCCGGGGGGGGGGGGGGGGGGTCAAAATTATATAGGCGTGTTTTCGTGATGGATACCACACGTTAACATTCATTTTGGACTTTGTCTTCATATCGAACACATGCACCCTTTAAGAAGTGCAATATGAGAACTTTTTCGTACGAGCGTCTTTAATTACCACCAACAAAGGTGATTACATTAGTTTGTGTAATCGATTGATGTCAATTTGCTGATAAATCGATTAAGCCACATCGATTGTCGAATTGTATGTTAAAAGGTGCGAAAAACGCCTGTACGAACTTTATTCCTCAGGCCTGAAGACCGACACAAATACCTGTGCAAGAGTGAAGATCTAGCTGTGATAACTCTTACATAGTCGCCCCATATGGCTCTACACTGCAGGTTATCCAGGCAATGATATTTTCCTAAACGAAGGAAGTTATATTATCCTGTAAAGCGGTCAGTGGGTTTTACAATGGTTTATTTTTTTTAATTTATTGTTTTTTTGTTGTTTTTTTTTTCATTCACACACTTATAACATATATTTCACGGCGTTTCAAGAGCGTTGGCAGTACAGTTACATGTATATTTCTAACAGAGATGAGTAAACAAGAAGAAAGGTGTTAAAACATCTTCCCTGAATAAGACTGCCGGAAGCCGTCATCCAAAGGCTCGGAGACAATACAGACATCAGAACCAGTTCTCAAATTACAGCGTTCCCGTGCCATCAGAAACCAGGATCCGAACCTCCGACAACAAGCCCAGACGCCGAGGTAACTCTCCGGCTAAGCCCCAGAGCCAGCGTGGTGTCTTTGGAATTTTTTCGGTAATTTACCCTTGAAATGGAAAACAAGGATACCGTTTAGTCATTACTATCTTATCACAACAGCACACACCAGGTCCTTCAGGAGAGAATGACTCAAACAAAGCATGCGATACTGGCTAAATAATGTGGCATATTTGAAGGGTGTTAACAATGCAACACACATCATCGAAAAGGAGCAGATCAACATGTGGATTTTTTTCTCATTAACTTGTTGGGCTAGGATGGCTCTATAAACACGTAAGGTTTGAAAAGTTTTGTATTTGTAGCTTTTGTGGGAGCAGGTAAAAGGTTTCTATTTTCGCCTATGGAAAACATTTAGTGGAAAGCTCCCTATAGCAAAAGTAGAAAATGTCAGCAGCACCGTCCTGTTTTAGTCATTACATACTATTTCCACACATTTGTACTGTTTCATAAAATGTATCTTCATGGCATGTATTTTGCCTTGGGTACTGTAAAAATGTAATGGTAGTGATACGTTAGGTCTAACTGGGTGTATTTGATGAATATTTGCTCAGATCTATGTTCTTGGGCGTGTGGGGGTTACTTTAAAGCCATGTAAATCAGATTTTATTGATGTGTTTGGAAAGGAGACTTGCAGTAATTTGTATTTGCACAAAAACAAGAAAGAATCTACTCCATCTGGAATATAAGAGTAAGGTTTCATGGCACTAGGACTATGTCTCAAACAAAAGCAAAACTTCAAAATTGTCTCTCTGAAACAGCCCGCTGTAAAATCCCGATAAGTTGTCTTATCCGTTATAAGTTCTAATTTATTGTATTCATGTAAAAGGATTCAGCCAATTCTCATGGCATTCAGGCATTTATAAACATTTTCTTGGCTGTTTTGTCTTCAAAATATCCTCGAAATGCCATTTTCTCCTTTAAATAAGGGGTGTAAGTCTGGAAATAGCCATAAAAATGAGTATTGGTGCTATTTAGGCATAATTCTGCGCATTTTTGGATTGAATTGTTCAAAAGACATTTGATGAGAACCACTGATGCAAGCCGGTGTCTGGGTTCCATTCCAGAAAGAGATAAACTTTGCGCTTTTCAAAAACATATGGTTTGTTCGGCTTTCATTGTTGAATCTGAAAGCGATAATTTTTTCGCAAACTTGAAAAATTCTTTGTGACTGAACTTTTATTAAGCATGACTAAATTATTAGATATGACCTAAATTTCTATTTGGCAATTCTTTTGATGCGTCATAAAGAAAATAGGGGTTTGGTATACTGTATGTAGCATTGCACTAAATACTGGGAGGTGCCGAGTTTTATCACTTGTGGACCGAGCTTTTAGTTGCGTTCAAAATACCAGACTTGCTTCAATTGGATATATACCCCATGTTTTATTTCAAAATGAGGAAATAATAAAAATAAGGGACTAAAATGATGCATGTTTTATAAATATATCTGCAAGCTCAAAGAAAGTATTGCTGATTTTATATGGTCATCCCTCCTTTAAAAATGTTGGTTTGTTTTTACTCCGTTCAAGTAGATAAACAAACATGGTTGACTGTAACTTGAAAAGGAGCAGATCAACATGTGGATTTTTTCTCATTAACGTGTTGGGCTAGGATGGCTCTATAAACAAGTAAGGTTTGAAAAGTTTTGTATGTGTAGGTTTGTGGGAGCAGGTTGAAAACATTTAGTGGAAAACTCCCATATGCTTGCCACCTAATCCTCAGTTAAGTGCTCAGCTTTCGTCCACACACTCACTGACTAATAGACTCTTTGACTCACTAACTCGAAGTTTTTACATTGTATTGTATGAATAAAACACGTCAAACGACACTAAATAGATTAAGCGGCGCACTGGAAAAGTGTGACCGGCCCCGATAGCTCAGTTGGTAGAGTGTCCGCTCCGGAGAACGGGAGGTCACGGGTTCGATCCGGGCCGCGACATACCGAAGTCATTAAAATGGTACTAGCTGCTCCTCGCTTGGCACTCAGATTTACGTCGTGATATGACTGAAAAATTGTTGAAAGCGACGTTAAACCCGAATTAACACACACACACACTGGAGAAGTGTCCACAGTGCTACACATATCCGATGAAATAAGCTTTGTTTCCATTGAGGCACATAACCTATTCAGTATCGTTTGACCTGTTGTATTCATAAAAAATCATGTAAATATCATGTATCATGTAAAGAGGGAATGGGAGATTTAGAGAGGGAGTGAGAGTGGGTGCATATGTCACTGGACTGAATGAGTACGTGGCAAATATGTCTTTGAACAGTGAAAGAAGGAATATCATATTTATCTGATGTGTGTTGCACTGTGAACACTTTCCCGGTGCGCCATATTATATAGCCAGAAGGATATGACAAGTGTTATTTATGATATGCAAATGCTTGAATGAGTAAGTGAATGAGTGATTGAGAGACCGGTAAAATTGAGTGTGGGGGAGCTTGACTGACTGTGTGCGTGGTAAGCCTGTCTTAATGGAAACAAAGCTTATTTCTTCGGATGTGTGTAGCACTGTAGACACTTTTCCAGTTTGCCGCTGTGATTCCCAATGAGAGCAAACGGGGAAATTGATGAATAAATACGAGGCAAGCAAGTTTTAGAAAAAAAATAAGACTTTTACTTTACCTGATTATGAAGCAATGTGAAGCCTTCCAAATGTGCCATATTATCGTTATCTATTCCTTATCTTATGACATGTTTTATTCATGGTATCATGTATACATGAATGAGTGAAAGAGTGGATAAGGGATTGAGAGATTGAGTCAGAGTGGGTGAGTAGGACACTTGACTGTACGTACCAAATATGTCTTGTGTTTAGCACTGTGAACACTTTCCCATCGCGCCACATTATGTAACCTGTAGGGTACGAGAAGTATTATTCATGATAATTCTTGAACGTGTGAGTACGTGAATTGGTGATTGAGGGACCGTTGAAATTTAGTGAGTGGGACCTTGACTGACTGAGTGGGTGGTGAGCCTGTCTTGATGGAA
Organism: Lucinisca nassula; assembly: GCA_963580285.1. Lineage (NCBI taxonomy): Eukaryota > Metazoa > Mollusca > Bivalvia > Lucinida > Lucinidae > Lucinisca > Lucinisca nassula. The sequence continues at coordinate 15,704,809 of OY757017.1, forward strand.
AAAAACGTTTATTTCTTCGGATGTGTGTAGCACTGTGGACACTTTTCCAATCCACCATGTATCCATACAATATCATGTAACAACTTTGAGTTAGTGAGTCTGTTAGTCAAAGAGTGTGTCAATAATGGGTGGAAGCAAGAGGAACACTTAACTGAGGAGTGCGTGACAAGCATATGTATGTAATGAAAGAAAGAAATTATATTTATTCATATGATGTGTGTTGCATTGTGGACACCCTTCAAAAATGTCAAATTATCTAGCCAGTACCGCATGATTTGCTTGAGTCATTGATAAAATGAGAATGCATGAAAGAGTAAATGACTAACCGAATGAGTGAGTGAGTGAGTGAGTGAGTATGTGAGTGAGTAAACGATTGAGTGAGTGAATAAAAGTTAGTGAGTGAGTCAGTGGGTTAGTGAATCTCTTGACTGAATGAGCGCATGACAAACATTATTTCATAAAATATCAACAAGCATGTGCAAAAATAAAAATGGACAGGAGAGATTGTCTATCCAAATGTTAGTTTCCGCATAACATTAACGCGATTTATGTTTTTTTCATTTATGGTCAAGATGATCTTCCCCCGCACAACCGTTTGAAGAAAATAACACCAAGATCTGTGACAACTATGTCTTCACTGAAACAAAGAATAACATCTTAATCTGATGTGTGTAGTACCGTGAACACTTTCCCGGTGCGCCATATTATATAACCAGTAGGGTATGAAAAGTATTATTAGGTAAATGCTTGAATGAGTGAGTTAGTGAATGATTGATTGAGAAACCGTTGGGATTTAGTGAGTAGGAGCTTGACTGACTGAGTGCGTGGTAAGCCTGTCTTAATGGAAACAAAGCTTATTTCTTCGGATGTGTGTAGCACTGTGGACACTTTTCCAATGCGCCTTGTCGTTTCACGTGTTTATTCATACAATATCATGTAACAACTTTGAGTTAGTGAGTCTATTAGACAAAAAGTGTGCCAATATTGGCTGGAAGCAGGCGGAGCACTTAACTGAGAAGTGCGTGACAAACATATGTATGTAATGAAAGAAAGAAATTATATTTATTCATATGATGTGTGTTGCATTGTGGACACCCTTCAAAAATGCCAAAATATCTAGCCAGTATCGCATGATTTGTATGAGTCATTGATAAAATAAGAATACATGAAAGAGTAAATGACTACCGAATGAGTGAGTGAGTGAGTGAGTATGTGAGTGAGTGAACGAGTGAATAAAATCAGTGAGTGAGTGAGTCAGTGGGTTAATGAATCTCTTGACTGAATGAGCGCATGGCAAACATTATTTCATAAAATATCAACAAACATGTACAAAAATATATATGGACAGAAGAGATTGTCTATCCAAATGTTAGTTTCCGCATAACATTAACGCGATTTATGTTTTTTTTTCATTTATGGTCAAGATGATCTTCCCACGCACAACCGTTTGAAGATGATAACACCTAGATCTGAGACAACTATGTCGTCACTGAAACGAAGAATAACATCTTTATCTGATGTGTGTAGCACAGTGAACACTTTCCCGGTGCGCCATATTATATAGCAAGAAGAATATGACAAGTGTTATTTATGATTTTCAAACGCTTCAATGAGTAAGTGAATGAGTGTTTGAGAGACCGGTAAAATTGAGTGAGCGGGAGCTTGACTGACTGTATACGTGGAAAGCCTGTCTTAATGGAAACAAAGCTTATTTCTTCGGATGTGTGTAGCACTGTAGACACTTTTCTAGTATGCCGCTGTGATTCCCCCATGAGAGCAAACGGGGGAATTGATGAATAAATACGAGGCAAGCAAGTTTTAGGAAAATTAAGACTTTTACTTTACCTGATTACGAAGCAATGTGAAGCCTTCCAAATGTGCCATATTATAGTTATCAATTCCTTATCTTATGACATGTTTTATTCATTGAAGAATGTATACATGAATGAGTGAAAGAGTGGATGAGGGAATGAACGGGAGCTTAACTGACTGTGTGCGTGGTAAGCCTGTCTACATGGAAACAAAGCTTATTTCTTCGGATGTGTGTAGCACTGTAGACATTTTTCCAGTATGCCGCTGTGATTCCCAATGAGAGCAAATGGGGAAATTTAAGACTTTTACTTTACCTGATTACGAAGCAATGTGAAGCCTTCCAAATGTGTCATATTATCGTTATCAATTCCTTATCTTATGACATGTTTTATTCATGGTATCATGTATACATGAATGGGTGAAAGAGTGGATAAGGGATTGAGGGATTGAGTGAGAGTGGGTGAGTAGGGCACTTGACTGTACGTACCAAATATGTATTGTGTTTAGCACTGTGAACACTTTCCCATCGCGCCACATTATGTAACCTGTAGGGCACGACAAGTATTATTCATGATATGTAAATTCTTGAACGTGTGAGTACGTGAATTGGTGATTGAGGGACCGTTGAAATTTAGTGAGTGGGACCTTGACTGACTGAGTGGGTGGTAAGCCTGTCTTGATGGAAAAAACGTTTATTTCTTCGGATGTGTGTAGCACTGTGGACACTTTTCCAATCCACCATGTATTCATACAATATCATGTAACAACTTTGAGTTAGTGAGTCTGTTAGTCAAAGAGTGTGTCGATAATGGGTGGAAACAAGAGGAGCACTTAACTGAGGAGTGCGTGACAAGCATATGTATGTAATGAAAGAAAGAAATTATATTTATTCATATGATGTGTGTTGCATTGTGGACACCCTTCAAAAATGCCAAATTATCTAGCCAGTATCGCATGATTTGTTTGAGTCATTGATAAAATGAGAATACATGAAAGAGTAAATGTCTAACCGAATGAGTGAGTGAGTGAGTGAGTGAGTGAGTGAGTATGTGAGTATGCGAACGAGTGAGTGAGTGAATAAAAGTCAGTGAGTGAGTCATTGGGTTAGTGAATCTCTTGACTGAATGAGCGCATGACAAACATTATTTCATAAATTATCAACAAACATGTACAAAAATGTATATGGACAGGAGAGATTGTCTATCCATATGTTAGTTTCCGCATAACATTAACGTGATTTATGTCTTTTTTTTTCATTTATGGTCAAGTTGATCTTCCCACGCACAACCGTTTGAAGAAAATAACACCCAGATCTGTGACAACTACGTCTTCACTGAAACAAAGAATAACATCTTTATCTGATGTGTGTAGCACTGTGAACACTTTCCCGGTGCGCCAAATTATATAGCAAGAAGGATATGACAAGTGTTATTTATGATATGCAAACGCTTGAATGAGTAAGTGAATGAGTGATTGAGAAACCGTTTGGATTGAATGAGCCGGAGCTTGACTGACTGTGTGCGTGGTAATCCTGTCTTAATGGAAACAAAGCTTATTTCTTCGGATGTGTGTAGCACTGTAAAAACTTTTCCAGTATGCCGCTGTGATTCCCCATGAGAGCAAACGGGGAAATTTAAGACATTTACTTTACTTGATTTCGAAGCAATGTGAAGCATTCCAAATGTGCCAAATTATCGTTATCAATTCCTTATCTTATGACATGTTTTATTCATGGTATTATGTAAATAAATGAGTGAAAGAGTGGATGAGGGATCGAGAGATAGAGTGAGAGTGGGTGAGTAGGGCACTTGACTGTACGTGCCAAATATGTCTTGTGTTTAGCACTGTGAACACTTTCCCATCGCGCCACATTATGTAACCTTTAGGGTACGACAAGTATTATTCATGATATGTAAATTCTTGAACGTGTGAGGACGTGAATGGGTGATTGAGGGACCGTTGAAATTAAGTGAGTGGGACCTTGGCTGACTGAGTGGGTGGTAAGCCTGTCTTGATGTAAAAAACGTTTACTTCTTCGGATGTGTGTAACACGGTGGACACTTTTCCAATCCACCATGTATTCATACAATATCATGTAACAACTTTGAGTTAGTGAGTCTGTTAGTCAAAGAGTGTGTCAATAATGGGCGGAAGCAAGCGGAGCACTTAACTGAGGAGTGCGTGACAAGCATATGTATGTAATGAAAGAAAGAAATTATATTTATTCATATGATGTGTGTTGCATTGTGGACACCCTTCAAAAATGCCAAATTATCTAGCCAGTATCGCATGATTTGTTTGAGTCATTTATAAAATGAGAATACATGAAACAGTAAATGACTAACCGAATGAGTGAGTGAGTGAGTGAGTATGTGAGTGTGTGAACGAGTGAGTGAGTGAATAAAAGTCAGTGAGTGAGTGAGGCAGTGGGTTAGTGAATCTCTTGACTGAATGAGCGCATGACAAACATTATTTCATAAAATATCAACAAACATGTACAAAAATATATATGGACAGGAGAGATTGTCTATCCAAATGTTAGTTTCCGCATAACATTTACGCGATTTATGTTTTGTTCTTATTTATGGTCAAGATGATTTTCCCACGCACAACCGTTTGAAGAAAATAACACCTAGATCTGTGACAAGTATGTCTTCACTGAAACAAAGAATAACATCTTTATCTGATCTGTGTAGCACTGTGAACACTTTCCCAGTGCGCCTTATTATATAACTAGTATGGAATGAAAAGTATAATTCACGATATGTAAATGCTTGAATGAGTGAGTAAGTGAATGATTGATTGAGAAACCGTTGGGATTTAGTGAGTAGGAGCTTGACTGACTGAGTGCGTGGTAAGCCTGTCTTAATGGAAACAAAGCTTATTTCTTCGGATGTGTGTAGCACTGTGGACACTTTTCTAATGCACCATGTCGTTTCACGTGTTTATTCATACATGATCATGTAACGTGAGTCTATTAGACAAAAAGTGTGTCAATATTGGCTGGAAGCAGGCGGAGCACTTAACTGAGAAGTGCGTGATAAACATATGTATGTAATGAAAGAAAGAAATTATATTTATGCACATGATGTGTGTTACATTGTGGACACCCTTCAAAAATGCCAAATTATCTAGCCAGTATCGCATTTATTGTTTGAGTCATTGATAAAATGAGAATACATGAAAGAGTAAATGACTAACCGAATGAGTGAGTGAGTGAGTGAGTATGTGAGTGAGAGATCGACTGAGTGAGTGAATAAAAGTCAGTGAGTGAGTGAGTCAGTGGGTTAATGAATCTCTTGACTGAAAGAGCGCATGACAAACATTATATCATAAAATATCAACAAACATGTACAAAAATATATATGGACAGGAGAGATTGTCTATTCAAATGTTAGTTTCCGCATAACATTTACTCGATTTATGTTTTGATCTTATTTATGGTCAAGATGATCTTCCAACGCACAGCCGTTTGAAGAAAATAACACCTTAATGTGTGTTTTGTGAGTGGGAGAGACCAATGAATACGACAGCATATTTTAAAACAAATAAAGACTATTACATTATCTGATGTATGTAGCAATTTGAACGCCTTACACATGTGTCATACTATCGTTATCAATTCCTTATCGAATTGCATGTTTTTATCATGATGTTATGTAAATGATTGAATTAGTGAAAAATATGAATGCGCGAGTGAGTGAGAATTGGTGCGTAGGACACATGACTGAATGAGTGCGTGGCAAATATGTCTTCATTGAATCAACGAATATCATCTTTATCTGATGTTTGTAGCACTGTCAACACATTCCTAGTGCGACACATAATATATCTAGAAGAGTATGACAAATCTTATTCTTGATATGTGAATACTGGAAAGAGTTAGTAAGTGAATGGGTGATTGAGAGAACAATGAGAATTTGTGAGTTGGAGCTTGACTGACTGAGTTCGTGAAAAGCCTGTCTCAATGGAACAAAGCGTATTTAATCGAATGTGTGTAGCACTGTGGACACTTTTCCAATGCGCACATAATCTATTCAGTATCGTTTGACGTGTTGTATTCATAAAATATCATGTATCATGTAAAGTGGGAACGATAGATTTATAGAGTGAGTGAGAGTGGGTGAGTGGGGAACTTGGCTGAATGAGTTCGTGACAAAATGTCTACATTGAAACTAAGAATATCATCTTTATCTGATGTATGTAGCACTGGGAACACTTTCCCAGTCCGCCACATTATATAACCGGTAGGGTAAGGCAAGTATTATCTATGCTATGTAAATGTTTGAATGAGGATGTAAGTGAATGCAAACAAAGTTTATTTCTTCGGATGTGTGTAGCACTGTGCATAGTTCAAACGTACTAATCTATTTAGTACAGTTTGACGTGTTTTATACATACAATATCATGTAAAAACTTTGAGTTAGTGAATCACAGAGTCTTTTAGACAGTGAGTGTGCCATTTAGTGGTGGAAGCAAGCGGAGTACTTAATTGAGATTTGTGTTGCAAGCATATGTATGTGATCATGGGACAAGAACGAAAGAAATAATTTCTATTTATTCTTATGATGTGTGTTGCATTGTAAACACCCTTTAAATATGCCACATTATCTAGCCTGTATCGCATGATTTGTTTGAGTCATTGATAAAATGAGAATACATGAATCAGAACGTGACTAACCGAATGCGTGAGTATGTGAGTGAGTGAGTAAAAGAGTCAGTGAGTGAGAGAGTGAGTTATTTTGAGAGGGTGAGTGTAGCTCTTGACTGAAAGAACGCATGACAAGCATGTTTTCCTAAATAATCTACAAACGTACTAAATATATATATATATGGACTGGAGAGGTTTTCTATCCAAATGTTAGTTTCCGCATATCTTTTAAGCGATTCCATGTTTTTAATTGTATTTATAGTAAAGATGATCTTCCCGTGTACAGCCGTTTGAAGAAAATAGCACCTAGGTGTATGTGTGTGTATTTTGTTTGTGAGTGAGAGAGAGAGGAATGAATGCGAGGCCAGCAAACAAATACTGTTTCTTTAGCTGATGTAAGTAGCAATTTGAACGCCTTACAAATGTGTCAAATTATCGTTTTCAATACCTTATCGTATTGCATGTTTTATTCATGGTGTTATGAATATGATTGAATTTGTGAAAACATGTATGAGTGAGTGAGAGTGGGTGAGTGAGACACTTGACTGAATGAGTGCGTGGCAAATATGTCTCCACTGAAACAAAGAATATCATCTTTATTTGAGGTTTGAAGCATTGTGTACACTTTCCTTGTGCGACACGTAATATATCCAGAAGCGTATTCTTGATATGTGAATACTTGTGAGTAGTTGAGGTCGAAGAACCAAAGCGTTAATCCAAAATCATTAATTCATAGACAATTGGCAAATATTAATGTTCAGACCAACAGACATGGACCCCAGAAGAGTGTAATCCAGAGTAAATGAGTTATTGAGAGAGCGATGCGAATGAGTGAGTGGGCGCTTGTCTGACTGAGTGGGTGTTAAATAAGTTGAATAGTTAGATCCTTTTGAAGCAAAGAATACACCAAATAAACGAAAATAGCAGACTCGGTTTGATTGAGTCTGTTCATGACCAGTACTGAAATGTGCAACACCGGCCACGCCCTCTAGCACCGGCTTAAGCAAAACTCTATTTTCAAAATGATTCTAAATGAACCCAATGATCCCAACGGACCAGAAAATATAATCTATTATCTGCACTATGATGGATGTACGGGGAGACTTTTTACGGCCGCCACACGGCACAGCACCTGCTGCAGTGAAGATAAATAAGTTCTGAATAGTTAGAATCTTTGGAAGCAAAGAATACACCAAATAAACGAAAATAGCAGACTCGGTTTTATTGAGTCTATTCATGACCAGTACTGAAATGTGCAACACCGGCCACGCCTTCTAGCACCGGCTTAAGCAGAACTTTATTTCAAAATGATTCTAAATGAACCCAATGATCCCAACGAACCAGAAAATATAATCTGCACTATGATGGGTGTACGGGGAGACTTTTTACGGCCGCCACACGGCACAGCACCAGCTTCAGTGAAGATAAAAAAGTGCTGAAAAGCTAGATCCTTTGGAAGCAAAGAATACACCAAATAAACGAAAATAGCAGACTCGGTTTTATTGAGTCTGTTCATGACCAGTACTGAAATGTGCAATACCGGCCGCGCCTTCTAGCACCGGCTTAGTAAGCCTGTTTCAGTGGAAACAAAGCTAATTTCGTCAGATATGTGCAGCACTGTGGACACTTTTCCAAAGCGCACATAATCTATTCAGTGTCGTTTGACGTGTTGCGTTTATGTAAGAGGGAATGAGAGATTTAAAGAGGGGGTTACAGTGGGTGAGTGGGGTACTTGACTGAATGAGTACGTGACAACTATGTCTTCACTGAAACAAAGAATAACATCTTTATGAGATGTGTGTAGCACTGTGAACACTTTCCCAGTGCGCCTTATTACATAACCAGTAGGGTATGAAACGTATTATTCACGATATGTAAATGAGTGAGTAAGTGAATGATTGATTGAGAAACCGTTGGAATTGAGTGAGTAGGAGCTTGACTGACTGAGTGCGTGGTAAGCCTGTCTTAATGGAAACAAAGCTTATTTCTTCGGATGTGTTTAGCACTGTGGACACTTTTCCAATGCGCCATGTCGTTTCACGTGTTAATTCATACAATATCATGTAATAACTTTGAGTTAGTAATTCTATTAGACAAAAAGCGTGTCAATAAAGGGTGGAAGCAAGCGGAGCACTTAACTGAGAAGTGCGTGGCAAGCATATGTATGTACTGAGGCGTAAAATGAAAAACCGAAATTCTATTTATTCATATGATGTGTGTTGCATTGTGGACACCCTTCACAAAATGCCAAAATATCTAGCCAGTATCGCATGATTTGCTTGAGTCATTGATAAAATGAGAATGCATGAAATAGTAAATGAGAGATTTAAAGAGGGGGTGAGAGTGGGTGAGTGGGGTACTTGACTGAATGAGTACGCGACAACTATGTCTTCACTGAAACAAAAAATAACATCTATATCTGATGTGTGTAGCACTGTGAACACTTTCCCAGTGCGCCTTTTTATATAACCAGCAGGGCATGAAAAGTATTATTAACGATATGTAAATGCTTGAATGAGTGAGTAAGTGAATGATTGATTGAGAAACCGTTGGGATTTAGTGAGTAGGAGCTTGACTGACTGAGTGCTTGGTAAGCCTGTCTTAATGGAAACAAAGCTTATTTCTTCGGATGTGTGTAGCACTGTGGACACTTTTCCGATGCGCCATGTCGTTTCACGTGTTTATTCATACAATATCATGTAACAACTTTGAGTTAGTAATTCTATTAGACAAAAAGCGTGTCAATAAAGGGTGGAAGCAAGCGGAGCACTTAACTGAGGAGTGCCTGGCAAACATATGTATGTGCTGAAGGGTAAAATGAAAGAACGAAATTCTACTTATTCATATGATGTGTGTTTCATTGTGGACACCCTTCAAAAATGCCAAATTATCTAGCCAGTATCGCATGATTTGTTTGAGTCATTGACAATATGAGAATACATGAAAGAGTAAATGACTAACCGAATAAGTAAGTGAGTGAGTATGTGAGTGAGTGAACGAGTGAGTGAATAAAAGTCCGTGAGTGAGTGAGTTAGTTGGTGAGTGAATCTCTTGACTGAGCGCATGACAAAAATAATTCATAAAATATCAACAAACATGTACAAAAAATATATACGAGTATGGAGAGGAGAGGTTTTCTATCCAAATGTTAGTTTCCGCATAACTTTAACGCGATTTATGTTTTTTTTTTTTTTTGTTTTGATTTATGGTCAAGATGATCTTCCCACGCAAATCCGTTTGAAGAAAATAACACCTAGATGTGTGTTTTTTGTGAGTGGGAGAGATCAATGAATACGAGGTCAGTATGCTTTAAAACAAACAAAGACTATTGCTTTATCTGATGTACGTAGCAATTTGAACGCATTCCAAATGTTATCAATTCCTTATCGTATTGCAAGTTTTATTCATGATGATATGTAAATGATTGAATTAGTGAAAAATATGAATGAGAGAGTGAGAAAGAAATGGTGAGTGGGACACTTGTCTGATTGAGTGCGTGGCAAATATGTCTTCATTGAATCAAAGAATATCATCTTTATCTGATGTTTGTAGCACTGTCAACACATTCCTAGCGCGACACATAATATATCCAGAAGAGCATGGCAAATCTTATACTTGATATGTGAATACTGGAAAGAGTGAGAAAGTGAATGAGTGATTGAGAGACCAATGAGAATGTGTGAGGTGGAACTTGACTGACTGAGTGCGTGAAAAGCTTGTCTCAATGGAACAAAGCTTATTGCATCGAATGTGTGTAGCACTATGGACACTTTTCCAATGCGCACATAATCTATTCAGTATCGTTTGACGTGTTGTATTCATAAAATATCATGTATCATGTATCAGAATTGTTACTGGTGACACGTCAAATGACATTCATAATCCAGGACCTGTGATGTTGGAACTTAGTCCCTAGCTCTAACCTAAGAGGTAAATTTAGCTACACAATCATCAGCACCTTCAGCTATCGAAATAATCGAATCGGGAAGGGCATTCCAATCTCTAATGGTTCTGGGGAAGAACGACTCTTTATAGATGTCAGTTCTTTCAGTAAGGGTCTGAAAGAGGGAACGATAGATTTATAGAGTGAGTGAGAGTGGATGAGTGTGGCACTTGACTGAATGAGTACGTGACAAAATGTCTTCACTGAAACTAAGAATATCATCTTTATCTGATGTATGTAGCACTGTGAACACTTTCCCAGTCTGTCACATTATATAACCGCAAGGGTAAGGCAAGTATTATTCATGATACATAAATATTTGAATGAGTAAGTAAGTGAACGAGTGATTAAGAGACCGGTGCGATTGAGTGAGTGGGAGCTTGACTTACTTAGTGTATGGTAAGCCTGTCCTAATACAAACAAAGTTTACTTCTTCGGATGTGTGTAGCACTGTGGATAGTACAAACGCACTAATCTATTCAGTATAGTTTGACGTTTTAATACATACAATAACAGGTCTGGGCCCATCGGAGTCTAACTGCTGTTATTCTTTTGCTCCAGCAGTTCAGTGGTTTCTTGCTGTCGAGTCCTCACCGTTGTGTCATTTCTGTGGTTCTTTGATTATTTGTGTTCACTGAGATGTTGCACTGATGAGTTAGGAGGCCTTTATGCGGACTGAACAAATTATTTGTCTCAATCGCGACGGAAGTAAGGGCGAGGATTGTGGCCACGTAAAATCGATTTAAGCCCCCAAGTGGAAATCTTTCCACTGACCGTTCCAAGGCGGTTCTTCTGTGGTGGTTTATTTATGTCGTTGTTTGTTACTTACTGTGTTTATCACTTGTGTTTTTTTTTTATTTTGGATTGCCATATGGCCATTTTGTGGGAAAGTAACTGTCCTTATGGCCTTCCTTTGTTTAGGTTTCCATTATGGTCTGGTCGCTTCATGTTTGTGTTTCTTTCCCTTTGGTGTTTTTGATGGGTGGAGTAAGTTAATTGTATCGATTCCTGATCTTTGTTTTACTTCTATTTAGCATCACCAACTTACGCTGGTTGACTGATTTCTCGATATTAATTTAATATAATTCGCTATTATTCTACATAATACAGGGCTTTCAAAAGTTCGCAGCCTCAGCGTTGTAATCTGTAACGAAGCTACGTGCGTTGTATCGAAATATCAAGAAGAGCATCAGGCACCAACCAACATTACCTTGAATTAGATCTCTCTAATTCTCAGCCTTTACGTTGGAACCGTCATGGAATCTGAGGCCTGACCCACAGGCGTGCAATTAAAGAGGGAAGCAAAGTTGCCAACCGTGATTGGGTTAACTACCATGCATGCAGTCTCTCGTATAACATCCATGTTGTACCCAGTCTTTTTTTATCGAAGAATGATTTTACGAAATTGGGTGCTGAAGTCATTGCGGTTATATATTTTTTTCTGAATTTATATAATAAGTCACCATAAAATTCGGGTTCCGATAGACCTAGTTGCAGAAGAGATATTGAATTTTGAAATTAAATCAGAATGGCGTCTATAAAATTTTGAAAAGGCTTTGCGTAGTTTATGGAACCGATAACCCTGATTAAGAAGTTTAGCCGTTAATAATTTATTACGAGTGTTTAAGTCAGTTACATGACTACACACTATAGCAAATCGAATTAACTGCGAAATATAAACGCCATAGGCTGGTGCACGAGGAACATCACCATCCAAAAAAGGAAAATTTACAATCTCAAAATCAAAGTCATCACGTTTATCATAAATTTTGCACGAAACAAACCCATCTACAATAGATATATGAAAATCTAAAAAACGGGGCCTCGGTATCAGAAGAATTTGCTTTATTTAACTGAAGTTCTGGGGGTAAATCTGACTGATCAACCCATCGAAATAGGTATTATGAATATGTAATAAATCATCTCAATATCTAGAAGTGTAGCTAAAAGCTTCAATAATTTCAGATTGGTTATCAATGGAAAGCGACAACATGAAGTCTCTTACTAAACAATACAAGAACAGATCAGCCACAAGAGGTGCGCAATTCGTACCCATTGGAGTACCCACAATTTGTCTAAATAACTTAGTACCGAATCTAATATAAATATTATCAAGTAGAAAGGTGAGGGTATCACACACTTTCTGACATGAACAAAATGTGTAATTCTTATGCTCTTTAGAAGTGAAAAATGCATTTCTGACATTACATGCAAGATAGAGGGAATCTTTTCTGTGAAAAGCCCATTCAATTAAATCATTAAGCTTTTCTTTTATAAGATTATGAGGAAGTTTAGTGTAAAGAGTGGAAAAATCGTAAGTAGACAGACTTGAAGCACGAAAATGTCTGGCTTTCAATTTATTTAAAACCTCATTCGAATTTTTTATAGACCAAAACAGATTTCTTCCTGAAGACATTCTGTATCATTTATACCGAACACATTTTCAGTCTCAGCTATGCAAATACTACATTTTGATTCAAATGCACAAAACATGTCAAGTTACAATTATTTACACTACCGTTCATAAACTTGGTAAGTCTTCGTCAAATCTGTTAAGTATTTAGCCAAATAATATTTGCACTGTATGAATTTCTGTCGTGTTTTTTATTACAACGCACGTGGCTCAAGTCCCTGTGTTAGAATTTTGCGACCAGAAAGTCTTTAAAATTGGTCATCTCACCCACTGAAGCCAGTATGAATTTAATACATAGGAAGTTGAAGCGTTATATATCAAGATAGCGAGTAGTGATAACACGAATTGGCCAAATAAATAAAAATGTAGCCGTGTTTTGGCTTAGTTTCCAAATGCTCCTATGTTATGATACAGAATGTTTTGCCATTATATAAGCACACCCGTGCGTCGAGTGCTTTTTACATCTCCAAAATGGCTACTTTTCAGATTAAAATCCGTGATGATTTTCTTATTTATACTGCAAGCATAGGTTGTGCGTGCTCGTTAGAACCGCCGCATTGAAATCGTTTTGGAAAGTAAAATGATGTATACCCAAGTAAACCCCATTTTTTCTATATAAAGTGGGGTTTAAGGGATGAGGGTGTTCATTTCACGGACTTGTTCACGTGATGCCCATGTTTTTCCTTGTCTTATCCATCTGCTGTACTCCATAAATCCATTTTCTACTTCTACTTACGAGTCAGTGTCGTCAGATATAATATAATACGGAGAAATCGAGAATTCCTTTTTTTTCATTGTTTCTTTTATTCGTGACTTTCAATGTAGTCAGTGACGTCACTACGTTTTTTTGATATGAACAGAGCAGAATTTACTGATCTTACGGCAAATAACAAACAACAAAAAAAGCTACGTCACTGGCATTTATATGTCGGTGGGTTGTACATGTATCAACAATGCCCACAGAAAAGAAATGGTAGTGGGGCAACCAAAGCAGGCGAGGCATACGCATCTAGCGTCCATTGTGAGCTACGTCAGCCATTTTGCGGTGAGTGGTACTTTATCATATTCTTTCTTTTTGGCTGGTTTGTGTCGCAAATTTCGAAATATTTGGTTTTCACGTCGAAACTGATAAATCAGAAAAGTCAACCTTTTTATTCGGGTGTGTCACTGTTTTGCGCCGCTTTACCTAATTCTGCAATTCTTCCATGTCCACGTGGAATATATATCTATTATATGTCCGCTTAGTAGCTTCAAGTCATTATGACGCTTCGGTCGTCCCTCGGAGATGTAAAATTAGTACCGTGCCCGATTGTGCTGGGCACACATGGTTCCACCGCCCCGCCCATCTGTGCTTGGAGAAATAGTTTTTGGCTGCACGATACTTCCACGGAGTGCTGATACCGACCGCACATGAGTACTGGTAATCCGCTTAGAACGTCTAAGCCTGCCCAGGAAAATTGCTGCGAGTCGGCCCGTCCATGCTTATAAACCCAATTGGTTTCATTGGGCGGCAGGAATTGAGATGTCATCCAATCTCAACGTCGGGTAAAAGTCCCACAAAATTGGAAGCAACGCCTCCAACATGACCTAAATAGTGTTGACGGGGACGTTAAACGTCAAATCAAACAAACACACATGGTTCCAAGGATCCTCGAGTTAAGATATATTAACCTGCTCGTATCACTGAGTGAGGGAGCAGCAGCCATCTCAAACACCACCCCAGTTGCCGCCTCGAATGCCTGGAAACAATAACGCACATCTAACAAATAGGGCTTACAGGTACGATGTACCAAAATGCGACCCCTGTCCCTTAAAACACTGTCTGACCTTCCCCATGTATATAACAGGCTGGTCCGCACATGTGATAGCGACCGTAAAGCTATTCAGCCCAACTGATCAATAGATAACTGAAAACTGCTTGAATCCATAAACATCTCAAATTTATGCTAACACGACTGAGCAATACGGAACTTAATTCCATGCTCAGAGTAACTGAGCAATACGTTATCAAATCTGTGCTCATCAGAATAAGCAACAGGCGATTCCGATCAGACTACGCAAATGCGCAAACCGACCAGTCATCGACTACTTTACCACAGTTCTATTTCAGGCAAAGCTTTTAAATAACAGTCCACAAATAAAGCTCATAAATAACAGCTCATATTTAGTTATCCAACACACATAATGATGAAAACTTTGCGAAAATGTTTCATCGCACAATATTTTGAGTAAATACTACACCACGCAATAAATATTAAGTCGGTCTGTAAATGAGCCAACCTACATTGTTTGCTTAAATGTTAAAGTGTGCTACTTTCGTATTTGGTAGCCGAAACGTTAGAACTGATGTCGCGACGCCGATGACGTCACTTACGTCGTGTCGCCCGTTCCAACGCGTGACCTACATATGCCAAAACTAGCCAATCTCAATGTTAAATTATCTCTAATACGGTGCGTGCAATAAAATACATTGCTTATGACAATGCATGACATACCTATGTACCAACAAAGGCCTTTAATCGCGACTGAACAGCGTTACAATGTAGCACCCACAACATTTTAATCATTACTTATGCCATGAACATGCTTGGAGCACTAAGAAACAATCAATACTAGCTCACCAGGCTCTGCAGTCTACACTGCTAGCCTTGATTGCCACACAAAGGTTTGGAATCTTCCCGCCTGTTTAAGAGTTTACGTCCCATCAACAACAAAAGTCATATAGAGACGGGACCTCAGTTAAAGAACTCAACCGATAGTCTAGAGAAGCCTGGGATCGAACCCACGACCCTTGGTTTATGAAGCTAATAGCTCAACCAATACAGTGCAGAAGCTTCATAAACTATTCTTCGATATTAAAAAGATTGGATACAACATAAATGTTATACGACAGACTGCATGCATGGTAGTTAACCCAATCACGGTTGCCAGAACCTGTTCTGTCTCTGGTTTGGTTGGGCCCATCGGAGGCTAACTGTTGGTTTTCTTTTGCTCCAGCATTCAGTGGTTTCTTGCTGTCGAGTCCTCACGGTTGTTTCACCTCTGTGGTTGATTGACTTTTGTGTTCACGGAGATATCGCACTGATGAGTTAGGAGGTCTTCATGCGGACTGAACAATTTATTTGTATTAATCGCGACGGAAGTAAGGGCGAGGATTGTGGCCACGTATAATCGATTTAAGCCCCCCACCCCACCCCACACACACCAGTGGAATTCGTTTCACTGACCGTTTCCAGGCGGTTCTTCTGTCGCGGTTTATTTTTGGTATGGTTTGTCTTTGCGTGTTTGTGTCGCTTATATTATTTTATTTTGGATAGCCAATAGACCATTTTGTGGGAAAGTAACTGTCCTTAATGCTTTCCGCTATTGATGTTTCCATTAGGGTCTGTTGTTTCATGTTTGTGTTTCTTTCCCTTTGGTGTCTCTGATGGGATCTGTGGGTTAATTGCATAGATTCCTGATCATTGCCTTCACTTCTATTTTTTAAAAATAGTCAAACATAACAAAGCATATTCATACAACGGAACAATAAGAATATAGTAAGTGTACTTAGCAATGAACTCGACATTCTAATGTTGTAGCCCTCTGATATCAATTGTCTGATATCTAATGGCTGCTGCTAATTTGGGATAGTCAGTACGATTATTAATAATAAAAATCATGCAAACACGAATTAAGTGAACTAACTATGGATACAGGCCAAAATTACAGTCATGCAGCGAGTTCGAATAAATTTTCAGAAAACAGGGTTCCCATCAAAGAAAACTTTTCAAAAGTAAGTTAATTGTATCGATTCCTGATCTTTGTTTTACTTCTACTTCGTAAAACATGGTTTCCGCGTGAAAAAATATGCAGTACTTTTTTGACAAATGACAAAATTCCTGCAAAATAACTAAAAATGACGTATGGCCGCCTACTGTATGATAAAGGCTATGTAGTATGACCCATCTTCTTTCTTATGAATGTTTTCATTGCTCTTAAAGGAACTCATTTTTGATTTTTATTTGTACTTTTCCACTTGCCTGACTTTATCATACGATACCATATATTGATACTATGCCAGACATAAACAATAATTAAAGTAGATAGCTGTGGCGAATAAGCTGTAACCTATCTATCTCGTAACAGGGGTTCCTGTTGTCACAATTTTTGCCTCGGCTTAGCCTCAGAGAAAAATAATGTTTGGCAATCCCATTGTTTATCACTTATCAATGTCCATCTGTTTGCGAAAAAATAATCAAAATATTCCAAATGGTTGCAGAGTTTTGGCCTTTTTCGCAAACTGACAATGGACTGGAAAGAGAATAATTGAAAGCATGAGGCAGACAATTGGATGTGATTATAAAACATTTAAGGCATGTTTTTAAATCATAAGCATTTATGAAAGAAATGAGCTTTTTTCATTTTGTTTCAAAATTGTCTTTCTACATCTATGGTAACATGTGAGGCAGTCGTTATCCGTTAAGTCAGCTATGTGCGGCATGTACCGTCTGCTTGCGACAAAAGAATCATTCATTTCATGAGTGACACGCATTGTCGTAGAACGAGCGATTTAATTTTACTTGCGTGTTGTTGTTTTGCATACATTTTGCAAATATGAAACATCGGGACAACTTTGCATCAACGTCGATGCCCTGACATATTAGGGAAATTTGAGAACCTAATTACCTCAACAGACAGACTAGCTACTATATATATATATATATATGTATATATATATATATATTCTTCTTTTTCTTTTCTTTTTGCCAGCAATCCTTTTCATCCGACCAGAAAAATACGAAATGGACTCATAGAAGTGATTGGCATTTTATCCTCTTATCTTGTCAAATTCTGGTTTCACATAAATAAAGTGCTTATCAAGAGCATCTGATTTCAAGGTACAATTGCACGGAGGCATTTTAGAAGTAATGCGTATGTGTACTCTTTTGATGTTTAACGAGTGGAGCTTCATGATGTGTGTTAAAATTTATATGGAATTAAACCCCTTAATTTGATTAAGACATTCCACCCAGCAGCGCTTCCATGTAAGTATATTCGATAGCAAAAACATAAGTTTGCTTAGTTCCTTTACACGTCCATGTTAATTAATATGGTCAATTCCAAGTATCAAATTTTTATCATAAAAGATGTGACTTCATATATCAGTAACATATTTTTGTGAATGCATATATCAGTAATATAATCAGTATGTGACGTGTCTATCAGACTCATTAAAATAGTATTGTAAGTCGATTGAACAATGTATGCATGTTCATGCAAGCTCCGAGATTGAAATAACTTTTGAGGTCTTTTGATGATTTTTGTTGATTTTTGATGTCTTTTGATGACTTTTGATGTCTTTGCAGTATTAAGTATGACCGGGGGAGGGAATGTTTTCATGATGCAGACATCGCCACTTACGGCATGCTTACGCCCACCAACAACTATACCACGATACCACATTTTTGATGCAAGTTTTAATCTTTGATTCTCGTTAAGAGATTTAAAAAATAAAAGATTCCTACAAATCCAGTAATCGGCAATTCGAAAGAACATAATACACAAAAGATAATTGACCTAAAAATTCTTGCGTGTCATTAAGTCTTGTCAGAACAAAAACAGCCGCTCACCGGCAAAATCAAATGAATTAAAAACAGTCCATATTCTAGACAGGTTTTTAATTATTTGGACCCCATTTTGATTTATACCCGTCTTTGAATCGACTGCCTATTCGAAATTCGCTAAATTGCAGTATGTTTTCTCCGCTTTCCTAGCCGGATCATTACAGGGTCACTGATGAGGCTTTATTAGCCGAAACTACGTAGTATGACCCATCTTCTTTCTTATGAATGTTTTCATTGCTCTTAAAGGAACTCATTTAAGATTTTTATTTGCCTTCACTGCAGCTGGTGTTGTGCCGTGTGGCGGCCATAAAACGTCTCCCCGTACATCAACCATAGTGCAGTTTATATTTTACTTTTGGTACTTTGAGATCAGCGTGAATATTCTGAGAAATCCGAAATAAATTATTGGTTTAGACTCATATTCTAGACAGGTTTTTAATTATTTGGACCCCATTTTGATTTATACCCGTCTTTGAATCGACTGCCTATTCGAAATTCGCAAAATTGCAGTATGTTTCCTCTGGCTTTCTTTGCCGGATCAATACAGGGTCACTCATGACGCTTTATTTGCCGAAACTACGTAGCATTCTAATTTTAACTCATTTTAGATTTTTATTTAATGCAAGTCAATTGGATGTCAGGTTGTGTTTTCTTCAAATTTTACTCAGGGATTGGCTTAACGTTTTGCAAACAGCGTAGGCAAACGCGTTCTGCGGCGTCTGATCTGTACCTGCACTGTTTGACAAGGTACCCCTTTAGGGGTTTCTGGTACTGAATGGGTTTAAGGTGAATAATAATAATAATAATAATAATAATAATAACTAGGGCAGGTTGATGGCGCGCCATCGCATATCCCCAGGCTGTGAAAACCATGTTACAATAAAAGGACCCAAAGTACTTCTTTCTGGCCTCCGGTGAACTCAAGACATGTCTCGGGGCAAACCTTTGGCAGCGCTATATTCTACTGTTTGACTTAATAGGCAACATGGCCGTGTTTTAACAAAATAGGTTTTGGTGGTGGTGGTGTTGGTGGGGGGGGGGGATAAAAATCCATTTCGTTCCTCAAATCCGAATTCCATAGGGCTAGTTATGACCCAAGTCAACTATTGTTCGACCTCCCACCCCGCAAATAAAAATAATAAAAAAATAAAGTAACCCCCTCTTGGGAGGGGGGGGGGGGGGGGGGGCGGGGGGGGGGGGGGGCGTAAGAGTTGACCAAAATAGGTACGAGTTGACTAGGAGGTACGAGTTTACCAAAGAACGGGTACAAGTTGACCAAAAACAGGTACGAGTTGACAAGTTACCTCGAAAATTTGTAGCTTCTTGTTGGAATTGCCTCAATGATGCAGATCTTCGAAAGGCTAACTTCAGAGCAGAATCATTACTCTAAACTCATTTTCGCAGTATAAAGAGCGGTTATCCATGGTGTTCATTTGTTGAATTTGTTACTAAGGGAACACCAAGTAGCACATACGCTCACGGGGAAGGCGTGACATTCATCATGTACTTGGCTGACCACATAAGAAAACTGCGTCTAAATATAAGGTCTACCTCTGAAACAACCAAGACACTGTGGAAGATTTTAAGATAAGCCGGTGAGCGCTTGTCAGATTTAAAATTTATGATACACAGCAATCACACGAAGCCATACCGATAGCGTTAAGTATGTTAATGAGATTCACGCACGCTTAATTCTGTTGGCAGTGGCATTTTAAGAGCTTTCCATAGAGCCCGCCATAATTACATTTGCAGGATAGCGTCATCATTTTGAAATTACAAGACAATAGAAAAACACATAAACTTAAGATGCCACGCTTCCAGCAATCATTTGACATTTTGACTGATTCGCGTTCTTGTATAAAAAGGGTCTGCATATCCAGAAAGTAACATTTTCGTGTTAATGTGCAACTGTGGAGCAAGTCCGTTGAATCATGGGGATATAAAACAGCAGAACACCACACTTCTACTGATACTACTACATCTATTACTACCGCTATTAGCATGTAACACAGCCTGAACAGTTTCCTGGAATCATGCAAAGGCGTAAAGTAAGTTTTATTTATGTTTGTTGCAACAAAGCTTGTTGTTGCGTTTTTATACATATTTTGTTTAATATGTTCCTTATCATTGTTTCAGTCATTTACATGTTTCTCAAAGTAACAGCTTATTTCTGTACAGTCATGTTTCTGTTAAATAGTGACAATAAAAATCCGTTGAACACATGAAACGTTTATGAGCGTAAATATACTTATTTGATTTCAAGATAAACATAGCGTTGTAATATTTGTTTACATAAACAATTGAACAATGTAGAACAAGGCTCGTCTGCAATATCCTTCATATTGGCACTGAAATGTCTAGTTAAACAGTGCCGACATTCATAAGACTGCTCTTGGTCTGATTTGGGTCGGCCAAATGTTCAACATAGAGTAAGCAGTATTTTTGACAGTGCCAACTGAAACAACAGTCACATACATCACACATATACAACTATTACATGTGTTTTGGACAACATTTATGATGCGCTGGGTGGTGCCCGAGGCCGATGGAGCGAAATTTTAACTGCAGCCACTCACCGAGGGAGCGACAGTTTTAACTGATGCATTAGGAAGGCATGAAAATAGAAGTGGAGGCAATGATCAGGAATCGATACAATTAACCCACAGCGCCCATCAGAGACACCAAAGAGAAAGAAACACAAAAAGGCTATCTTTCTTAATTCCTTTAGTGGAAGCGTGTCCAAACAAACAATTATTTTGAGAATCCTGTATAGAATTGGAACCTATGATTCGGTAGACCGTTATGAGATAGTAGAATATGCCCATGTGTTCGTTCTAATGCTGTATCTTGCTTTCTGAGAAATTCCAAACTCTCTTTCCCATCTCTCTCTCTCTCTGGAGGCAGCTCGCACTCTTTAGCCTATTTGATATGCGCTAGCCCCAATAGCGTTCGACATGATCCAGAGGTTGTGCGTTCGAATCCGGCACCCGGTATCGAGGTGTGTCCTTGGGCAAGACACGTAAAAGCACTGCCTCACTCAACCCAGGTGTAAATAGGTAGCAGTGGTGTAATAGTCACTGCCTCTCTCTCTCGCGCGCTTGAAAACATCCGGAATGAGTATTCGAGAGCGATTTAATAAGCTTGTAGCTTCCATCGCAATCGAACTAAAATAAATTAGTATAAACTATTTGATATGCGAAACCCCAAAACGAGACACTGGCAAACAGATAATGCCCAGATCAGACATCACAGAACATAGTCTGATCAGGGTCTTTACTGTTTGCAAAAATTACCAAACATAACTGTGCCTGACACCCCTAAATTTCAAAATAGTCTCGTGCTTTACATAAGGTCGAGGATTCCATTCAGTACAAAAAGGACCAAACGGAATATGTAGTGTTTGTTTGTTTGTTTGAATGGAGGTGTTACGTCTTGACGTCCCCGTCAACATTATTTAGGTCATTTTGGAGACGTTGCTTCCAATTTTGTTGGTCTTTTACCCGACATTGAGATGAAGTGACATCTCAAGCCCTACCGCCCAAACAAACCAATATGGTTGATATGCAGGGACGGTCGACTCTCACTGGGAAGGCTTAGACCTTCTAAGCGGTTTACCAGTACTCATGTGCGGTTGGTTTCAGCTCTGCGTGGAACCACCATGCAGCTTTTAAAATGCTGTATTTATTCAATATTAGGATTAAACATATGAAAAGACATGTTAACGTAGCAAATTAATGATAATAAACGATCCCTAAACTCCCCTGTGAGATGAGCGCTACAAACACGGGAGTCATGATTTGGAATCCACTTTGAAGTTTCTAATCGATTAATCTTACAGTTGCAGTGATATTCTTTTTTCTCGTTTTGTTCATTTGCATCAAATCAAGATCTAAATGAATGTTATTGCTATTTCACTACACCTGGCGATTCAATGGAGCAAAATATAAATGCAACATTTACAGAAAGCTTTAAAACGGAAAATGTAATTATTTAATGCTAGTAGGCACACATGTTAGACTTTGCAGATTTTATACTTTAGAACAGATTGGAGATGAGATACATTTTCTCCTTCATCGCACGGCTTGCACTAATTAACGCAAACTATTTATTGATAACATAAATATAATAAGTAAAGATTATGAATTTTTTTGTCTGACAAAAATAAACTGATATGGTTAATGACAAATGAGACAAATCAAGTAATAAGTTCGTTCGCTAAATTTATCTTTGATTGCTTTAAATGTAGATCTTCACGTTATTTGATCATATTTAATAAGTATATATTAGAAGATATTCTGCCTCTTGCAGCAAGTAAATAATTTATAGAAAACAGCTGAATTCATTATTGCCGATGGGCCTACCAAAGAGGACCTTATGCCTACTCTCCGTGGTGGGTCGATCAGTATTTTTTTTATTATTTATTTATTTATTTATTTGTTTTGGCAGAATACAAGGCTAACATTTGACACAGACTCTCGAATCCATGTTATGTTCATACCTTGTTTAATGTTGTTTGTTGTTTACATGTTTTACCCTCTTTCTAATCAGGTCAGTTTTTTCACATTGATTGTGTGCCAGGAATGGCCCAAAATTGGAAATAAATTCTATTCTATTCTGTTATTGTATCATGGCCAACTTATTTTCCTTTGATGTTGCTAGTGCAATATCTGGATAAACTTGACAATTGTGTCGTTATCAGAAGAGGTCCGACTTCAGTTTCCCATTCAACATTGAGGGTACTTGGCGACACCTGAGTGCGAAAGGAAGTATATTCACGTTAGAGCATGGCTGTCAACACCTGTGTCTGATACATGAAAACAAGATCGAGAAAGTCTTTATATTGTAAAAGCAAATAAAAAAATGAAGTGCAAACATGAAAGAATCCACTATTATTTTTCAACAATACATTAAAAGTAAAACACAATTAATTTTCGATTTATATCAGTGTCATTATAAGGGGAAATCAACTGACACAGATTATGATACCAGACAAATCCTATAAGCATTATAAAATAATTGTAATTATATACTTAGTTA
This sequence comes from Lucinisca nassula, assembly GCA_963580285.1. Classification (NCBI taxonomy): domain Eukaryota; kingdom Metazoa; phylum Mollusca; class Bivalvia; order Lucinida; family Lucinidae; genus Lucinisca; species Lucinisca nassula. The sequence goes on from OY757017.1 coordinate 15,728,271, forward strand.
TTGATAAGAACCAATTCCTTGTTTTGTTGAATTTTAACAAGTAATCCATTAAAACTATTACAACATTAATGTCACGGAAACTGTAGCCCCACTTTTCAAACCATAAAGTGGTTTTAAACGTGATTTCATTACCTAGACTTGTTAATCTATAAATTAATTTTTGTCACCAAAACGAACACATTATATGGCATGTCAGGTTATGAAACCTTAGGTGTTGAAAGTTTGTAGAAGATATAAAATACGGCATGACAAGTTGCACCACCATAGTCTAATCTGCTTTTGGGTGTGAACGATAATGTCATCAAAAGGACATACTTTCTGACACTTGTATACAAGCTGAAAGACCAATCAAATTGTATTATCTTTCTAGCGTAGTCGTCCTTTCATTATTAGAGCATACATATTGATACAACAGGAAGAAACGCCTTGCCAATGACAAAACTAATAGCAGACTGCACAAATGACATTCACTGAGTGCACATCATTGAAGATTCTTTTTCGCTAGGCGTAGGCGAAATGTAACATAATATATCCATGCTAAGAAATTGCGGACGGATCCCAATATATAAAGAAAAAATGGGTTTACAGGGTATATACCGAGAAGTTCTAAAGACGTTTTTGGGATCGTTTAAAGACACATTTTTCTCTATATAAAAGGGGTGGCCTGTCTAATCGGCTGCAATAAACAAGCACTTACACTTTAGACCACAGTGCACATCAAAGGTGTATCTTATTTAGGTGATCATGAGGTTATAATGAACAGAGACACTCTGAGAGATATGTTAAAAAGGAAGCTCTATAAGGGGAAATTATGTGATGTTATACTTTTTTATTTTATTGAGATTGTTTCCAACAAAATGTTGTTTTAAATTACTTCTTTTTTATTAAAAAAGTAAAGGAAAACACTGACATTCATTGTTTTTATTAACTCAAACGTGAAAAAGAAATTAAATAAATGAACTGATTAATTCAAGATTAAATTAATCAATTAACATTTATTTATATATTTACTTATTTATATATTTATTTTTGAAAGTATGTTATACAAATCATATAATGTCTAAAACATTAGTATTTTATAGTTTCTGTCATAATGCAACTATAAAGTGTTTTTTGTTCCACCCTCACACATTTTAACTCAGTAAAATAGGGGCCTAGAGGATTGTACATTATGTTTATTATTTCTACTTGTAAAACATATAATATGGGTTCTCGTTAGAACCGCCTCGCAGAGGCTAACTCTTCTAACGAGTACTCACTATTTAATAATATTGTACCGAACAACTGGGATTTAGAGGGGGTAAAAACATATTGTACGGTAAAACTGGGGTTTATGGAGGTATACATTATTTTTCTTATTTCTACTCAAAAACATATATTGTGGGTCCTCGTTAGAACCCCCTCACAGAGGCTAGCTGTTCTAAAGAGTGCTCACAATTAAATAATATTGTACCATAAAACTGGGATTTAGAGGGGGTAAACATGATTTTTTTTTCACTCAAAAACTTATATTGTGGGTCCTCGTTAGACTCATCGAGGCGGTTCTAACAAGTACCTACAATATATGTTTTGAGCCAAAATATTAAAGATATATTTTTGGTCATAAAATTTACCCAAGATATTTGAATATGCATGTTTTTGTAACGCGTATGAATAACGGTGACTAAAAATAAAGTTCGGAATATCTAAACCAGGACGTAGTTATCAAACAAGCAAATGAACAGATGTGAATTTTCTCAAGGTAATTCATTGCCCTCTCTTGGCCCCTTACCTGTATGACAGCCAGAATACCCTAAATGTATCTTATCCCAAAGCTGAATTTTTCAATAACCGGTCATTAGGGTGTTATGGCATCAACAAAATGTGTCATAATACCTGATAAAAAACCAGTAAAATTTATTTAGAAAGCCTTTGTCTTAATATGTTTTTTATAACTTTTTTTTTCTTTGAAGTCATCGAGTGGTTATTTTCAATAACTTGCTCGTATGAAGTCCAGATGCAGTAGGCGGGTCTTAGGCGGGGCATAACTTTTCTATAGTGTAGATTGCAAGGAAATTTGGCATGGTGTTGTAAATTGTTAAGTAAACTATTGAAAGCAAGTTCCACCGTATATCATATTATATTAATTGATTAAAACATAGAGAAACAAGATCACTAAAATAACTAAAACTCGCCTATTCAAATATATTGAAAACTTTACCACCAAAAATTGAAAATTGTCACCTTCTGATATTTTTCATATTTCTGATCATAACATAGATTGTGGGTACTCGGTGAGGCGATTCTAACGAGTACCCACAATCTGTTTTTATGCGAAAATAAGAAAAAAATAATGTATACCTCTGTAAACCCCAGTTTTACTATATTAAAGTAAGGTTCAGGCGGGTCAAATTCATACAGCGGGGTTTTGGTGAGCAGAAGTGGTTATTTTATGTTAAAATGTATTGGGTGTTCCGCAAAATTGACAACTGTAAACCACATAGCATCTATATATGCCTTAACAGTGTGTAAATAAAATGATGTCCATATTCCTTTTTTATCTGAAGCTCTGTCCATCACATTACCAAGTCCATGTAATGAACGTCCCTGTAGACCCTGTTTTATATAAAGAAAACCTGGGTTCATTATTTTTCTTATTTTTCGTTCGCAGACTGCGGTTGTGGGTATTCGTTAGAACGAGCACTCACATCCTTTGTTTTAATGAGAAAGTTTCTACAAATTTTCATCGGGCAAATACCGTTTTGGATGTATATGAAAATGTTTATCAAATGCACGCACCGACGTGTGTTTACTTCATTAGTCGCGAACCACCAAATTCAAACAATCGCACATTACAATTACATTATATTTAGTATATAAGAACTACATGCAATTTAATCCTCACATCAAAGTTACCTTGAGCAAAATGAGCCGAAAAAACACATATTCGGTGTGGCGTTCGATTGCCTTTGTTCTTTGTTCCAAAGAAGGTGCACATGTACATCAAATAATTCTGCCACAGTTATAGAACGTTTTCACAACGTTAGTAAAATTTTCGTTTCTCTGTAATCTATTTATATCTTCTTCGAAGGTTTTGTAGAAGGGCAGTATTGTTTATCTGATTGCCGAAACCAGTCATAAGGTGATTAGTACTCTCAAGTAGTTGCCTGCAATTAATTACAAGCAAATACATGTATTATCATGGGTTGGAAAGCTTGGTCCACTGTGTACCTGTTTCTTATACACATTTGTTGTCTAGCTGATACCTTGCGGCTGCAACATTTACATCTTTTAGAAAGAGAAAGTTCATAGCTTCAGATAAGGAGTAACGAGAATAATCATGGGATATTTTTCTTTGTTTCTTGTTAGAGACATGTTATGGGTACTTATTCCAATATACTGATTCTAACAAGTACCCACAACATTTAGTGGAGAAATAAGAAAAATAACCCAAATTGTCCTATCTACTGATCATTCTCTGGAGTTATGGGAAAATACCCCAACATTGTCCTATCTACTAATCCTTCTCTGGAGCTATGGGCAGTTAATATGTGTATTCACAGTAAACTCCTGGAAGTTTTAAAATTGCTTGTTTCAAGTTTTTCTTTTAACAAATTTTATTTATTTGTCTGCTATTTGGTTTCATACAATTAATTTCAAAAATGATTTAATCTCAATGAACTGTTAATTGTAATTTCATTTAAACGGATTAACATTAAGACCATTCGTCACCGGGCTAATAATATATAGAGTCAAATTAAATGTTAATAATCCAAACACCTTGTAAACCCCGTTTAATAAATGTTTTTTTATCAGGGTATATATTAGTTTTCTTTTTTGCTGTAAAACATAAAGGTATTAATTGGGGTGATTGTAACAGCGCTTTTTGCGCGGTCAGTGATGGTCGCGTGGATTCATATAGCAACTTCGAGACGACTGATAAACAGTCGACACTAAAAGGTACAACAGTCATTATTAAAGTATTGAAAGACAACATGTCTGTGTTTTCTTGCCTTAAAGTTCCGACTTTCCATGCAATCACTTACTACCATGTATATAAACAAACCAGTATAGGAATTGACATATGATAACTGTTTACCCATTTACAACTGATTGGAATCGTCCTAACTATGTGTATAGCAGTCCATTTTGACATTTAGAGGCGGCAGGTTGTGTTAGTTTCAGAAATTCAGTTAGAAAATGGTTGAGCGTTTTGCAAACAGGGAAGAACCTGATCAAAGCCGCATTCTGCAGCGTCTAATCTGACCAAACAGTAACCAAGTCTTTGCCGGAAATCTTCCGTCGGTTCATGAGATATTATGTAGACAAGAGTTATTATATAGACAAGCCAAATGTGCAGCATCTTCAGACCCGTGTGACCTTGAAAAGTAGGTCAATGTCACTTAAACCTAATCAAGTCTCTTGTATGTTGAACTAATATATTCTACCAACTTTGGTCAGAGTTCATCAATTTATTCAGCAGATGCAGCGCAGGCAAGGCAAAATTTGACAATATTTATACCCCGCTTTGAACAAGAAAATATAGGGCACAAAATGATTGCATTGTTCCATTTCGAAAAGAAAACAACAACAACAACAAAAAAAAAGATATCTCATCATTAAAGCCGTTCAGTTATAAACTTATAACTATATCCACATGATCAGAATCGGCCCCCGCACATCGGTGCTTGAAGAAATAGATGGGCTGCATGATGCTTCCACGCAGAGCTGAAACCGTCCGCCCATGACTAATGGTAAACCGCTTAAAGGATCTAAGCCTGTCCTGGCAAAGCGGTGCGAGTCGGCCCGTTCATGCTTATAAACCCTTTTGGTTTCATTGGGCGACATGGCTTCAGATGTCATTTCATCTCAATGTCAGGTAAAAGTCCCACAAAATTGGAAGCAACGTCTTCAAAATGACATATACAATGTTGACGGGGACGTTAAATGTCAAATCAAACAAACAAAAACAAACATGCTCAGTGAATTTGCAGTATCAAATGCCAGTTGTTCATTTTTTGTTGAATTTCATAGATTGAATATCTGAATTGACGTATAAACCGATGTTGAATTTCACAGAGTTGAATTCGACCATGATTGATCAGCGAGCACAGCCTTAACGAAATCACAATCAGCAAAAAGTCTTGCCTTCTTCATACTTTAAACCCTCCTTTCTAACGTCAAGAACAACAAATTATTATTATCATTATTATTATTATTATTATTATTTGTTATCATTATTGTTATTGTTAAATGTTCTTTCCAACAAGAAGTATTAGCTAGTTTTTAGTGTTGATTCACATTAATAATAATTATAATAATAATAAAAGTTGAAGTGGTAGTAGTACATTAATAGCAGCAGTAGAAATATTAGTAGTAATAGCATTTGGAGTAGTAGCATGCTATTACCATTATTACCATCGTTTTGATTCTTCTTATTATTATTGTAGCACTGATATGTAGTAATGGGAGTAGTAGAATGAGTATAATTATTATTGTCGTCGTTTTTATTTTGAAAATTATTATTTTCGTTAGTACATGTAGTATCATCAGTAGTAGTGGTTTGTTTGATTGTACGTGTATTGAGATTTTATCTTCCGACAACATTATGAAGGTCATTTTGAGACGTTGTTTCCAATTTGTGAGACTTTAACCCGACATTGAAATGACATGACATCTCAATCCCTGCCGCCCGCCCGCCCAAACAAAAAATGTTTATTTATAGGGATGGTCTGACTCAGGTCACTTTGTCTAGGCAAGCTAAGACTTCATAAGCAGTTTACCCGTACTAATGTGCGGATAGTTTCAACTCTGCATGAAAGCATCTTGCAACCCAATTTATTTCTTCAAGTCCCTATCTGCGAGGGGCCAATGCTAGTAGCAGTAGTTGAAAAAGAAGTAACAGTATAATATTTATCATCGTTTTATTATTACAATTATTGTCAGTGGTAAAAGAAGTAGCAGTAGTGGCAGTTAAATTATTATTATTATTATTATTATTATTATTATTATTATTATTATTATTATTATGTATTTCCCAACAGACGATAACTGCTACTTTTATACAATGTTAATATTCTCATGTTAAAAATATGAAACAAATAACTAAAAAGTATTACAAGGAACATAATTGAACGATATCTTGTGGACAGCTATATATTATCTTTGCGACTTAGGTGCTACATCTTATAAGTTAGCACATTGTATCGCTTCTCTCCAAAGTCAGGGCACAGCAAAAAGCACATATTGGCAGGTTTGAAACACAACTTCCCATACATAAACGCCAATGGTACTGAGTCCACTACGTTCCTAACGCACCCTCATAATATCTGTTAAATGATCTTTTAACGGATATTATCCAAATAATCAGACCAATCTTTATTTTTCACCAAGTGTCTATGAAAAAACTTTATTTGCTGTCAATAAATGTGACATACAAATCCCTTTCTGTTACTGAACTGCAAGGAAAACGCACAGTCCAACTATTAGATCGTGTAAAACAGAAGTGGAGGCAATGATCAGGAATATATACAATTAACCCAGAACTCCCATCAGAGACACCAAAGGGAAAGAATCACAAACATGAAACAACAGACCCCAATGGAAACATCAACAGCGGAAACCCAAAAGAACATTTACTTTCCCACAAAATGGCCAATATGCTGCCCAACATAAAATAATATAAGCGACACAAACACCCAAAGACAAACCATAACAAATATAAATCGCGACAGAAGAACCGCCTTGGAACGGTCAACGGAATCGAATTCCACTTGGGGTGGGAGCTTAAATCGATTTTACGTGGCCACAATCCTCGCCCTTACTTCCAACTCGTGTTAATATTAATGTTTTGAAGTATTGAAGAACAATTTTAGTGACTATAAAGTGTTAGGTAGTGAACAGCCCGGGTCACAAAAAGTGGGCAGTATACTGGTTTACACCTGTCCTTCCGTCCGTCCGTCCGTTAAATTTTCATCAAGATTTCTCAGGAACTTTAAAAGTTAGAAACGTTAAATTCCTTTGCTCCAGCATTTTAGTAGTTTCTTGCTGTCGATTCCTCGCCAACAAATTATTTGTCTTAATCGCGACGGAAGTAAGGGCGAAGATTGTGGCCACGTAAAATCGATCAAGCCACCGGTGGAATTCGTTTCCGCTGACCGTTTCAAGGCGGTGCTTCTTTCGCGGATTCTTTTTATTATGGTTTGCCTTTGGGTGTTTGTGTCCCTTATATTGTTTTATGGTGGATAGCCTATAGGCCATTTTGTGGGAAATTAACTGTCATTTAGGCTTTCTGCTATTGATGTTTCCATTAGGGTCTGTTGTTTCATGTTTGTGTTTCTTTCCCTTGGTGTCTCTGATGGGAACTTTGGGTTAATTGTATCGATTTCTGATCATTGCCTCCACTTCTATTTTGGTATACAGTCCAATGATGGTGTAAGAGCCAATGTGCTTTCTTGGATTATGTGTTCATCCTTCTTTCTACCCATATTGGTCTACGTTAAATGTTTTGTCGAAGAGTTCTCAGGAACTATAAAAACTAGAAGCATCAAACTTAGTACATGTATACAATGCATTGACGGTGACTTTTATCGTGTGAGAAAGTGACTGATATTGTCGTGCGAGAAACAATGGGCTTTGTCCGCACGTTTGTTAATCTTTTCTTTCATTCTTTGTTCTCTCGCTATTGGCCAGTCAAAGATTTTTCAGGAACTGTAAAAGGTAGAAGCCTCAAACTTGGTGTACTGTGCAGTGATGCTGACTTAAACATGCAAGAGACAATGGGCTTTCTGATTGGTGATCAGGAGCATGCATGTTTTTGTAAAAAATGCGCTAAAGTGGGGATATATATGTCAGATCCTCTGGCAGTTCTAGTTGGACCTGTGTGATCTTGAAAGGAGATCAAGGTCACCAACACTAATCAAGTCTTTTGTATGTTGAAATAATATACCAAATTTGGTTAGATTTCATAAACTGGTTCAGGCTATAGGGTGCAGAGAAGGCACAGTCGACCATCTTTGCATTCGTGTAACATTGATAATAAAGTCAAGGTCACCAAAATCTAAACGAGACTTTGGTATGTTGCAGTGATATACTGTACCAATTCCGGCTACAATGCATAATTTTGTTATGGAAATAAGGTGCATGCAGACTATTTTGGGTCCAGCTTTGACAGTTTTGGGGAGCCTGTTACCTTGAAAATGAGGCCAAGGTCAACAAAATATTAAGCCTAGGTAGGTGCAGTGATAAAATTGTACTATGTTTGACCACAATTCATAAATTCGTTTAGGAGATAGGGTGCAGACGAGCTATTTTTGACCATTTCTGGGAGCATGTGACCTTGAAACTTACAAATGAAGTCAAGTTCACAAACATCTAATCGTCTTTGGTAGATTGCAATGGTATAGAATACCAAGTTTGGTCAAAAATGCATAAATTCCTTCTAGCGACAGGGTGCAGTCAAACTATTTTTGGTTCAAATTTGACAGTTTTTGGAAGCCTGTGACCTTGAATTGAGGTCAAGGTCATCAAAAGCTACTCACTGTTTTTCCAATTCTAGTGATGTAATCATGCAATTTGGGTAAGTATCCACCCACTGGTTCAGGAGAGAGCCAACGCCGACGCATACACAAACGCCGACGCGAACAGGATCCGCACTAAAATAATATGTTCCCCTTCCCTTGCTTTGGGGCATTATAATGTTTTGTACATTTGAATCGGCATCAGGATATTGATAATATAACTCTAAGAAAATTTCCCCGCATACCACACATACATGGAGAAAACCTTGCCTTTGCTTGGCATCGATATTCAATAACAAATTGTTGACACAAATTAGATCCATCTCAACTAGGCATTTTCTTAGAAACACCCAAAATCTATTCGTATGTTAATAATTAAAAACATCTTGCAAATGGGAGTATCAATGATATGTAGCAACACAGTACGTATGTGATGGAACTGTCCAATGGTCGTTTAGATGTGCGGCTGCGACTTGCGAAAATGTGTCTTCAGACATGTGCGCCCAGCGAAGAGTCAGATAAGCTGGTATATCCACATCTTTATAGTCTGACACGCACTACAATCCTCTCATTATGAACAGGGAAGACTGTGTTCTGAATGGTTTGCCTGCAGTCTGATTTGTGTCTAACATCTCGGACCCATCAATTTTGGTGGGACCGTGCTAACATTTGCAAACATGTCTGAAGAAATGTGTTCCCCTGTTCTGGACTCTTATTCCTTAAACTGCCAATCACTATATCTGCAGACATCATTTTCAAATATTTTTTCTTACTTTTAGAGAAAATAAGGCTTGACATTACATGAAAATCTTCTGATAGGCGGATGTTTCACATGAAAAGTCAAGCCTATTTTTCCTAATTAATAATTTGAAATAATAAAATTGTATGTAACATTTCTATGTTACTTTAAAGTTTAATCACTGGTCGGAGTGAGAAACCAAGTTCTGTTCTGCCAAGAATTGCACGACAAGCAGAAAAAGCGACCGACTGAAGTCGGTTGATTTTCTAAGAGTGCCCTAAAATCACCGTGTCATTCTGTCATTCTGTCAGTCTGTCTGTCCGTCCGTAACCCGTTTGTGAAAATTGGTGATAGTGACTTAACCGCTTGGAATATTTAAACAATTTTTGGCATACTGATAGATATCAATGTGATCTAACCAATGACCTTGCGATATATTACATTCCATTAAGTATAGCCTCGCCGAGGCGAAAAATGTGAAAATTTTCGAACTGCTTCTCCTCGGAAACCGTTGGGCCGATTGAAGTCAAATTTCATATGGGGCCTCTATGGGATGAGGGAAACCAAATTTTGTTCATGGGGTCCAGGTCACATTACCAAAATGGCCGCCAAGCCATATATGGTCTGTCTGTCTGTCCGTCCGTAACCCGTTTGTGAAAATTGGTGTTAGTGACCTAACCGCTTGAAATATTTAAACAATTTTTGGCATACTGATAGATATCAATGAGATCTAACCAATGAATTTGCGAAATATTACAATCCATTTAGTATAGCCTCGCCGAGGCGAAAAATGTGAAAATTTTCGAACTGCTCCTCGGAAACCGTTGGGCCGATTGAAGTCAAATTTCATATGGAGCCTCTATGGGATGGGGGGAACCAAAATTTGCTCATGGGTCCAGGTCACATGACCAAAATGGCCGCCAAGCCATATATGGTAAAAACCCTTCAAAAATAGTCTTCTCCAGAACCACTGGGCGGATTTCCACGAAACTTGATAAATAGCATCTGGGCCGTAGGCCCATCATAAATTGCTAAAATGGTGACCCTGGGTTGACCTTGACCTTCTTTGTGCCTAGGTCAAACTTTGACACATATGCTTTTGTTTGAATATTTAAACAATTTTGGCATACTGATAGATATCAATGAGTCCTAACCAATGAACTTGCGAAATATTACATTCCATTTAGTATAGCCTCGCCGAGGCGAAAAATGTGAAACTTTTCGAACTGCTTCTCCTCGGAAACCGTTGGGCTGATTGAAGGCAAATTTCATATGGAGCCTCTATGGGATGGGGAAACCAAAATTTGCTCATGGGGTCCAGGTCACATGACCAAAATGGCCGCCAAGCCATATATGGTAAAAACCTTTCAAAAATTGTTTTCTCCAGAACCACTGGGCCGATTTCCACGAAACTTGATAAATAGCATCTGGGACGTAGGCCCATCATAAATTGCTAAAATGGTGACCCTAGGTTGACCTTGACCTTCTTTGTGCCTAGGTCAAACTTTGACACATGCTTTTGTATTGGAAAAGTGAGAATGCATTTTATCCTGCAAACGATTCAGAATACAGTACTCAAGTATAAGATATATTTTTGCTCCTTACGATAAGGCGCATTTATTGGGGGAACCGTTTTAGGTCCAGGTCACATGACCAAAATGGCCGCCATACCCATATATGGTAACACGCATAAAGCTAAAAGCATCCGGCGGGTCGTGCACTTTAGCTGAAGCACTGGTTATAATCTTCGGTCAGTTACAAATTGTTTTCTATGTTGTGTAGAACATCTTATCAGAAATCTCAAACAGAAGATATCAATTGACAAATCTCTTGCTTGATCTGTATCATGCTGGCCTGTGCCAGCACGCAATTCAATAGATTATAATCATGATATGGTAAGTTAGTTTTATTATAGCTCCGAAAGAGTTATATGTCTGGACTTATTCCTAAATCTGCAATGTATACTCCTGTAAACCCCAGTTTTCTCTATATAATAAAGTGGGTATTGCAATAGTGTTCAGTTCACGGCATTCCTTACATGATGGTGAAAGGTGTAGTTTACGGAGTCTTTCCAAGCTGTCAATTTAGTGCAATTTGCGATAAACAGAGGACCCTCATTATTTCGGCAGTATATGTTCTAAAATATTTACCGTTCTAAAGAGTTTGACGCTATAAAGAATCACAATACAGACATATCCAACAATGCGCAAGAAAATATAAACTCTTACTTATACTGGGTTAGCGGCAAGCTAATAGGTAGTAAAAGCTTGTTGTACTAAAAGAAGCATATGTTTCACTTACTACAAGAAGCATATGTTGTAGAGTTCTGTTAGAAAAGCCTCGACGAGGCGATTCTAACAAATACCCACAACATTTATTGGAGTATTTCTAATAATTAATTTTCTGGAATTTTTCGTAGTATCCGTCTCATCTGGATCTATGGATTGGTTCCATTCAAACTGTCCTTATAACGAGTTTTGTCGTTATATCGAATGCCGGTATAAAGAGGGTTGACTCTAATGTGTTTAGAGAATGTTACAATTTGGTGATACAACAACTGCGCGTTCAAACTGAATGCGAAACATTAGCATCACATCGTGTGATAACGTTAAAAGTCAGCTTAGCCCAACGTTATGTGCCTGCAACAGGAAAATTCATTTTTGAGGGGACCGAATGCACCTTCAGGAGAGTTAACCATTCTATATAGAACTACTCTTCAAGGAAATAATTTGCTCCAGAAAACAGAAAAACAATTTCTTTTTAAGAGTAGACACTTTTTTCAGAACGGTTCAGATTGTAGAAAAGAAAACTGAAAGTTCCAAAATTTACCTCCGTATGGAAAGGGTAGAAAATATGACCTGTGTAACCCAGTCTCCTCTAAAAAAAGGTTATATTTTGCTTTTGTTTGTTTTTTGCATCATGTTTAGAAGTACAAGCAATAAACATCTTGAAAAACCCACGCGTGTGTGGTAAAATGGTGTCTTTCACAGGGCCAGCATCAGTATTTTTCAGATAAACATTTGTTATTTTGTTTTTGTATTTTTCTAGCCCGAAAATAAATTGTTGGTGCTCGTAAGAAACGCCTCCATGTTTTGAGTAACATTAAGGAAAATAATGTATGCCCCTTTAAACCCACCTTTCTTTATGTAAAGTGATATTTACAGGGGTCTTCATTAACCGAACTTGTGCTAAAACATGGTGATATTAAACTGGTTTTTCGCCACACAATGAACAACATATGATGAACGAAATAGCGTGTTAAAGTAGTCGCAGAAAATATTGGCAGGGCGGGGCAGTTCAGGTGTTGTCGGTATAATGTCAAATTCGCTGAGTCAACAAGAATATTCTGTCGGGTGCCTTTCGCATACTTATAGCAAGCGGACCAACTGGCAAAATATACACCATAACTTTGTGTTACAGTTGAATTCGCAAAATCGAGTGACTTGGTTTACCTTTTTGTTAATAGAATATTCCAAAGGCAGGTGCAATCGATAGCTCCGCCCTGCCAATTTTATCTGCGACTACTATACCACAAGTATAATCACACACCTTAAATGTAAAGAATATATAGTAAAACGACCATCCATGGTTATTTCATTGCATTAACATTTACCGGATCCCTCAGAAGATATTTGAACATTCGGACTAGCGGCCTCATGTTCAAACAGCTTCCTCGGGACCCAGCGAATGTAATGTATGAAAAACCATGGTTGATCCCTATAATTTACCATGGTTTCTCATGCATTAACTTGTCCCCGCCCATCGGGGCTAGAAGAAAGAGATGGACTGCATGCTTCCACGCAGAGCTGAAACCGACCCGCACACGAGTACTGGTAAAACGCTTAGAGGATCTAAGCCTGCCCAGGCGAAGCGGTGTTAGTCCATGCTTATAAACCCTATTGGTGCCATTGGGTGACAGGGCTTTCATCTCATTGTCGGGTAAAAGTCCCACACAATTGGAAGCAACGTCTCCAAAATGGCCTATACAGTGTTGATGGGGACGTTAAACCTCAAATCAAACAAATAATGCATTAACATCCGGCGGGTCTCGAGGAAGCTGTTTGAAAATGAGGCCGCTGGGGCGAATGTTCAAATATCTTCCGAGGGATCCGCCAAATGGTAATGCAATGAAATAACCATGGGTGATCGTTATTCTTGCATAACTTACGGTTCCGACAGCAAATTTGACGAAAACGCCAAAAATCTCCATATAAACGCTTCATTATATACCCGTTTACTTTGTACAGAAGTAACCGGTCAATATTTTTCCATATTGCCCGTATTTAAGTTCATATTACCCGTAGATAAGCTGTCACGTTACAATAGAACTTCTGTTAAATTCTAAAAATCGGCAGCCATCTTGTCGTGCGTATCGACTGAAATAACCTATCTATCTACTGTCTATCTACTGATACTGCGTCGGTCACATTTGACCATTACCGCAGGTGTATATTACATACACTCCAGGTTTTGCAGGATGAAAGCCTACACAGTAATCATGTAATTATGGTAGGGATCTTTAACCTGCACAGGGGATGGTTCTCCCTGCACAGGGGGGGGGGGGGGCTCCAGTTAACGTCCCGATCCGAAGGACGGTGCGCTTTATGACACTCCCTGCAAATGATGCCAATGGAGCGTGTTCGGACACCGACATTTTATCGCCGCTGCCGGGGATCGAACCCGGGACCTCTAGCATCAGAGGCAAGTGCACTAACCACTGAGCTATCACGCTCCATGTACTTAAGTACTTAACCTAAAACAAAACGAATATTGACTGTGATAAAGTGCATAAAGCGCATTTTATGCTAGAAAATATGACCTACCTACAATCTGTTTAGAGAGTATTTTTAAAGAAACATAACGAACACTTCGGTAATAATGGCGTCCTGCGTTGCGAATCGTCATTGTTTTTAATGCCGTTACATCAACCAAGTTTAACGTCGTCTTCACTTTGGCGCCATTGGGCGTGTTTTTTCAATGTGTAGGAAGACACTTAACGATCTGCATTATTTTCCATTTCAATTCACTTAAAGATATTGAATCTTATTTTACGTTCAGATTTCTATACCAAACGATTCTGAATTCTTGCAGGGAGTCCAAGATTTGCGTATATAATAAAAAGGTTATTAACTTTATATTGTGAAATATTCGGCACTCGTTCATACGGCGGAGACGCACTCGCAAGCTCGTGCGCCCTTCGCCATATGAACTCGTGCCGAATATTTCACATATAAAAACAATAACCTACAAATATAAAAAATTTTCAAATGCAACCGGCGAACCACATGGCGGTCAGTTCAGAACGTTGTTTTATACCGCAATCAGGCATTCTTGTAACCTAATAAAGGGGGTCGAATAGCTGCACGCTGTAATCGGTAGTGACCTATAATACCTTCTGCTGGCCTATAATACGTCTAGTGACCGTTTATAGACCGGAGCTGCTTTTCAGGTCCCTAATTTGCAAGTGAAACAATAACATGCAACATTTTAATATACAACGAAACTGCAAGTTAAAATCTTTGCATTATTTATTTAAACAGATTTTTGGAAATTTCAGCTAAATTCTTACCTTCTCGGCCTTTCCTGGTTTGAATGACCCGTTGGAATAACTGTGCACCGCTACTGCAGTTGCGTATCAACCTCGAAAATAACTTTTAAAGCTAAAATAAACTATTTATGTTCAGATTTTCATAAAGCGTTGAGAAACTTTTATTCGAGCGTCTATGTTGTTTCCTACGTCTGTGTGGCGCGGTGATGTCACAAACTTTGCACTCGTTGAGGTCACGTTATACTGCGTGTGCGCGCCATGGCACTGAATGTCATTTAACATGGCATTCTGTCTGCTATCTTTTTTTTGCTTCAATTTGCTATTTTACTGCAAAAACCATTGATTGTTTTGAAGTGCGGTATAAACTAAATACATGATTATTGTCTTAAATAATAAAATATAATCGGTTCGCCTTAGACAATTTTATAAAAATTGTCTAAGGCTCACCGACAAAAATTGTCTAAGGCTCACCGATTATACTTTATTATTAAAAACACTAACCGTGTATTTACTATTGCAATGGCGTTGTTACGCTGAAACCATCTGACGTCATCATAGAACCCTAAAATGCTACGCAAGTTCAGGGCGGTGACGTTACGTCGCTCAACGTAACATAAACAAAGCAAGGCCAGTCTTGTGATATTAAAGGCACACAATCCATGTTCAAACAGCACGCGAATTTCTTGATGTGAACATGGTTTTTGCTATTTGAGCACGCCTTTCGGCCAAGTTGACAATGGCTTCAAACAGGCATTCGCATAGATATTTATAAAAGAACAGTTTATTATCATCATAGTCTCGGCTATGTTTTGCAATTACAGGTAAAAGCCCTAAAGACATGAATAACCTGTAGCAGATAATATTTTCAAATATTGTTTTCATCTATAAGAGCAAAATTATGCTTGGCATTTCGTATGAATTATTTGATATGTAGACGGTTCCCATAAAATGTCAAGCGCTTTTGCTTGCTGCTTTAAGAGTTAACAGTGGGCGTTGCTTTCGGTAACAGGGCACTTCGGCCACCAAACCACCTCGGCCCCTAGACATTTCGGTCCCTAGACACCTCGGAACCCAAACCACCTCGGCCCCACATAAAATTGAAACCCTAGACGCGCCGGCCCCTGGATACCTCGGCCCCTATACACCTCGGCCCCAAATATCTAGACACTTCGGCCTTACTTTGCTTCTCACTGGGCTGCTACTTCAATAGGAGATCGGTTTGGATGCCCAATGACGTTTTTTATATTATTTTTATTTGCCTGATTTTATTATTTTGATAGGGAACCATACATATTAAAACATATAATAGCCGGCGCATGACAAAACCCCTACAATAAGCCCCTGCTTTGGTCGAAGACTCAGTTCAGCCGGCCAGTCAGGTCAGCCTGATTGGAGCATTCTCTTTTTGCTCTAGGAATAGCCCAGGGGCTATAGAAGGCTCATGCGAACAGCAAAGACTCTGATCAGATATATTTTGTCATGCGCCGGCTCATATATAGTGTTACGTTACGTTACGTTACGCTAACTTCATTAGTAATAAGACGCCATTATATGGACATCACTGCATTTCAGTAAAGGCTTTGAAAATTGACTAGTGTCATGAAAATTGTTGTGCATCTGAACTTTATCTTATTTATCAAATAATATTATATATATTTGATTTTTGTTATTGAACTATTCCCCTGATGAGTTAGTTGGGAATAATATTATTTACTGTTTTTTCCGTGTGATGTCATTTCACTTTTGTATATACACTTTTAATGACAATTAAACAAAAGGAAAACGTTACTATATAGAAAATCTGTATGTCCATTTAAGAAGAATGGGACTGACGGACGCCTTAAATCAGTAAAACGCTTATTAAATATAGAATACAAGTTAAAAATTGCTCCATGTTGGAGCAAAGGAGGAAGCGCTGCGGAAAACAACTTTTGTTATCTTTAATTTCTTTGAAAGATTTCATAATTTTGCATGTCTTTAAAGGGTTGGAACAAAAACACGAGAAGAATTAGCCTTTTTCTTACTAATTCATTATAGTAAAGGTTTTCTAAGGCCATTCCCAAATGAGGGCGGTGCAAATAATCAACAGAGAAGGCGGAACAAGAGTATGAAACATCGCGAGCAGGTCATAAAGATAATTTCGCCGCGATTAAGCAACCAAATACTTTAGGAATTTTGAATAGCTTCAGAATTATCTCTGTGAGATCTATCTATCACCATTCAATGACACATTACCTGATTGTTCGTTATTATCCCCTCGCAACAAAGTTGCGGTGGGGATATAGCATCGCTGCCGTGCGTCCGTGTGTGTGTGTCCTTGTGTTTGGAACCTTGTGAACAGGATTGAAGACAAAACCATCATCAGAGACGCATCAAACCTTCCACAAATGCTCCCCATGGAGAGAGGATGAACACTTAAGATTTTCAAGGCCAAGGGACAAATGCCAAGGTCACAATGGACTTAACATTAAAAACCTTTTGAACAGAATAGAAGACAAAGCTATCATTAACGAAGACCCAAACCTTCCATAAATGGAGAAAGGATGAATCATTTTGATATCAAGGTCAAATGCCAAATGTCTAGATCACAATGAATTTGACATTAAAAACCTTGTGAACAAGATAGAAGGCAAAGCTGTAACCATAGAAACGTCGAATCTGCCAAAAATGTTCCCCGTGGAGAGTGGGTGAACACTATTGATTACCAAGGTCAAGGGTCGAATGTCAAGGTGATAATTGACATTAAAACGTTGTGAACAGGATAGGAGACAAAACTATTAACATAGAAGCATCAAACCTTCCACAAATGGTACCCATGGAGAGAGGATGAACCCTATTAATTTTTTAAAGTCAAAGGTCAAATTCCAAGGTCACAATGGACTTGACATTCAAAATCTTGCGAACAGGATAGAAGACAAAACTAGTATCATAGAAGCATCAACTATTCCAAAAATGTACCCCATGGTGAGAGGATGAACACTATTCTTTTCGAGGTCAAATGGCAAGGTCACAATGGACTTGACATTACAAATCGTGTGAACAGGATAGAAGACATAGCTATTTTAATAGAAGCATCAAGCATTCCGGAAATATTCTCCATGGAAAGAAGATGAAGCCTATTGATTTTCAAAGTCAATGTCCAAAGGTTAAGGTTACAATCGACTTGAAATCAAAAACCTTGTGAATAGGATAGAAGACATACACATGCAGCAACCATGACAGAAGCATTAAACTTTCCACAATTGTTCCCCATGGAGAGGGGATGAACACTATTGGTTTTCAAGGCCAAGGTTCAATACCACAAGGTTACAAGCGACTTGAAATCAAAAACATTGTGAACAGGATAGAAGATATAGCAACCATGCCAGAAGCATTAAACCTTCCACAAATGTTCCCCATGGAGAGGGGTTGAACACTATTGATTTTCAAGGTCAAGTGTCAAGGGTCAATGCCACAACAGACATGACATTAAAACATGGTAAACAGGATAGAAGACAAAGCTATCATCATAGAAGTATCAAACCTCCCACATTTGTTCCCATGGAGAGAAAATGAACCCTGTTTATGTTCAAGGTCAAGGGTCAAATGCCAAAGTCATAATGGATTTGACATTAAAAATCCTTTTGAATAGGATAGAAGACAAGAGCTACCATCATAGAATCACCAAACCTTCCATTAATGTTTCCCATGTAAAGGATGAACCCTATTAATTTTCAAGGCCAAAGGTAAAGGTCACAATGGACTTGACATCAAAACATTAAGAACAGGATAGAAGACAAAGCAATCATCTTTGAATAATCCAACCTTCCATAAATGTTCCCCATGGAGAGCGGATGCATCCTACTGATTTTCAAGGCCAATGGTCAAATGTCAAGGTCACAATGGACTTGACATTAAAAGCTTGTAAACAGGATAGTAGACAAAGCTATCATCATAGAAGCATCAATGGTAATCTTATAATGCTTAATAGATCTAACATATTCAGATTGGATTTAGATGTTGATGAGTTGTATGCGCTTGCAAGGGGATGCCTCGTTTGTTTTTATTTTCATGTATATAGTAATTTCTTCTTTCAAACGCATCGTATTATAAGCAACTCCTGCATGCAAAAGGAATGCATGGAATCTTTTTGCCGAAAGCACAGTGCGAAAAACACTGCAGTATCATATGCTCTCTGAGGTGAGTGACTCTATATTTGCCTCCTGGGATCATCTTTGGAAATGCTGATTCTTCTCCATCGGTGAAGTCACAAATCAGAATCTGAATTTGGAATTATTACTGAGGATACGTCAAATGACAGTCAAAGATCTGTGAAGTTATTCCATGGCACTCAACAAAGAGGCAAACTTAGCTCCAGTGTCCTCAGCACCTTCAGCTGTGAAAAAGATCGAATCGGAAAAGGCATTCCATTCTCTAATGGTCCGACAGAAAAAAGATTCTTTGTAAATGTCAGTTCTTGCACTAGGTGTCCGAAATGCCAATGAATGGTGAATTCTACAGCGCCGTTAGCTGGGGGAACAAGGTCTTCTGTTGAAGTGCTGGCAGAACCCTTTAGACATTTGTATAATATTATGAGCCTACTATCTCTTCTCGAATTCTTAAGAGACTCCCATTATAGTTTTCATAGTATTCCAGTCATACTCCATGTTTCAAAGCAGTATTTGCTTGTTACAAATATAGCAGCTCTAATATGAACTTTTTCAATTTCTTCATGTGAGGTCCCAGATACAACTACCATATTCCAAGATCGGGCGAACAAGTCCTTTATATTCTGACCCCACCTCCCCCTTTACATCCTGAAGGCACTGATGAGGATTTCGCCCCAGGAGACCACGCGTTTTATTTGCCTTAGTATGAATGATGCTAATGTGTGTATTCCATCTCAAAACGTGTGTTGTTGTCACAGCAAGGTCTCGAAGACCGTTCCCTCTTAGGCGTCAGACGCTTCAATTTTAGTGACTCTCTTCCTAGTTATCCGCATAAAATTGCATTAACGGGCTAAAATACCATGCCCCATTTTCGTGCCGAACATCCACAAATCTGAAGTTTCAGTATCCCTAATTTCCCGGTAGCAAACACAGTCGTCCGCGAACAGTAAAAACTGGGGTCCTCTCCGTAGATCCACCCGTTAACAACAAATCGCTGTTTTCTGTAGCAAAGAAAGGAATGTATCCCTTTGAGACTCTTCCCCACAATACCATAATCAGATTTCATTGGAATTTCAGTAATTCATGAGGGTGTGTGTCCAAAGCCTTCTCGAAGTCTAGAATGAATGTGTCAACCTGCCCTCCCCATCCCCTTTGTCCAAGATTTTTACCCAGTCATTAATAACCCTGCTCAACTGAGTTTCACAACTATGCCTTTTTTTTCTAAATGCATGCGTCTATCTGGCAAAAGGATATGTGCATCCATGTAGGCCATTATATTTTAGAAGACTATGAATACTATATGTCCAAGCAATTTACATGGAACACACGTCAGGGACCCAAGGCGATAATTACGAGAAAGAGACCTGTCTCCTCTTAAAAAGAGTGAACAAATGGATACAGGTTCATTATGTATACGAAGAATTGCAGTGGTTTGTACACAATTTCTCATGGGCCACTTAAACAGTAGTTGAACAATTTCCTTGGGTTAATGTTGCCTGTTCAACGAATTAACAGTATCAGGCTCGTACATATAATGCATGGCAGCAAGGAGAGAAGATTTAAAAGCAGCCTGAATTGATATTGGGATATTAAGGTCATCCAAAAAGTCAGCAAACGAAATAAATGGAAAAGCATAAATGAAGAATGAGAATATGAGAATATCAATGCTATGTCAGAAACCACTGTAAATTCCAACCCCTCCTAGACCCACACAAAAACACTTTTTGGGTCGATTGTTTGCCAATCGACCCAAAGTTATTAAGCACAGAACTTTCATCGTTGGCGCCTACGTGACTATCACTCATTACGAAAGCACAACTATTCAAATATATTGAAAATTTTACCAATAAAAAAATGAAAATTTTCAGGTGTAAAAAAATCTGATATTTATTATATTTCTGTTCAAAACATAGATTGTGGTACTCGTTAGAAACGCCTCGGCGAGACGTTTCTAACGGTCATCTAACAAAATAAGAAAAAAAGTGTACCACCGTTAACGCCAGTTTCACTGTATAAAAAAGGAATTTAAGGGGGGTCAAATTTATATTGGCGGGTTTTTAGGGAATCCAGGTAACCGTCATTTACAAAAACAAAACAACAACAACACCACAAAAACGCGTTATTTGTACCGCTGTGAGTTCAGAGTGTAGAGTTATCTGTTGATTTTGTTTGTTTATATTGGAATTTGACGGCCCAGTCAACACTATTCTAGCTTAATTTTGAGCCGGTCAGTTTACCTACCCACGCTTTTGCTGGGCAAGCTCATACATAAGCGGTTAACCGGTACAGGGCACATTTTTTTCGTTAGAAACTGACAACTGCCCTTCTTGAATCAGCGGAAGGGAGAGAATGACCGTAAAAAAAGATTTCATGATCAATCTCCACGAAAGCGTTATCTGTAGAATCTTGACTGGAATCATGTGTTGGGTTTTGCAAACAGTGTTGACCCAGATCAGAACGCGATGTCTGATCAGGTCTACACTGTTTGCTTAGGGTATAATTATTTAAGGGTTAAACGAAACAGTACAAGTTCCCCTTTAGGGCCAACTCAGAGATACTCGACCTATGAGTGCTGCCAGTGTTTTGATTTATTTACCCTTTCACCCCTGAGTTTCCGGAGTGGACTCTACCATCACTGACTTTGGGCACGTCCGTTCTACTAAATATGGTATCTAGCTTTAAAGCGTTATCAGGATGGCAAGCTATATATTCAAATAAGGTGGCTCATTATAGGCCATCTCATCAGGATCTGCATAGTGTGTATAAGTATCTGTGCCAGGCTTCAGGTTGAAAGGGTTAACCTTTGTTGTAGAAACAGGGTTAATTATTACGCAGTAAACAATCATTGAATTTTAAACCTTATATTGTACTAGGCGGTGTAGGAACGCTATCATTTATTTCAAACACAAATAGACATACCGTCATCTATTTCAAACACTGAATTGTAATTTTGGAGCATTCAACAATGAAATATCAGGGGTATAGTCAGGACTGTACTGATTGAAAATAAAAACAATAATTAAAACCGAACACCCTTTCGACGATTAAAACGAAACACATAGTTCGTTATTAAAAATCCAGAATGTAACAAAAATAGAATGGGAATGGTAAAAATCAGATTACAAATGTGTAATTGAATGTAGCCACAAATTAAAATTGTTAAAAAGTGTTTTTATTTTATCTATAACGCGAACTTCTGTAACTGACAGTTCACTTACATCAATAAAAAGTCAAGTTTCATGAATACATAGTCCGTGTCTCAAACTCATCACAAATGGCGCTGCGTTGGTATGAAAATGAAAATGAAATACAATATTAAAGGTACGGTCATTCGAACGACCGTAAATTTATCAAAACTTAGTACGTCCAAAATAAACAGAAACATGTTTAATTACCTGAGAGTCCAAACCATTAGTAAATTAACTAAGAATATGCACACAGCTCTCAAAGGACACAGAACAAAATATAAAATACGCACTATGAAGATGATCGGTGAGACTTAAAAAAAAATGACCTATACAGTGTTGATGGGGACAAAATAAAGACGTATGTTGTCAATGAAGCGTTTCTAGCAATCATCCCAAACCTTTTCTTCTGTACAAGACATAAGTTGTGGGTACTCTATAGAACGGCTGTAGCAAATCTTGGATAATATGTATTTGTCTGTTGAAGCAATTGAAATAAAGTTTAAAGCAGCGGTTCTAGCAATAACCCACAACCTATAAGAAGGTATATGTCAAACGGATGTATTCTCGTAACTTGGAACCAGTATACATGTATATTTCACGGCCCCCGCCCATCGGGGCTTGAAGAAATAGATGGGCTGCATGATGCTTCCGCGCAGAGCTGAAACCGACCGCACACCAGTACTTGTAAACCGCTTAGAGTATCTAAGCCTGCCCAGGCAAAGCGATGTGAGTCGGACCGTCCATGCTTATAAACCCTATTGGTTTCATTGGGCGACAGGGTTTGAGATGTCATTTCAACTCATTGTCGGGTAAAAGACCCACAAAATTGGAAGCAAAGTCTCCAAAATAACCTATATAGTGTTGACGGGGTCGTTAAACCTCAAATCAAACAAACAAAACAAACATCCCAGCAGGCACACGTCGCTAGGGCAACGTCAAATCAACGTCGGTGCAACGTCATGACGTTGCACCGACGTTGATGTGACGTTGCATAAACATGACGTTGTACCGACGTCGATATGACGTCACAATTACGTCATGTGTCTGCTGGGATTGTATTTTGGATCCAAGATATAATAATAATAATAATAATAATAATAATAATAATAGATACTCATTATCTAAATAGTACCGATTCCGCTTAGAACTTAATGCATATGAATAAAGTCATTCGATAAATTTTAATCTCTCCGGAAAGACGGTTATACAGTATACATTGTGCGCGTGTCCATTAATCGTCAGGCTTCCTGACGGTCAGTAGCCGGTATACAATACACATTACGTGTGTCATGAAAAGCGATAATTGTCTTCAGTGATGTTTCCCACTATGGGCTCAGAACCGCCAAATTGATATGGTTCCTTCAAGTACTTTCTACCTATGTTTTTGTGTAAAATCATACTGATTCCAGATTACCTAACTGTTTTGTATAAAGTTTGGTTTACATGCATATTCTTTTTCACAGCATCATGCAGAGAACACCAGAAAAAGGGTACACACATTATCTTAAATCATTTAACAGTTGAAATAAATAAATAAATAAATAAGAAAAGCTTCTAATAATCATTAGATTATACATAAATGAATAGAATAATAATAAACATAATAATAACCAGTGTTTCAGCTGAAGTGCACGACCCGCCGGATGCTTTCAGCTTTATGAGTGTTGCCATATATGGGTACGGCGGCCATTTTGGTCATGTGACCTGGACCTAAAACGGTTCCTCCAATAAATGCGCCTTATCGTAAGGAGCAAAAATATATCTTATACTTTAGTACTGTATTCTGAATCGTTTGCAGGATAAAATGCATTCTCACTTTTCCAATACAAAAGCATATGTGTCAAAGTTTGACCTAGGCACAAAGAAGGTCAAGGTCAACCCAGGGTCACCATTTTAGCAATTTATGATGGGCCTACGTCCCAGAGGCTATTTATCAAGTTTCGTGGAAATCTGCCCAGTGGTTCTGGAGAAGACTATTTTTGAAGGGTTTTTACCATATATGACTTGGCGGCCATTTTGGTCATGTGACCTGGACCCCATTTTGGTTTCCTCAGTCCCATAGAGGCTCCATATGAATTTGACTTCAATCGGCCCAACGGTTTCCGAGGAGAAGCAGTTAGAAAATTTTCACATTTTTCGCCTCGGCGAGGCGATACTAAATGGAATGTAATATTTCTCAAGTTCATTGGTTAGATCTCATTGATATCTATCAGTATGCCAAAATTGTTTAAATATTTCAAGCGGTTAAGTCACTATCACCAATTTTCACAAACGGGTTACGGACGGACAGACAGACAGACCATATATGGCTTGGCGGCCATTTTGGTCATGTGACCTGGCCCCATGAGCAAATTTTGGTTTCCCCCATCCCATAGAGAAGCAGTTCGAAATTTTTTTTTTTTCGCCTCGGCGAGGCTATACTAAATGGAATGTAATATTTCGAAGTTCATTTGTTAGATCTCATTGATATCTATCAGTATGCCAAAAATTGTTTAAATATTCCAAGCGGTTAAGTCACTATCATCAATTTTCACAAACGGGTTACGGACGGACAGACAGACTGACAGAATGACAGATTGACCGAATGACCGAATGACAGAATGACACGGTGATTTTAGGTCACTCTTAGAAATCAACCGACTTCAGTCGGTCGCTTTTTCTGCGGGTCGTGCAATAATAATAATCACATTACGATAATACATCCGTGCGGCATAGTGCATTTTTGATATCTCCGAAAAACAATTAATTCGTCAAAGTAAACTCATCAATACTTAAAACATAGTTAGAACCGCCTCATTGAGGTGGCTCCAATGAGAACCCACAACCTATGTTTGGGGCAAAAATTGAAGAAAAAAAATGAATACCACAGTAAACCCCAGTTTTCCCTATATAAAGCAGTTTTTAATGAGGTGTTCATTACAACCAAGATGATAATAATGAATACAAAACAATTAACATAGGCATTAATGGCATCTTTACGTGTTTTTTTTATATTTACCAGACTGAATTCACAATAGAATTTAAATAATCAAACAGTGTTACAAAAAGAAAAAAAAAGTAATATAAAACAAACATTCCTCTGGTATTCCAGCAAAACAATGTGCGAACAACGAAATGTCAGATTAGCCTGTATCTGAGTAATGGGAAAAAAATATAAATTATAACAAAGTTAATTTTTTAACTTTTTAGAAATTTAGTGACCAATTCGCATGGGCTTCTTTCTTTCTTTCTTCTTTCGTTCTTTCAGCTGTGATCATACAACATACAAAACAAACAAATGTAATCATAAATCTTATAACTAGCAATGTTTATTTAAACTTCCGTAGCAAGTATAAAGAATGTGCAAAATCTTATCAGGTCATGGAAATTAAAAAAACTACCTGAATAAATAAATAAATAAATAAATAAATAAATAAATAAATAAATAAATAAGATGCAGATCAGACACTGCATTCTTAGATTGATTTACATGCCAAGGAGATGCCCAGGCGAAGATGTGTTGATTTTACAGTCGATTGAAAATGACCCGCTTTGGGATTACACGCGTGTGTAGACGATAAAGCTTTTTCTGAATAAGCTCCAAATTTAATCGCTAAGTGCCGTTATTAAATATTATCTTGAAATATTATGATTGCTATCAAAATGCACAATATCGTAAACACATTGTGTCAGATACGGGCGTTTTTTCACAATATTAACAGAAAGTGCAGATTTTAGCCATTAAAGTAGGGTACTGTCGTTTTTCACCAGTTTTGTATGATTCAAGTGAGGATTAAGGGTTATTAATTTGAAAATAAAAATGCCGGCAGCTAATTAAATAAAAGTTCCACTTATTGGATATCGTTTTAAAGGAATTCAAACGGACAATTAGATTAAAACGGAACATGTTTGTCAAATTGGAAAATAAAAAGTTATATTTGTTTAAACATTGTTTTCCATTAAAGCGCCTGCTTTTTCCGACAAGGGATTCTGTACAGGTAAGCCGAGAAGGTCAGCACACAGTAAAAGACTTAATCCTTCGCGCCAAAGGTATAAATGTCAATAATAGTTGCGGATGCCTGCCCATCGGGGCTCGGAGAAATAGAATGGTGCTTCCACGCAGAGCTGAAACTGACCACACATGAGTACTGGTAACTCGCTTAGCAGTACTAAGCCTGGCCAGGCAAAGTGGTGTGAGTCAGACCCTCCTACGCATGTAACCCTTTTGGTTTCACTGGGCGCCAGAGATTGAGATATCTTTTCGTCTCATTGTCGGGTAAAAGTCCCACAAATATTGGAATTAGTGTCTCCAAAATGACCTAAATATTTTTGACGGATACATTAAACCTTATTTCAAACAAACAAACAAACGAAAAAAAAAGTGACTAAATTCGACTGTGTGACTGTCTGTCCGTACGTACAATGTAGTAACATGTAAATGATTATATGTATGGGACTAAAAAGTCTGATATACTAGTGAATTTCAGCGCTTACTCTTAATCATGAGGTCTCTCACCGCTGTGGGCTGGAGCCTGGCTCGGATCACATGTGAGACGACAAGTTCGGCAACGGTAGATCAGGTGGTTTTCACTGGGTACTCCGGTTTTTGCCCACCTCTACCTCTGATTAACGATCGGTTCGATTTGAGTGAAATAATCATGAACGGGTCGTAAGATCAAAACAAAAAATCATTCCTTGTTGCCATCAATCCCGCTAATTTAATTAATTTAACCACATCCATTTCTGACTATTAACCAATCAACTCAATAAATATAAAGTATTCATGCAATTCAAAAACTGTATGAAAACAATGCAGACCAGGTTCAGATGGCAGAAGCAATCTGATCAGGATCTACACTGTTTGCAAAGATACCGATTGTCTTGTTCAGCGGGATAAGGGTTTATGTATTTAGATAAGTACTCTATTTAGCGAGCAATTATATTTATATTTATTATTGCAGTCCTTCTTATGTAAAGATTTTATTTTAACTCAACAAGAACATGTAATTCTGTTAAACCTTTAATTTACATGTGATCAACCCTTATGTACTGGGTTAATTGTAGAAGTGTGACACTCAATAAACCAGGCGTAAGTGATCCCTTTTCCGCCATAAAGAGATCCTTGATGATAAACAGGACAATAACAACAATACTTTATTTATTTATTTATTTATTTATCTATCACATTAGTCAAATTTCTGGCTATCAGCCACTCAAATTACTTGGTATTATATTCATTTTCAATATGAATGACAAACAGTTCAGATCCAGATGTCCATGTGATCTGCATGAACACTGTGTGCAAAGTCTTCACTGTTCCTATTTTCGTAAGAATTCCTCAGTATGTTGCTATCAGGTTAACAAATGGGTGTAATCAACACCTCTCTAGATGGAAGTAAAGGCAATGATCAGGAATCGATACAATTAGCCCACACTGCCCACCAGAGACACCGAAAGGAAAGAAACACAAACATAAAATAACTAGACACTACTGGCAACACCAACCAGAAAGCCATAAGGACAGTTACTTTCCCACAAAATGGCCAATGGATTATCCAAAGCGGAAAGAAGAAGGTGGTAAATCGATTACCACACTCAAAGACAAACCATAACAAGGAACGGTTGTGGAAACAAAATAATTGGGGGGGGGGGGGGATGGGGGGTGGGGGTTGGCTTAAATCGATTTTACGCGGCCGCAATCCTCGCCCTTACTACCCATCACGTGAACAAGTCCGCCCCTGAACCCTGTTTTATATAGAGAAACTGGGGTTTATTGTGGTGTACAATATTTTTTATTATTTTTGCTCCAAGACATTGATTGTGGGAACTCGTTAGAACCGCCTCAATTAGGCAGCTCTAACGAGCACCCACAACCTATGTTTGCAGTATAAATAAGAACAAGATGTGTTTGTGAAACACTGATGCCCCCGGACAGCGCATGTTAAATTTGAAAGCAGTATCAGTAAGCAATCAAATGGTATGGACAATGTTCAAGTCTTAAAAAGTAGGTCAAGATCATAAGGTCAAAAATTATGGGATTATTGAAAAGGTCTTGTGACATAAAAAGTTGGTCAAACGTCAAGGTCAATGTCATGAGGTCAAAATGATGGTACCACTAGAAAGGTCTTGTGACAAGGAATGCACATGTGAAATCACTTACCAATCGAAAGTTATGGCCAATGTTAATGTGTTTAAATTTTTTTAAAAAGGTAGGTCAAAGGTCAATGTCAAGGTCACGAGATCAAAAATTATGGTACCACTGAAATGGTCTTGTGATAAGGTAAACACATGTGAAAAATGAAAGCTCTATCTATTACAATTCAAAAGTTATGCCCAATGTTAAGGTTTTTGTAGACAGACAAACGGACACACATACAGACAGATAAAAAAACTATATGCCCCCCCCCCGCCCCCCCGAATCTCGAGTCCGGGGGTATAAAAAGATCAAAGATTTTCGTCAGAAAAGGAGCCATTTTGGAGATGTGAAAAAATGCACTATGCCGCACGGTTATCCTAATGCGTCGCAATTTTGATAAATAATATGCACAGTCTGCATGAAGGCTTCCTAACTTCATAAAAAAGATGTGGATTATGGGTATTATTTATTTTCCTTATTTCTAACAAGTAAATAAGTCGATGTGATGAAGACCTCTCTAAACCCCACTTTATAAAAAGAAGTGTGGTTTATGGTTCGTTGGTATTAATTATTTTCTTTATTTTTGGCTCAAAAACAGGGATTGTGGGTACTCGTTAGAAACTCCTCATTGACCATCGGTGTCAAATATTCACAATTATAACAACCCGCTTAACCCCACTTTATACAGAGAAACTGGGGTTTATTGGGGTATTCATTATTTTTCATATTTTTCCTCCAAGCCGTAGGTAGTATAATAAATTTCTTAATTCTGATAGAAAATATAAATCTTAGATACTGGTTCAATCGTTCTCAACGAGATGGTTTATCGCTTAGACCTGTTATCAAAATGAGACCGTCAAAATAAGAAATGACCAGGTTGCATCAACGCAGATTTATTAAACTAGTTACACAGATGCATTCTGATCAGCCCAGCTCATTGAGACGGTTCAAACGAGTATACAAAACCTGTGTCTTGAAGCATAAATAAAAAAATAATGGATACCTTGTAAACCCCAGTAATCCCTATATAAACTCATGTTAAGAAGCCTCTAGTAATTAAGTATCACAATAATAAGTCCATGCAATGAAATACTTTATATAGAGAAATTTGGCGTTTACAGTTTACAAGGGTGTAGATTATTTTCCCTATTTTCGTGCGGAAACATAGATTTGGGTTCTCATTAGAACCGCATCATTAAAACTGTTTTAAACGAACACCCACAATCTATGTTAAGACTTAGAAAAAAACAACAAAACATGTTTCAATTTTTCATCAAAACTATTCACGTAATGGACACCGTTAAGGTCAAGAATACGTAAAATGACGTCGCCTTCAAACTCCACGCGCGTTGACCGGCAACGTCACTGGATACCAAACAAACGTCTTCAATACCAAATTTAGTGACACAGATGCCTTTCTGATATTAAATCTTCATCAGTGTGTCTCAACCCCAAAGTTTTGGAACCGAAACGGATGATGGGCAAGACCTGGCAAACACAGCACACCCCACTCCGAGCACACACCGTCGATACAAATACAGTCTACACAACTCTACTTAGTATAAACGGATAAGTGAGTTTGCATTGGTCTACCGGTTATTTTCCTTTTCTTTGGCTAAACCCATTATTGTAGGTTCTAAGTACCATCGCTTAATAAGGCTTTCTCATCGGCACCAGAATCGTTTGTGCAAAAATCATGAATAAAAATACCCCGAATTTGCATATGCAAATTGCCATAACTAGCGCCAGGAAAATTAATATTATATCATAAATGCTGTTCATGAAATTATGTTCTGGTCGCTATTTGCTTATGTTAGGACTCAGCTTTTTTATAAACGACAACTGAAACGTCGTTTATAAATGAATATTTACATTTCCAGCGTAAAGTCTAATGTAAACCTATAGAAAATAATGTAGTTCATACTTCCATGAACGCATCGATTCACGTAATTTTCAGTGACGTCAAGCGACGTGAGTTTAAACCATTGTTCCCCAAAAATTCCATGAATGATCAGATGACACATGCCTTTAAAAAATGAATATCAAGAAAGTCAATCAGCTGAACAAGTGTGCGAGTAATCGTTAAAGTGCCGTGCATTTTTTTTAAAGTAGACGACATTCCGAATTTGTTCCTTATTTTTTTTTTCAGAAAAATCAGATTTAATATTTCACATGAATTATCTTCCAGTAGATGAATGTGGAGTCTAATTTTCTATGACAAAATATAAGAAAAAAAAAAATGAAAATGATATCTGCTACGTTCGAAATAGGCAATTTAAGAGTTAATATATCACTACGCTTGCATTGCACGACCTAATCAAATTCTAAAGACTTGCCGCAAGAAACTGCAACCGTACAGTGTCAAGCAAGCAATACTACTGTCTAATCAGTTATCACTGTCCAAATTTATGTTTGTTTGTTTGATTTGAGGTTTAACGTCCCCGTCAACACTGTAAAGGTCATTTTGGAGACGTTGCTTCAAATTTTGCGGGACTTTTACCCGATATTGAGATGAAATGACTTCTCAAGGCCTGCCGCCCAATGAAACCCACAGGGTCTATAAGCATGGACAGACCGGCACGCACCGCTTTGCCTGTGTGGTAGTTTAAGGTGATTTTCTGTAACCATACGTCAACGTCTTTTCAACGTCTGTTCTTCTTTTTGGGGGAATTAACTAAAGGAAGAACAAATATCACTGTTAGTTTCTTTTATTACATATGTTTCATTTTCTTTAATCAGTTTCAACATTATAAATTTCATTCATCTTCTTTATTCAGTCCAAATATTTCAACTCCATTATGGTTCAAAGAGGTGATTAGGGACTGACCACACATAGGGTATGTGGAAACTGGCGTTCAGAATAACTAATTAATGTGAAGTGAAATGGCCCAGAAATTAGAAGATAAACATATCATGCTATGTTACATCATGATATGTTACATTCCTTGACAAAAGAAAAATAAAAATCCCCTTGTGAATTAAACCAGATAAAAGAACTTTATGAAAGTATCTGGAGACTAGAAGCATGGCAATTGAAAACTGATATGACATAAGAAAATCAAAATAATTGTCACTCAGCAAAATTTTTACACACATTTTAGAAAGATAAAACATGAACAAAACAATTATGTTACTAAGACAATGCATTTATGAAAATGTAATATTCAGCATCAACCTAATACTCATTAATCTCTTTGCATCATAAATTTTATCGCAGGCATTTTCACTAACATGTATATGTCTCTCACCTGTTATTCTGTCAGGTGCTCTAGATCTGGCGCGATTAGTGCCTTTTGGTTTCCTCCCAAGGGGCCGCGCCCTTTGTTCCTTGGGATTTTCGCCTTTCCCGAACATGGATTTTTAACAAACAGTTTGTTTGCATTGATTAGCCCCGTGCCCGCGTTGAGAGCAGAGTTGGCAACTTGCATTCGGATCAGGCGAGTCGGATGCAAGATTACAGCTTCGCTTTATGTGTCCAGGAGCAGAACAAGAAAAACACATACGCGAACTGTTTCTTTGAGCACTATCGGAAGTGTTTGTATCTTGACTTGCACTGGAATGACACATTAACCTGTCCAACTTTTGGATAAATCCATCACACTGTTCTCCAATGCACGTACTTTGTCACTGCAGTCTGTGTCTCCCGCGAACGAGCCACTGCCACTGTCCCAGAGTTGGTTTGGTCCCCGCCATAACGATACCCATACGCCTCACCCATCTTCGCTGACGTCAGCGCTGCATGTATATCAGGCGTATTACCAGCTCGGACAAAAAGTGCAAGCTGGGGTGGAAGTCCCTGTATGAGAGTGAGTAGGGTTTCCTGTGGAGGTTTAGACAGTTTACGACCCTTCTCAAGAACTTGACTAAAATATCCTTCTAAATGTTGACCAGGTGTCAAACACAATATTTGAAAACTGTTCTGTTTCCACCAAAAGCACTGGTCTGTTGTCCTGTTGTCTGTAGGTGAAAACATCTGTTGGAAGGCATCATAGAGCCCCCCCCCCTCACCCAGGATAATTTATCATCGTCCTCCAGGCAGCAGAACCAGGTCTGTGCCGGTCCGTGTAGGTGTAACTGGAACGCGGCAACCTACTATATTGTCAGTGTCCATGTTTGATATCTGTTGACGTTCCAATAATTGTCCGGCTGCCTGATCAGGGTTAAATATGTTGGTGAAATTGTCCTCCTGAACACTTGAAAAAGGTGGATTCCCCGAAAATGACCACATGTTTATATTTGTTATCCCGCTGTCATATTTGTTGAAAATATAAATTTAGATTCTCCACCATGTGATAGTTTAAGGTGTTTTTTTTTCTGTAACCTTTACGTCACTAGAGCAATCACTATTTTTCTGTAAACAGACACAGTGACCTTGACCCCAGACCCTGAATGTTGATTTGTTTGTTTGATTTGAGGTTTAACGTCCCCGTCAAAACTGTAAAGGTCATTTTGGAGACCTTGCTTCCAATTTTGTGGGACTTTTCCCCCATATTGAGATGAAATGACATCTCAATCCCTGTCGCCCAATGAAACCAATAAGGTTTATTAGCATGGACGGTCCGCCTCGCACCGCGGTTCCTGGACAGGCTTAGATCCTCTAAGCGGTGTACCAGTACTAGTGTGCGGGCGGATTCAGCTCTGCGTGGAAGCATCATGCAGCCCATATATTTCTTCAAGCCCCTATTGCCCTGAATGTTGAACTCACTTGTGATATCATAAAACCCAACATTTGTATGAAGTTATCTTTAAATCCATTTATAAATGTGGAAACTAGATCAATGACCACGTTATTCTAAAAATAGCCACAGTGACCTTGACCTTCAGCCCTGACCCTGAAAGTCAAAGTCACTCGAGATATCAGATACCCAACATTTGTGTGAAGTTATATTAAAATCCATCAATAAATGAAGGCACAAGAGCGATGACAAAGTTTTCCTAAAAATGGCCACAGTGACCTTCACCTTCAGCCCTGGACCCTGAAAGTGGAACTTGCTCCAGATATCATCATACCCAACATTTGTGTGAAGTTATATTAAAATCCATCCATAAATGTAGGCACTAGAGCGATCACAAAGTTTTTTTTTTTTCTAAAATAGCCACAGTGACCTTGGCCTTCAGCCCCGGAACCTGATAGTCAAAGTCACTCGAGATATCATAATACCAGACATTTGTGTGAAGTTTTTTAAAATCCATCCATAAATAAAGGCGCAAGAGCGATGAAAAAGTTTTTTTTTCTAAAAATAGCCACAGTGACCTTGACCTTCAGCCCCAGACCCTGAAAGTCGAACCCATTCGAGATATCATCATACCCAACATAGTGTGGAGTTATGTTAAATCCATTCATAAATGTAGGCACTAGAGCGATCACAAAGGTTTTTTTTTTCTAAAAATAGCCACAGTGAACTTGACCTTCAGCTCCGGAACCTGAAAGTCGAACTTGCTAGAGATATCATCATACCCAACATTTGTATGACTTTATATTAAAATTCATAAATAAATTAATGTGCAAGAGCGGTGACAATGATTTTCTAAAAATAGCCACAGTGACCTTAAGCCCCAGACCCTGAAAGTCAAAGTCACTCGAGAAATCATTATACCCAACATTTGTGTGAAGTTATATCAAAATTCATCAATAAATGTAACGATGACAATGTTTTTCTAAAAATAGCCACAGTGATCTAGACCTTGAGCCCCAGACCCGCTATGTTTAAAAAAAACAAAAACAAACAAAAAAACATCCCCCCCCCCCCCCGGGATTTGAACTCACGCAGATTGCAGGTAAACTTTAACACAGGGAAATAAGGGAGGTAATACATAGAAAAATATTAACTCAAAAAGTCCAATTTAAGCCAAAAAAACTACAATGATAATGTTAATTATTGTTTATTACCAATTGTAAAACATCACATATTAGAGCTTGCAGGTAAACGTTAACCAAATGCGGTCGCTGACGCTGACGCTGATGCCGACGCTGACGACGGACGTCCGGAGTACGGCAATAGCTCCCCCTTACTTTCGTAAGGCGAGCTACACCCCAGCCCCCCCCCCCCCCAGAAAAAAAAAAAACCTCCAGTGACGGTGAGTCATGGCATGTACCACGGCCCATTTATCCTATTAGCTCCTTTTTAAAATCAGGTGTTTTAATTATTGGTGGTGTGGACACAGATCGGCTTCTGTATTCAGACTCCATTGTTGATCGAAGAAGTCTCATGTAGTCTCTGAGAACGTAAATGTAGATCCAAATCAAGGCTCGAGGTTATAAAACTTTGCTCATGCTCAACGCAACTGGCCATATAATTTATCCTGCTCATAAATGTTAAAATACCAACCATTTACCATCTATTAGCAGGACAAACATCTTGTTTGGCTGTATTGTAGCCTGAAAACAACTTGAATTTGGTAAGCACTATTAATTTCGTGTTGGACATGAAAAACGTTAAATAAGCTCAGATCCAAATTTAAGAACTGTAATTATCTCATATCTGACAAGCCGGTTCCACCACCTAGTAATTGCATTAATCGTGACTAGTAATTGCATAAATCGTGTAGACTTTCATCCGACTGCTATAGGCTAGTCTGTGTCTGTACTTATTCATTTACCAAGAAACACAATACAAATAAATGCTGAACACCTTATTTTTGCTTATCAAACTATATCAAATGTCAACTTGCAGGCTTCAAACAAAAGATGTCCGTGCAACCAGTGGAGACTTTTGCTAAATTGCACATCCTCGCAACCTGATCTGAGCCCTTGCTTTCAGCAAGAGTCGTTTAGATGCGGCTTTTCAATTTCATGGATCTGCAAGCTGAGCTGCATCATGGTTAGTTGCATTTAGAGTTTGCTCAAATTACAATTAGTTTGCAAATATTTAATGGGACATTTTGTATTTTTGATACCAAATGATTAATGAAAAATGATCATTAAATACGGGATAAGCATAACAGTATTTACACAAAAATTAGCCAGGCACATCATTACCTAAAAAATCGCTCGTGCGCTAAGCGCAGACTCAGATCAGTCTGAGCATCTAGAGAATTTAGTTAGAACCAATGCAGTGCGTTTAAAGAAAGCTTAGATGTTTGGCTACCCATATAACCATTTTCACCAATGATCGCCTACACGTTTGTGCCATCCTGGCAAATTTAGCGTTGACAAGTCCATAAATTGAACACCCTAGAAAATATAATTTGTTTATGGAAAAGTGAGATTTACGGGGATAGACAAAGTCTTCTTACGTCTGCTACAAAATACAGACTATAGGTACTGGCTAGAATCGCTTTGTTGAGGCGGTTTTAACGAAAACCCATGTTCTACTTTTGAAGCAGTAATAAGAAAAAATATATCGTCTGTTTACTATCAACTAAGGGCGATTAAATGCTATCCTGAAGACGTTGGCATCCCATGAAAATTAAATTGTAAAGCTAATTAATTAATAAATAAATAAATTGCCATTTTTGAAAGGGTAGCAAATAGATAAATAATGATGTTAATAATGATGTTAATTGAAGCTCTTTATAGATAATAGTAACACTAACAATTTCACTTTTTATTTACCTCTTTTGATTATTCGTCCCACAGAGTAGGCGTCTAGTAATAGAGGAACTATCGCGGAGAGCTTAGGTAGCAAACCACTATTCCAAGCTGTCGGCCAGACTCGGACCCGCAGCGGACGAAGTTTTTTGAGCCGTAACAAACAGTACACTTTGCAACCCTTCTCTTTTGTGTTATCTCTGCATTGTGACTTGCCACAGAATAATTTGAAGCTGGTTTCTATAGCATGTACACTGTACAGCCAATGTAGTGGCTATGTAAACAAATCCTACCCCACCCACTTCTGCTGCTTTTTTTTTTTACCATTTTCTGCTGTTTTCAAGGGAGCCCTGGCAGCACACTACATTTGCAATTGTCAGCATTCAGCTCTAGTGTACACCTACCAAAAATGAAAGGACGCTAGAAATTGACCCCTGCCAGCCGTTTACTTTTTTAGCAATATCCAAATGAAGTCAGACAGCTATTTTAAACGGAAAATGTAGCGATAAATTTGTATAGCAGACTTTATCACAATATTCAATTACATGCGTTTTAATAGCAGTAAGACAGGAAGTTAATAATTTAGAAAGTTCAGTGGTAGTGCAAGAGCTAGAATTTGCAATAAACCGTGCTTTGTAAGGTTTTTATGAAGTTTTGGTAACCAGTATAGCGTAGGAAGCTTGTCTGGGCCTTCGTTAACACACACAGCAAACTTGGTGGCTGAAAGACAAACATGTTTACCATTTCTGTGAAATTATTTTGAAATCAAACCATTAGCCTAGGAGTAGATGTCATTTAAATGTTTTTCTCAGGTGGCTATTCTGTTCAGAAGAGCAGAAGCATTTTAACAATTCTGGTAGATTGTTACCCAAGGAACATTCCTGTGAAATTCTTTTTAAATCAGACCATTAGCCTAGGAGGAGATGTTTTTTCTAAGGGTTTTCTATTTTAAGCTCTCGCGGCCATTTTGTTCAGCGGAGCATAACCATTTTAACAATTCTGGTAGACAGTCAACCAAGGAACATGCTTGTGTAATTAGTTTGAAATCGGACCATTAGCCTAGGAGGAGATGTCATTTAAAGATCTTTCTATTTTTAACTCTGGCGGCCATTCTGTTCAGCAGAGGAACCGTTTTAGCAATTCTGGTAGAAGGTCATCCAAAGAACATTCCTATGAAATTATTTTTTAATCGTACCATTGGCCTAGGAAGAGTTGCGTTTAGTAGAGCGTCACCCAAGGAACTTTCCTGTGAAATTAATACGAAATCGGACCATTAGCCTAGGAGCAGATATCATTTTAAGGTTTTCTATTTTTAGCTTTGGTGGCCATTTTGTTCAGCAGAGTGGAACCATTTTAGCAATTCTGGTAGAAGGTCATCCAAAGAACATTCATATGAAATTATTTTTTAATCGTACCATCGGCCTAGGAAGAGTTGCGTTTAAAGTTTTTTTTTCTATATTTAGCTCTGGTGGCCATTTTGTTCAGCCGAGCGGAACCATTTGAGCAATATTGGTAGAGGATAACCTAAGAAATATTCCTGTGCAATTATTATGAAATCAAACCTTTAGCCTAGGAAGAGATGTTTTTAAAGGATTTTCTAAGGTCTTTCTGTTGTTAGCTCTGACGGCCATTTTATTCAGAACCATTTTAGCAATTCTGGTAGAGGGTCATCCAAGGAACATTCTTGTGAAATTATTTTAAAATCAGACCATTAGACTAGGAGGAGATGTCATTTAAGGTTATTTAGCTTACCTGAGGTGCTCATGGTGAGCTATTGTGATCGGTCAATATTCGTCGTCCGTCGTGCATCGTGCGTCGTGTTGCGTCAATAATTTGCTTTAAAGGTCACATACAAAGATATAGTAATCCATTAAATTTAAAAAGACATTGATGAAAGAAATCGAGGGGCGAAAACCGCATCAAATTATCTTTATTAGTTTCCAAGATATTACACTTTGAAGTGTGAAATATTTCATGAAAACAGAGCAGCTTCAGACTGCCTCATTAATATTCATTAGGTATTCTATGATGTCATAGATGCACATGAAAAATTTTAAACTTTTTAAATATGAAATAACTTGTGTTTTATAGTCCTTAGGAACCCTATTATCACCTATTTGGATTATTTAAACTGATT
Source organism: Lucinisca nassula (assembly GCA_963580285.1). NCBI lineage: Eukaryota > Metazoa > Mollusca > Bivalvia > Lucinida > Lucinidae > Lucinisca > Lucinisca nassula. The sequence continues at coordinate 15,766,175 of OY757017.1, forward strand.
TCAACTGATATCAAAACCAGTTTTCTCATATTTTCAACTGCAAACCTTAAATTTAAATTTTAAATATTTTTCAAAATAATTTAAATTCAAGTTTCTGGTTTTGTAAGGGGATGATGTAACATACAGAACTTACTGGTCTGTCCAAAAGGCGTGTAAAAAACTTACACTAGCTTATTGGAATAAAATTTGAATTAAATGGTAGTTTTAAACATTTAAAAAAATACTTTAATTGTAAATTAAAGCTTGAATTTCGAAATCAAATTTCTCATTTCTATCCTAAATTATGAACAAGATACACAGTAATCAAAGGGCACGAGAAAACTGTATTAGGCTATTGCAAAAAGGAAGATATGGCGGTTTAAAATTATTTTAAAAAAGTTTAAAGCCACTATAACATCATAGAATATTGCATTGTGGGTTAAAATCAATGTAAATTCAGGGGAGGCTACTCTTAGAGGAAAATAGGTGTGTGTCAAATATAAATGCACATAACTTTGGATTGAATGGGAATTTTTTCATGCGGTTTTCAATAAAGTGACCCTCCTTGTGTCTGCTTTCACACTGCTTCATATTAAGATTTTTAAAAATTTCTATGTAATTGCTCTTTAAATGCCAACTCCTCCTCCTCCTAAACCCTTGTGTCCATTTCAATCAAACACCACAGGAATGTTGCTAAGGTGACCCTCTTCCAAAATAGGTAAACTCGTTCCGCTCCAATGAACAAGATGGCCACCAGAGCTAACAATAGAAAAAAATTTAAATGACAACTCCTCCTATACCTTTAGGCCAATTTTATTCAAACTTCACAGGAATGTTGCCTCGGTTGCTCCACAAAAAAAAATAGCTAAAATCGTTCCGCTTCGATAGACAAGATGGTCACCAGATCTAAAAGTAGAAAAATCTTTACACGACCACTCCTTATGTACCCTTGGGCCAAATTAATTCAAACTTCATAGGAATGTTGTTAAGGTAACCCTCTTCTAAAATAGCTAAAAAGGACCCGCTCCGATGAGCAAAATGGCCGCCAGAGCTAAAATAGAAAAATGAAAATTTGCTTTGAACACGAACTCCTCCTGAACCCTTGGGCTAATTTGATTGTCTTCATAGGAATGTTGCCTAGGTGACTCCCTACCAAAATAGCTAAAATAGTTTCGCTCCGACAAACAAGATGGCCGCCAAAGCTATCTGTTAAAGAGCGAAATCAACTGTTTTTGTCGCCTTTCGCAACGTTGCACAGTGCGTGTCCTCCTGGAAGAAATCATTTCAAAGACAATCCTGAGGGCGTTGCTCAATATCGATTGCGTATTTCAACGGTAAAATATCTTAGCGGTCGAATAGCATTCCGCTTTTCTTGACAATAACATTCCAAGAAGAGAAAGCAATGAAAATACGAAACACCCACCTGTCGTTTCGTTTAAAAACCGGTTGTTTTTGAGCTACAAGTTCTGAGCCGCACGTGATCCGGAAGTTCCACGTAAGATTTAAAGTGCGGAGCCAGCGGTTACGCTTATTTAGATGACCAATCTCGTGATTTAATTTCAATAGCAAATTCACTATTACAAAATTATTTAAGCGGCCCTGCCAATCAGGGCTCAGAGAAGGCGGGTCCCTCCTTTTACCCTAGCGATTTCTTTGTGCGGTAGAACTTGAGATGTTTTTCCATCTCAATGTCGGAAAAAATCCCACAAAATCGGAAGCAGCGTCTCCGATGTATCTGAATAGTGTTGATTCAGATTCAGATATTTTCTTTATTAAAGAATCAGGGAAAAAATAAGACAATGGTGTATACCTTGCAAATGCTGCCGGAACAAATTGACTTGTTAGTCCTATTTTACTGACGAGGGAAGAAGTTTTGCCGAACGTTTTGTATCTATCCTTTTAGCCAATCGTCTTAATACCTTGCCGCCAATTGTGAAATCTCTCACAGCATGATCTACAATTTTCACTTTCCTGGCACTTATATACATCACTAATCAACACAAGCTCTGACACTTATAGACTCGCAGCAGATTTTATAACAAATGGGCGTGTATTTTCACTTTATTTCATGCTATGGTTGCCAATAACTGAAAAGGCATCAAATCTATAGGTAGTTTTAAAACTTGGTAGACAATGAGTTTACCACGTGTAACAATATCACGGAGTAGCGTTACTTTAGATGGATGGACTTCAAAGACCAATCAGGTGGGTATTTGGTAGTGTTCCATATTGTCTCCTTAAAACCCCACAACATATGGATTAATGCTTGTACACCCTAGTATTTATCGTTTTGATTTTAGACCAGTAAAATGGCTTCAATAAACAAATAAATATAACTTTAATAAATCCACAAGTTTTAATATTTCGGCCAGTGGCCTTCTTCAGTAAAAAATCCTGTGTTGCGTCACCGGGTAAGCCTATCCTGAAGAATGGGCGAATAACACAGAATAAGCGAGACTGCAAGCACAGGTGCGACTGCGGGGATGCGGATGCGCCGGCTCGCCAGAACACTGTGGATTGGCTAACCAACCCAACCAGAAGCGACAGCAGTTCTTATGAGACTGCGCAGATGAGCAGGCTAGCCAGTACCCTGCTACTGCTCCAAATAAGAAACCGGCGAGACCGCATTAATGCGCAGACTGGTCCGAACACGGAGTGAACAACATAGTCCCGACCAAAATCCCGGGTCTGGTCGCTTAATATTGGTGTTTCTTTCCCTTTGGTGTCTTTGATGGGTGGAGTAAGTTAATTGTATCGATTCCTGATCTTTGTTTTACTTCTACTGTCCAAACTCTTACCCCAACCAAGCGCATATATATGTGCGGACAGCACTGTCCTGGTGAGAGTGCACGGATGTGCAGACTCGCGCGAACCTTGCTGATCCACCACAAAGTCCGTGTCCAAGAGCCCGCGCGCACGCGCATGCCTGCCCGAACCCCACCACAAGAAAAGTCCCGTTGACGCTTTCTTGGTCGGGAGTGTGTTGTTCGCTCATGCATGTTTTAGAGGGATTTTGACCAATCTGCGTATCTTTGCGGTCTAGCCAGGATCTTGTTTATAGTTCTCAGCAGAGTTTCGACGAGCCTGCGCGCATACGCACAGCCTCACTATAATTGTGCTGCTCTTTCTAGTGGGCATGTTGATAAGGTAAGAATGGGTATTTGCGTTCGCACCGTGAGCAACAGTCTGCGCATCCGCGCAGTCTCGCCTATGCTGTATTGTTCGCTTATGACTGCGGGGAAGGCTTTATCCAGATTACACGACACAGGCTTACTCCTTTTGGTATCGAGGCGCGGTATTTCGATGTTGTTTAAGTTGATTATGTTTTTATTTTGTTTACCCTCTGTCTTCAAATGGGTGGCAACTTCAGCGATGTAGTTTTTTTATGTCCCCGGTAACGATATTGTTTTTGCCCTGTCTGTTTGTTTGTTTGGACAACTTTAACGTTGGCCATAACTTTTGAACCGTTTGAGATAAAACGTTCATATTTGGCCTGAATGTTCCTTGTGACAAGACCTTCACATTCATGCAAAAAATTGACCTGTAACCTTGACCTTGACCTTTGACCTACTTAAAAGAAAAAATAAAATTGGTCATAACTAATGAACCACTTGAGATATAGCCTTCCTATTTGGCATGTATTTTCCTTGTGACAAAAGCTTTACATTCATGCAAAAATTTCGACCTGTGACCTTGACCGTTGACCTACTTAAAATAAAAAATACATTTTGGTCATAACTTTTGAACCATTTGAGATATAGCCTTCATATTTTGCATGTAGGTTCCTTGTGACAAGAGCTTTACATTCACGCAAAAAATTTGACATTTGACCTACTTAAAAGAAAAAATAACATTGGTCATAGCTAATGAACCACTTGAGATACAGCCTGCATATTTGGCATGAATGTTCCTGGTGACAAATGCTTTACATTCATGCAAAAATTTTGGCCTGTGACTTTGACCTTTGACCTACTTAAAAAAACGTTTTGGTCATAACTTTTATACCGTTTGGGATAGAGCCTTCAAATTTTGCATGTAGGTTCCTTTTGACAAGGGCTTTGCGTTCACACAAACAATCTGTGGCCTTGACCTTTGACCTACATAAAAGAAAAAGTTAATATTGGTCATAACTTTTGAACCGTTTGAGATACAGCCTTCATATTTAGCATGTGTGTTCCTTGTGACAAGAGCTTTACATGCATGCAAAAAATTTGACCCGTGACCTTGATCTTTGACCTACTTAAAAAGATTTTTGGTTATAACTTTTAAACCGTTTGGGATAGAGCCTTCATATTTGGCATGTAGGTACCTTGTGATAGAAGCTTTACATTCATGCAAAATGTTTGGACCATGACCTTGACCTGTGACCTTCTTAAAAGAAAAAATAAAATTGTTCATAACTTTTGAACCGTTTAAGATAGAGCCTTTATATTTGGCATGTAGGTTCCTTGTGACAAGAGCTTTACATTCATGCAAAAAAAAATGACCTTTGACCTTGACCTACTTTAAAGATTTTTTTTGTTCATACCTGTTGAACCGTTTAAGATAGAGCTTTCATATTTGACATGTAAGTTCAGGGTACATGTTCGTGTTTCACAAACACATCTTGTTTTTCTGTGTATTTCGTTTTTTGAAAGAATGGACTGGCCGAAAAAAAAATATATAACAAGACACCATTATATGGACACCAATACAATTCAATAAAGGCTTTGAAAATTGACTAATGTCATGAAACCGGTTAGCCAAAAATAAAAATTTGTTGTGCATCTGAATTTTATCTTATTTATCAAAGTATATATATATCGTGGATTTATTAACATTTATCATATTTCCTTACTTCTGAAAGACTTTCTGCTTGTTGTAAACAAACATTTGTTTGAATAAAAAATGTGAAGAAATCCCTACATGAAAACCGTAAGGAAGTCACTTATTTCAGAAATATTATTGTCTATCTTATCAGTATGGATCAACCCTCCAGGGGTTTATGAAAGACGGAATTTCAGCCCCCACCCCCAACCTCCCCGCCTTACTTTAAAGGGAGAAAACTTAGGTCTGTTTTAAGGAAATCACGTAAATTGTAGCTGCCTGTGGATCTACAGTTAAAACTGTTTGACTCTATGGTGGTGCCGATTTTGCTTTATGGTTCTGAGGTGACAGGTTTTGAAAATTCTGCCATCCTGGAACGATTATGTACACAATTTTATAAGATCATTTTAAATGTTAAAAAGACAACACCTTCTGTTATTTTGTATGGTGAACTTGGAAGATACCCTATTAATATCTTAATCAAGTCTCGTATGATAGGCTTTTGGCAGCGAATTATTAATGGTAAACAAGACAAAATTGCATATAGACTGTATAAAATTTTACTTTCAATGCATGAAGGGGATTTTTTTCCATTCTAAATGGTTGTTATGTATAAAGGATTGTCTCACCTTAAGTGGTAATCAGAATCTTTGGCAGTTACAGGAGAATGTCCCATTAGGCATTGCTAAAGTAGTTAAATGTAAACTTATTGAAAATTTCAAGATGGAATGGAATGACACAGTTTTTAACTCTCCTAAATGTCTGAATTACAGAATCTTTAAGACTGAATTGGTTTTTGAACAATACTTTAACTTATTACCACATGATTTGGCTTCAGCACTTTGTCATTTTAGAAGTTTAAACCATAGGCTCCCGGTTGAGTGGGGTAGATACTTAGGGGTTGAGAGAGATGATAGAGTCTGTGAACTTTGTTTTTTGGACAGACTTGGTGACGAGTTTCACTATTTGTTTGAATGTACTTATTTTGAGGATCAAAGAAGAATGTACCTTCCCAGAGGCCTGTCAAGGCTTCCAAATTCTGTAAGCTTTAAAACACTTATGAATACTAAGGATCTACCTGCTTTGTTTAAGCTTGGCAAATTTTGCAAAGAAGTTTTACATACTTTTAAAGTGATTTACAGTCATTTGTAGTCAAATCTAGGATATTGACAGTTTACTTTTGGCACAAGATTTCGGTGGACGACATTTTGTGGTATTCCTCATGTCCTCCGTTGGGGCGGATCTGGCATCACATGTGGATTGTCTCCATTGATCACGGTGCACATGGGAAGCCATGGTCTGTTTTCTTGAGTAACTTGGAGTTGGGGGGGGGTGCATTGTCGATTTGTCGTCTACTGAATGAGTCCAAAGGATTATGAAGGTTTTAAGCGTTAAATTAAAGTGAACCAGTACGGATCTCCGGGTACTTCTTTGAATTGTATACACCTGCACATCTTATATTAACTAGTAGGTTGGGGACCCCATTTGGATCAGGGAATGAAAATGGTACTTCATTGACTGATTTTGATGGGATTTCTGTGTTTCACTTAATTTTGGTGGCAATCGTTGTATGGACGGGTATAGGGCCTCACACTTTTCAGGCATTAGCAGAGGTTCGGGCTTTCAGGGCTTGTTTTTTCTTGATTTCAGGCTCTGGGATTTTGAATTTCTTCTTGAAGATGTTTAAAATGACTATTTGACTCTCAATTCGTTAACCCATGCCCACTTTTGGCTGTCAGCCAGACAATTTATCTAATGTTCTGTATTCATTCAGTTTTCAACCTGCAGTGTGGGCAGGGTGGATCCTGACCAGATGGCTTCTCCAGAGGCCATCTGATCGGGATCTGCACTGTGTGCAAGAGTTATGGTCGCCTGATGGGTTCTGAAGTGGCAGATCTGGGTATTGCAGGGATGGGAGAACCTGGTCGGTTGGGGCCTGGATATGTGTGGGAGTGACTGCTTGTTCATATTTGAGCGTTTGTATCTGGAGGTCTGGGAATTTTCTCACTACTACATCCTCATTCTCATCTGACCCTCGTCTTGCTGATGTTCAACTTAGCCTCACTAATTCTCACCCAATTTTGATTGTGAACCATTTAGAATACTTGATTTGGCTTGTTCATCCGGGTACATAAACTGAATGTCAAGCAGTGTGGATCCTGATTGGATGGCTATCTGATCTGGATCTGCACTGTTTGCGAAAGATATGGGTTGTAGTGAGCAGCAAGATGAGGGTTAATACTCTTCGAGTGTCGTCAATTTTCTCTTCACCCCTTTCCTTGCTGATCCAGTTATCCCCCGGAGACGGGTCCTTGGCTGGATTGCTCAGCAACAGGAGTAAAGTTCACCGATCTAACTATCCCCCCAGGGCCTGACCCGGGTCCTTCATTAGATTGCTCGGCATTAGACAGCGCAGACATCATAAAGGTTTTATCACGAATGATATTGAGCATGCGATAAAATCGCATTAAATATCTTCTATATGAGTTACTCATTTATAACACTAGTTTCATACAGTTTCCAAACAAATTAAAGACTGTTTTTAACCCCTCTCACCAAAGGACGCCGCTTAACAGTGCTCAGTTTATTAAATATCAAAGACGCCGCTAATTGCTCGAAGGTTCGAATCGAACACACCTATTCTATTCTATTCACCTATGAAGTATACAAAAACAATCGAGGTCAATTAGTCTACACAACAGCTGATCAGTATGTCGGCATCAATTACACTCATTAATCGGACATTGTTTGCAATAATGGATTAATCTGTTCTCAGTTAAAGGATATTGATCGATCAATGAAAGGTAAATTTCTTCGATTTAAAATTTCTTTCATTTATCAACTCATTTGTAAGACTTTTGTACTGTCAAACTTAGGAATTTAAGTGACCGTTGGTGATTGACAACACATTTTAATGGCGCCGGTTCAAGTTTTCGGCCAAAAATTTTGACTTCGACACAAGCGGTAGTAAATATTATGGCAAACTGCTTTTTGGGAATAGAAAATCTCTTCGAAATAACCGAGTCTTCATGTTAACCGAGTTCGACACAAACGGGGTTGAAATGCAATAAATATATAGGAAAAATGCTCGGGAATGGAAGATCACTTCGACATAAGTGGTTCTATCGAGATATGCAAGTTTGAAATACCGAGGTTCGCCTATATATATATATATATATATATATATTAAAACTAACAAAAATGTCCCGAAACAAGATAATTATATGTAAAAAGTAAACAACATTAGCACATGGACTGTTTTATAGTATCTTTATTATTGCCAACCGGTTTCAGATCTTCAGGACAATAATGGCGTCAAACTCCCGGAATGCAGGAGATCCGTGGTTCGAGTCCCGGTTGCGGTGCGACCGATTTTTGTACGCTAATTCATTTGTCTATTTAATTGCCTGTATCGTGCTTTACTTTGATTTTCATATACTTACTCCGATACAGTAGAACATTTGTAAATCGAACAAATAAATAAATAAATAGAATAAAATGGCCGCCGTCCGTAGGTTAAAAAAAGAACCGAAAATGATAGGGTCGCCTATGGCGGTAAATGAAAGGTCTCTAAATAGCGCTAATGACGTTAAAGGTTTATAAATGTTAAAATTGGCGTACAATGTCGGAAGGCCGCGGTGGTGTAATGGTTAGCACGTCTGCCCGGAATGCAGGAGATCCGTGGTTCGAGTCCCGGTTGCGGTGCGACCGATTTTTGTACGCTAATTCATTTGTCTATTTAATTGCCTGTATCGTGCTTTACTTTGATTTTCATATACTTACTCCGATACAGTAGAACATTTGTAAATCGAACAAATAAATAAATAAATAGAATAAAATGGCCGCCGTCCGTAGGTTTAAAAAAGAACCGAAAATGATAGGGTCGCCTATGGCGGTAAATGAAAGGTCTCTAAATAGCGCTAATGACGTTAAAGGTTTATAAATGTTAAAATTGGCGTACAATGTCGGAAGGCCGCGGTGGTGTAATGGTTAGCACGTCTGCCCGGAATGCAGGAGATCCGTGGTTCGAGTCCCGGTTGCGGTGCGACCGATTTTTGTACGCTAATTCATTTGTCTATTTAATTGCCTGTATCGTGCTTTACTTTGATTTTCATATACTTACTCCGATACAGTAGAACATTTGTAAATCGAACAAATAAATAAATAAATAGAATAAAATGGCCGCCGTCCGTAGGTTAAAAAAAGAACCGAAAATGATAGGGTCGCCTATGGCGGTAAATGAAAGGTCTCTAAATAGCGCTAATGACGTTAAAGGTTTATAAATGTTAAAATTGGCGTACAATGTCGGAAGGCCGCGGTGGTGTAATGGTTAGCACGTCTGCCCGGAATGCAGGAGATCCGTGGTTCGAGTCCCGGTTGCGGTGCGACCGATTTTTGTACGCTAATTCATTTGTCTATTTAATTGCCTGTATCGTGCTTTACTTTGATTTTCATATACTTACTCCGATACAGTAGAACATTTGTAAATCGAACAAATAAATAAATAAATAGAATAAAATGGCCGCCGTCCGTAGGTTAAAAAAAGAACCGAAAATGATAGGGTCGCCTATGGCGGTAAATGAAAGGTCTCTAAATAGCGCTAATGACGTTAAAGGTTTATAAATGTTAAAATTGGCGTACAATGTCGGAAGGCCGCGGTGGTGTAATGGTTAGCACGTCTGCCCGGAATGCAGGAGATCCGTGGTTCGAGTCCCGGTTGCGGTGCGACCGATTTTTGTACGCTAATTCATTTGTCTATTTAATTGCCTGTATCGTGCTTTACTTTGATTTTCATATACTTACTCCGATACAGTAGAACATTTGTAAATCGAACAAATAAATAAATAAATAGAATAAAATGGCCGCCGTCCGTAGGTTAAAAAAAGAACCGAAAATGATAGGGTCGCCTATGGCGGTAAATGAAAGGTCTCTAAATAGCGCTAATGACGTTAAAGGTTTATAAATGTTAAAATTGGCGTACAATGTCGGAAGGCCGCGGTGGTGTAATGGTTAGCACGTCTGCCCGGAATGCAGGAGATCCGTGGTTCGAGTCCCGGTTGCGGTGCGACCGATTTTTGTACGCTAATTCATTTGTCTATTTAATTGCCTGTATCGTGCTTTACTTTGATTTTCATATACTTACTCCGATACAGTAGAACATTTGTAAATCGAACAAATAAATAAATAAATAGAATAAAATGGCCGCCGTCCGTAGGTTAAAAAAAGAACCGAAAATGATAGGGTCGCCTATGGCGGTAAATGAAAGGTCTCTAAATAGCGCTAATGACGTTAAAGGTTTATAAATGTTAAAATTGGCGTACAATGTCGGAAGGCCGCGGTGGTGTAATGGTTAGCACGTCTGCCCGGAATGCAGGAGATCCGTGGTTCGAGTCCCGGTTGCGGTGCGACCGATTTTTGTACGCTAATTCATTTGTCTATATATATATATATATATATTGGATTTATCAAAATTTATCATATTTCCTTACTTCTGAAAGACTTCCTGCTTGATGTAAACAAATATTTGTATTTATTAAAATTTATCATATTTCCTTACTTCTGATAGACTTTCTGCTTGTCGTGAACAAACATTTGTTTGAATAAAAAAGTGAAGAAATCCCTACATGAAAACCGCAAGGGAGGCACTTATTTCAGAAACAATATTGTCTATCTTATCAGTATGGAACAACCCTCCAAGGGTTTATGAAAGACGGAATTTCAGCCCCCACCCGCAACCTCCCCGCCTTACTTTAAAGGGAGAAAACTTAGGTCAGATATCACCTTTTTCATTTATCTAACAAACAGAGGAAGGTATGACTGGGTTTGGTATATTTTAAAAAGAGAGAAAGTGCATAAAATATGATACCTCAGTTTCATACTGAATTACCCCATCCACTTTCATAATAATATTACTCCGGAGCTGCGGCTTATATTGCAAAACCAATACTACTTTAGTAAATGAGAGGTTTGTTTCTTGCGCAGAAGAATTCCACTTTTTGATTTCCCGCTCTAGAATTTTTATTGTCCCCATTGTGCAGCCAAGTTCTTTCAAGTCTCTAGCTTCGAGTAACATTAAAGCATCCTTCGTAGTACAATCCACCTGCCGAAGAGTTTGGGTTGCGTTGCGCTTAAGTCCTGGGGACGCAGCCCAGTCGTCGAAGTCGAAGACGGGTTTGGTCCCACCGCCTTCCGCAGCTCCTTCATTATTCAGTATCAATGGACACAGGTGATAATGTGAAAAGGTTTTTTACAACACTGAACATTCCCATTCGAAGAACAAAAACTTGCTGTAAAATTCAAGATGTCTCTTAAGCACATTGTCACTGGCGCGCACTACACATACGAATGAGCTAGAAGCATAGCTCCCAGGTTCCCGCGAAAGGTCGACTATACTTGCATGGAAGCGCCGCTTGGTGAAATGTCTAAATCAAATTAAGGAGCTTAATACAATCAATGGGTAATGTATGAGGAGAAAATGAAGCCTTTTGTTACGGGACAGAAAAAGGCCTTATGGGCACGCCCCCTTCCCACCCCATTTTATATAGCACATTTGGAATGCGTTCACAGTGTAACACATATCAGATTAAAACAAGGTGTCCACAGTGCAACACATATCAGATTAAAACAAGGTGTTCACAGTGTTACACATATCAGATTAAAACAAGGTATCCACAGTGTTACACATATCAGATTACAACAAGGTGTCCACAGTGTAACACATATCAGATTAAAACAAGGTGTCCACAGTGTAACACATATCAGATTAAAACAAGGTGTCCACAGTGTTACACATATCAGATTAAAACAAGGTGTCCACAGTGTAATACATATCAGATTAACTTAATAATTTATTTCCGTAAAACATGCTTGTCAGTCACTCACTCAATCTCTATTTTTTACGGATGACAAATACTCGTGCAACAGGTCATATGAAACAGGCGAAACCGGAAGAAAGAAAGAAGCAAATAAGATGTTTAATCACTTATGTAGTGCAATTGGACGTCGGAAGGTGTCCACAGTGCAACACCAATCAGACAACTGAATTATTTTATTTCCCTGAAATATGTTTATCACTCACTCACTCACACACTCAAGATGTATGAAGAATATTTCAGAGGAAAATCAAACTATAAACGAAAATGCGCACCTTTACTTAGCTTTGGGGAGAAAAACGATGAATGAAAGATCCAGGGGTGCCACATTCAAAAGACTGGGATTTATAAGCCCCTACTTATTAATTTTGTCAAGCGAAACGTATTGGTCCGAAAAATCGTGAAAACTACTGAGTAACGAAACCTCTCATCTACGAAACTTCCCAGTGCTAGAACCTCGAGGTAGCGAACCCTCTGACAATCGTATGCAAGTCACACAGGGCTTAAAGTGAAGCTACGCTCTACAGGATTCAGAAACAATCGATCCGGTGTGACCCGATTAATTCATGCACTTCCATCTCCAATGCATGATCACCACACTGTAGAATGTCATATGGGTTGAGATTGGAGCAGAGAAAACCGATGAAATCCTTGAGTGTGAAACGTCGGCAGTGAAGCTTAGCCCGAACCGTTCTGTCTTTATTGCATTACATGAGCACTGCTCAAGCCTCAACAAAATGTAGTCTTTGTGATGCTGTGCACCTTGAACTCGGTGAACTGATCCGAAATGGATAATAATCGAATCACTATGTGTACCCTTGCTGTAAGTAGCCCTGTTTGCGTATTGGACTGTATATTAAAGCAAATATTCACATCGAAGCGGAGTATTATTAATGTATTTTCAGTGCTTCTCCGGGACCCTTACCATTCGAGCTTGGAGAAATAGGTTGGGCTGCATGGTGCTTCCACGCAGAACTGAAACCGCCTGCACGTGAGTAATGGTAAACCGCTTAAATTTAATATATTCTAGAAAGGGTTATCATTTGGAAGCAAGGAATACACCACAGAACTGGATCATATGAAGTGTTCATGTTTTCTGGGCCAGACTAGCTAGTTTCGGCCAATTAGGTCTCATCAGTGACCCTCAAACATTTTCAAAATGCAACTATGGAATCAATGATCCCAAAGGACAAGAAAATATAAACTACACTATAATGTATGGCAGGGTGACTTTTACGGCCGCCACACATTCCCAGACACCAGCAGTAGCGACGTTAAGCTTGCGCAGACAAAGTGGTGCGGGTCGGACCGCCCATGTATATAAACCCCGTTGATTGCATTAGGCGGCAGGGCTTGAGATGTCATTTCATCTCAATGTCGGGTAAAAGTCCCAAAAAATTGGAAGCAACGTCTCAAAATGACCTGAATAGTGTTGGCGGGGACTTTAACCCTCAATTCAAACCTTAATATAATTATATGGTTTATAGTATTACACCATGCTTCAAGATAGGTAAAAGTTCAAAGGCACATAACTCTGCGAATATTTGATCGATCATAATCCCAAAACAATATGCGCTGCTCGACACCATAAGCTTACTATCCACCAACTTTCAGCTTCACTGGATTAATGGAGGAGTTATCCGGAAACCAAGTCCATGTTTTGAATTTTCAAAGGGAAGTAACTGCTACCGAACCAGATAGACTGTAATCCCGAAACGATGTGCGCTTACCAACATCTTAGGCTAACTATCCACCAAGTTTCGTTATTAAACGGGTGTATAAAAATGAAAACTTGACCTTTACAGGCCACATATTAACTTGGTTTTACTTCAGTCTTGTATTTTCTTTTTGCTACTATTGACAAAACTTTTTTGATCGACAAATCAGGGAGTCGACTCATTGGCTCATTGGTTGGAGCATTGGACTTTCACCCGAGCGGCCGAGGTTCGAATCCCACCGTAGACGGGGATTTTTTTCAGCTATGCTTCCCTCCTTTGTTACGACTTTCCTGATCTGAACGGCGCATGTGTCATTTAGCTTTATATGAACTGAAGGCGGTTGGCCATACCCACCTGGTGGCCCAAGGTCAGTGTTAGTCAATGCGTCTTATCATAATGAAAATTTAAGAGTTATGATCTAAACGATTTCTGAGATATTACGTCTTATATGAACTGGTGGGGTTTAACGAGGCGGTTCTTCCGAGCACCAATTACCTATGTTTTGCGTATATCACTAAATTTCATCAGAAGATAAGCGTTTTGGGAGTATGAAAGAATGCACTATGTCACACGGATGTGTTATCATATTAATATTTACACGGAAGGACCATTGTCGATACCATTTGATAACGAGGTCTATTCTTAAAGAAAAATGCTCATCATGAGCAAATTCTTTCCTTTAAGATTAAAAAGTAGAAGTAAAACAGAGATCAGGAATCGATACAATTAACTTGCTCCACCCATCAAAGACACCAAAGGGAAAGAAACACAAACATGAAGCGACCAGACCATAATGGAAACTAAACAAAGGAAGGCCATAAGGACAGTTACTTTCCCACAAAATGGCCAAATGGCCATCCAAAATATCCAAAATAGAAAGACACAAGTGATACACACAGTAAGTAACAAACAACAACATAAATAAACCGCCACAGAAGAACCGCCTTACCGCCTTGGAACGGTCATTGGAAAGAATTCCACAGGGGTGGTGGGGGCGGGGGGGGGGGCTTAAATCGATTTTACATGGCCATAATCCTTGTCCTTACCTCTGTCGCGGTATACACTAATTTTGTTTAGTCCACATGAAGGCTTCCTAACTCATCAGTGTAACATTTCCGAGAACATACAAATAAAACAACTACAGAGATGAAACAAGGTTGAGGACTCGACAGCATACAACAACAGAATTGCTGGAGCAAAAGAAAACCATCAGTTAGACTCCGAGGGGCCCGACCAAAGACGGAGCATCAGGCTGTAAAACCCTTATTTACAGTAAAGGCAAAAATGTTAGAAAGAGTTTCCCCCGCGAAATATGTAGCAGTTTAGCGCATTAGTGCAGTGGTAAAATTTGTTTTGTGATCGAGGGGTTTCGGGTTCGAGTCCCACTCCATTGTTGTGTCCTCGAGCAAGACACTTTATCCGCATTGCTTGGTACTGGTTACTTCCAAGGAATTAACTGTGGCAATGGCCAGAGTTAAACGACTCAGTATTAGAAGATAGATAAACATAGTTTTACTGAAGATTTCGATGAGGTAAACAAAACAAAAGGCAATAAGTGGACGAAATTACGCAGGTGTATTGTAGTCGGCAATTTATACTCGTTAATTACCATTATTATCAATAACGAAAACATAAAATCGCGCTGAAACCTGTACAATCGATATTTATATCTGCCGTTAGACAGGCTCCAGTCGTGTTTTTTGTTTTATATCTATCATGATCCTCTTTATTTAATCCAACTTCAAGTTACCAATGGCTGAACAAAAAAGACTGGTCACAACTGTGGAAACTCTGAAATATGATCCACCTCCTATAAATTTAGATAAACAGCCATTTAGTACACACAGATCCTTATCCCTAACACTTCCCTGAAGTCTGTTTGTTTTGGTTGCTTCTAATCCTTTCCTGCCCCATAACATGAGGCCGTGTCTTCATTATTTTCATTTTAATGTAAATTTGCATTCTTAATTGTGTCCGATTTGTTAATAGATTTATTTCAATAATTCAAATTATTTAGTGTTGAGAACTGTATAGATTATCACAAGACCGCATCTAGGATGAAGTCAGAATTAATAAACTCCAACTGAAGTAGATATAAATATAAAGCTAACACCCACTACAAACCAGACGATTTGTACTTTGTGCAGTGAAAGAAATCCAAAAGCCAAGCGTTATTTGGTACACAAGTGTTTCACATGAGCTGGCTCAGATATACTGGGTACTTATCAGATGCCGACAAAAGGGGCATCAGATCGGGGCATGCAGTGTTTGCTCAATTACTGAAGACTGAGATGCTTAGCATAAATGTTATCTTTTGTTAAGCTCCCCGGAGCCAAACGCTTCAGGGTAGCTTTAAGAGAGCAGCCTCAGTCGTCTGTAATCAAACTATCAGTCCCTCAGCACCAGTACAGCCACAGCCCTTAGGACATACTTCACACTATTGCATCTGATCTGGCCCTGCACTGTAAATGGGAGTTAGATTTCTGAGAGATGGTAAAAGTAATTTTACCACGCGTGTTTGTCTGTCCATCTGTATGTCTTTCTCTTCACCTGCCTGAGTATTTATTCACGGAATTCCTTCAAATTTGGCAAACATATTGTTTTCAGGGATGACTGGTTTGGGATTGTTAATGGGCGAAATCTGCCAATTTTAACATCATTTCTCATATCGAAAAAAAAAAAACACAAACATATAATATTCACAGATATACATGTATTTGACATTAAAGATTACATTTTAAGACTAAGGACCATTAATATGATCTTTCAAAATCTTTAGTTATTTGCTCTTGACATATCTAAAATGATTTTGACCTGCAGTTCCTTTAAGTATATACCACTTTGTTAGAATTCTCATGAGGGGGCTCAATTATTGATTCTAGATTAGAAAATAACAACAACAACAACAACAGCACTAATAATAATGATAATAATAATAATAATAATAATAAATGCGCCCCCTACCTGAAACAAAACATCTGTAAAATATGATAGTTAAGCATGTCACGAATTATCAGCTGAAATAATATATATTGTTTATGTTGCTTTAAAAATATCTTGATATTGCATGAGGTTGATAACTTAAGGGATCATTAAATGAAGGAAATGTTGTTTCAGTTAAAATATATATCTGGCAAAATACAAAAGTGACTGTAATAAGTGCATCTCATATCCGCCAGAGCACAGTTTCTTTAACCAAGTACTGGACGCTTCTACCTCATATCTTAGTCAAGTCTGTTACTAATTTAAAGGGTGTCTAATTGTAATATATTTTCGGAATTTGTTACAAAAAATAATGTGTTTTATGCAAACAGACAAGGCCCTAATCAAGCGCCGTGTTCTGCGTAAAATGAATTAATTTTTGTAACGATGGATCTGCACTGTTTGCCAAAGTCACTTTCATGAGACTCTAGGCCAAAAACAAAAAACTGGGTTAAAAAGACTGCATTGCACATTCAGGATAGTTAAGTCAAGCAGTGAAGATAAATCAGAATGCATTGATGTGCAGGCTGATCAAGTACAGTACCATTCAGACGATTCTTGACACCCTAGTTGACTCCAAGTCAACTACATTCAGACATGGAGTCAACTCCTAGTCAACTCCATTTCCCGCTTTTGTTAACTAGAGAGTTAACTTTAGTTAACTCCTAGTTGACTAGAAGTCTTAACAGTTATACAGTAGTACATATATGGATTAGAACAGGTGAATGAACATGTTACTTAATTTGTTATCTGTTTATTTTATTTATTTGTTTATTTTCATCATTCTGATGCAAATGGCATGGCAAAAAAATGAAGAATGACAGTTTATATCCCATAATTTCAAAACGATCATTGTTAGCCCTTATCCCACTGAATAAATTAATTTTACCATACCCATTTCTGGATATCAACCATTCAAATCGTTAAATGTTATGTATTCATTCAATTCACAAATTGGATGAAAAACAGTGTAGATCCTGACCAGATGAAACAGCTCCCGCCCATATGGGCTTGAAAAAATATATGGGCTACATGATGTTTCCACGCAGAGCTGAATCCGGCCCGCACACTAGTACTGGTAAACCGCTTAGAGACTCTAAGCCTGTCCAGGAACCGTGGTGCGAGGCGGACCGTCCATGCTAATAAACCCTATTGGTTTCATTTGGTGACAGGGCTTGAGATGTCATTTCATCGCAATGTCGGGTAAAAGTCCCACAAAATTGGAAGCAACGTCTTCAAAATGACCTTTACAGTGTTGACGGGGACGTTTAACCTCAAATCAAACAAACAAACCCTGACCAGATGGCTTCTTCATAAACCATCTGATCAGGATCTATGCTGTTTGCAAAGTTAGGATTTGTCATGTTCAGCGGAATAAGGGTTAATGAATTTCAGGTTATACTCCTGGATTTATGTGCCCCGAAAATCCAGGTATAGACATTTTAGCCTCTCCAGAACAACAGCTTTGTTTATTTTCATTTGTGAAAATGAACTTCAATAAATCTCAGGTTCACATTGATAAGCCTCACTAATTGCCTAAGCATATGGCAACTGAATATTCATTCATGAAAATTTCACTTTTGCAAACAGTGCAGGCCCAGATCAGACGCCACAGAATGCTGCGTCTGATCAAGGCCTCCACTGTTTGCTAAAAGTTCAGTCATTCCCCAAATAAACCTTGATGAAAACACACCCCGACACCCCTAAACTTTGAAATTGACCCCTGGTACATATAAGGAGGAAGATTCCATTTGGTACAAAAAGGGTTCGTACCAAATGAACCTTTCTCCCTACATATAGCCCGAGTCCACCTCAAAGTTCAGGGGTGACAGGTTGTGCCCCCTCAAACTCCATTCGGAAAATGACTTAACTTTTTGCAAACAGTGAAGGCCCTGATCAGACGCCCCTTTCTGTGGCGTCTGATCTGGGCCTGCACTGTTTGCCAATTGCCCGTTTTGGGGTTTCTGGTACGAAATGAACAGATGTGTATACCTTTACTATGATAAACGTTTCAGTCTGGTACTGCAATGTCTAATTTTAAACCTCTAGCATGTTTGGTTGTAATAAGTAATTGTAGTAGTTTTTATTTCATTATTTATTTCAATGAAGTAGAAATATTTATGTTACTATTGTTATTAGTTATTGTTATTGTTATTATTATTATTATTATTATAAGTAGTAGTAGCAGTAATATTCACAGGTTTATTTATTGTTATTATTATTATTAATATTAGTAGTAGTAGTAGTAATGTTTTGTTATTTTTTATGTTTTTCTCAAATGAGTAGAAATCATTGCAATTAGTAGTAGTGGTGGAAGTAGTAGATGTGACATTGACATTTATTTATTTATTTATTTGTTTGTCAAGAACAAAATATACTATGTATTAATATGTTTAAGGACCAATAACAAAATTCATAAGTAATCCGTAAGTGGATTATAATGATTAAACCCTTCTTATCAGAAGTCATTATCTGATTTTATCAGATGAATACCATCACCTTAACAGCCTTAATCCCCTGATGTTCAAGTGGTCATTTATTGGTAGGTGTTAAGAGAAATGGTTTGTGATATATGATAACCTGGAGTATTATAGCTTTGATTGAGATCTAGCAAAGCAGATGAACTTAGAATCTTCGTTTGCCATAGAAAATAATTTTAACATTACAATACATCACTAAGAAAACACACCTATTCAAATATATTGAAAATTTAACCACCTAATAATAGACAAAAAAATCGGATAAAAAAATCTGATTTTTATTTTTATATTTCTGGCCAAAACATATATAGTGGGAACTCGTTTTAACCGCGTCAGTGAGGCGGTTCTAACGCGTACCCACAATCTATGTTTTTCGGCGGAAATATAAAGAAAAATGAATAAGTGGGAACTAGTTAGAATCGCCTCATTGAGACAGTTCTAATGAGTACCCAGAACCTGTTCATGGCTTTAACATGGCTATTGGCAGTTGACTAGTTTGTCTTTTTTATTTCTGCTTCAAACATTATTAAGTGGGAACTTATTAGAATCGCCTCATTGAGACAGCTCTAATAAGCATCCACAACCTGTTCATAACTTTAAACTGGCAATTATCACATGCATTTTTCTTTATTTCGGCTTCTAAAAAAGGAAGTGGGAATTTGAAAGAACCGCCTCAATGAGTCAGTTCTAAGAGTACCCACAACCTGTTTTGAACCATCTTCTGGTAATTTTAGAAGTCGAATTTTCAATTTTTCAAACAATATGGAACCTAATCAGACTGCTCCTCTTGGAGATGTCTGATCAGGGTCCAAACTGATTGACTATACGCATAAAAATGTTTGAAAAGTTTGAAAATATGTTTTGAAAAGTTTACCAGAAGAGCAGCAGACAACATAAACAAATGACAAATGCAGTTTTTCATTATCCTGCTGAATAATTAACCCATATGATGTCAATCACAACAATTTTGTCTGCTTTGTCATCTGGTTGTAACTTTGAAAGTCAATTTCGCAAACAATGTGGGGCCTGATCAGACTGATTAGAGTCCACACAAATTACTTCACATATTGCATTCATTTAAAATTTGCAAACTGAATGACAGTGTAGATCCAGATCAGATGGTCATCTGCTCTGGATTTACATTGTTTCATGTTCAACAGAGTAAGGATTAATTAAATGACAGGGATCCAACAGACATTGTCTATTCCCACATAGGGGCCAATAAACACATCTAATGGTAAATGTTGTTGCGTTTTATTTCTCATTTTCACATTTAACCCAAATATGCCATATTTTGTCCGCCTTTACAAAAAGGGGGGATTTTGTCCGGGGGGGATTATGTCCGGGGGGGATTTTGTCCGGCTACCATGCCAAGCGTCCAATTTGTGGGACAGCGGCAAAAAGTTTAGACTCAGATCAGATGCCCTGTCAACACTATTTATGTCATTTTGAAATGGACCACTCCAAACTTATAAAGTAGAAGATTCCACTGTCATATATGGGTTAAAGAAAGGTAATGTCGAATATCACAAGCATGGGCACATAACTTAATACAACTTTATACTGTAGAAACTAATGCGTGGACAGTGAAGAATCAGATCACGGTGTTTTTTTTTTTTTTTTTTTTTTTTACTTGAGATCTAACGTCCCCGTCAACACTATTTATGCCATTTTGGAGACGCTGCTTCCAATTTTATGGGGCTTTTACCGGACTTTGAGGTGAAATGACACTTTACCTGGGCATGCTTAGTCCTTCTATAATCACATTAGAAAATATTTTGACTCTGAAAATATTTAGAAATTCTAGAAAACAGATACACAGTTTCAACCAATGTGGAGAAATCCCGAACTCAAAAGAAATATAGAAAAGATGGTTGATAAAATATAGAATCATTACAAAAACACGCCTGTTCAAATACTTTGTAAATTTTACCCACGAAAAAATAAGAATGTTTTCAGATAAAAAATAAGATATTTGTCTTATTCCTGCACAAAATATAGATTGTGGGTACTCGACAGAACAGCCTCATTAAGGGGGTTGACACGAGTACCCACAATCTATGTTTTAAGCAGAAATATGAAAAAATAAGGTTCATCCACGTAAAACCCAGTTTTAAAAGTGGGGTTTGAGGGGTCAGAATTATAAAGACATTTTCTTTTGTAATGAGATATGAACTTTTATTATAGTGTGTAGGTAATGTAGGTTTTTATATCTCCTGAATTCATCACCTGAAATGATCACCCCTAAATTCCACTTTATATAGAGAAATTTGTGGTTTACGGGGGTATACGTTATTTTTTTCTTATTTCTGTTCCACGAGATATGTTGTGGGTACTCGTTAGAACCGTTCAAACGAGTACCTACAACCTATGTTTACAGTATAAATAAGAAAAATATCACTGATTTTCACCAGAAAAGTAGCCATTGTATCTTGTATCTAAAACTATATTCTGCCTTTGAAGGCACACCTGGTAACACCAGTAAAAATCATTTTGAAGATATAAAAGATTGCACTATGACGCACTAATGTGTTATCGTAATGTATCAGAATTTTGTTTTCAAGCACAGTAAATCAGATTCTGTATACACTGGGTAAACTAATTCAAAATGCCCTTCGTTGTAATAAAACACCAGAGTAATATTACTCAAGGCAATTTATTAATAAGTGAAAGATATTAATATGCAGCACATGTCCCATGTTTGTTTAACAATAAACACTTATCGGTACACTTACCTGTAGCTACACTTACCTGTAGATTTAACAGGATTAACACATAAAACGCCAATCACAACAATTATCGTCTGCTTTGTCGTCTGCTGTTAATTTTGAAATTCATTTTTACAAATAGTGTGGACCCAGATCAGAATGCTCCTCCACGAGCTGTAAGTTCAGGGTCCACTCTGGTTTGCCTGCAAGAAGGTGCAGCAGACAGCATAAAAAGACAACATCTTTTTAAACATTTCTTGGCATCTTAAGGGTTAAATCATGACATTCATCAATGCCAACTATTTTTTAATGTTACGGCCCCCTCAAGATGATTTCACTTATTTCTAGGCGATTCATTATGTTTACAAGTGAACACCCCATAAACTCCACTTTATATGCAGACAACTGGGGTTTAGAGAGGTTTATACTGTTTCTTATTTCTGCTCCAAGACATGTTGTGGGTTCTCGTTGAGGTAGTTCCAACAAGCACCTACAACCTGTATGTCATACAGATGTTTTATTTTAATTGTTAATTAGAGGAGGACGAAAACTGGAGTAACCAGAAAAAATGGTTGACCTATTATAGAGAAATAGATAGATAACAGTAGATGTGTAAATGTATAAAAAAGAAAGCAAAGTAAAAGGAATTTGCTTTATAAAAACATGCGCATGAAATATAAATCAACTGAATTTTTTTTTTAAAATGATTTGTATTTCATCTTATGAAATTTGTGAAAGGTTTCCCATTCTTGCTCCAAAACATTTTTAGATATTTTTATCTGTTATTAAGACAATCTATTATTAAGACCACATCTGGTCAGTCAAAAATGTGGTCTTAATGTAGGAAATTAAATGTACATTTAATTAATTACTCATTTGATAGTAGAAATCATGCATATCTTAATTTTCAGTTATGAAATTATATGCAAATCAAGTCTCAGAAAAGTGTTTGATGACAGGACAAAGGATTATTTAACTCCATGTTAACACCCTAGTGAACTATAGTTAACTAGGGAGTGAACTTGTAGTCAACTCTAGGGTCCAAATGTAGTCTGAATGTAGTCAACTCTTAGTTAACTTGGTGTAAAGATTCGTCTGAATGGTACTGTACATAGATTGTGCAAAATCATCTGCTTTTGTGTAGCTGTGTTATATGTCAAGACCTGTTACCGGCCAGGTAGCTCGCCTGAATCAGTGTTGAGTCCCGAGAAAATTTCCTGTGTTTGCTAAGATGCCTCTTAGTTTTCAACTGTATGTGGCACAAAACTCAATACAATTACACAATTTGAAATGAAAATATTGCCCTGTACTCTTGATTTTATGTCCAGTCTCACTGGTTAGGGGTTCTTCAAGTCCCCAGACTCTTAGTTATGAACTTGAAACAGTGGAAACGAACTTAACAGGGTAGGCCATAGAGACCATAACATAGTTTAAAGGCAAACAAGAAGTTTATAGTACTTTTTTTAGCTGAACATTTAATCGCCGCCGTAAAACGCATACGACAATGTATAGGCGTGTTAAGGCAACGGTTAAAACGACCAAACGTTCTACTTTCTTGCCGCTAAATGCTGTGCACATCTTTCTTTCCATTTTGTCTCTCTCGTCTATGCTATGTTGCAAAGATGCATAACTGACAATGTTTCTGTTTCATTTTTTTCTTGCATACCTATAGTGGCAAAAAGGTGGGTGTCAATTGTTTCAAATACTGCCCATTCCGGTATGTTCCTCTGCCCTATTTATGAGCGTAATGAAATCCACTAGGTCACTGTTTACTAACGCCGTGTTGAATATATAGTAATTAGATAATTTACTGACATATTGGTAGAATTCACAGGATGTTTCCGATAAGGCAGTGGCTATTCATACGGCCCCGTACGAATAGCCTGTATTGGCTAATCGTACGGCCCCGTACGATTAGTCTGTATTGGCTAATCGTACGGCCCCGTACTGTTAGCCAGTATAGGCTGTATTGTAGTACGGCTGTTCTAGTTCGGTACCAAGAAAGTGATAATGTTAGTGGTAAGAAAAATCAGCTGATTGTAAGGCCTTGAAAGACTAGCCATTCCTATGTGGTTGGTTAGCCGAACGGCTACGTGTACTTTTAAAGTCTTGTAAAGTGCTTATTAATTGTCAGGCATGACCTTAATTAGAAATATGGACAGCCAACCTTAAATTTTTTAATAACCTTTTTATCGATGCCTGCTTTGGCTGCAGCTGGGAATATAATTTAGGTTTGTTGTATTACCTTTGTTGTCAGTGGACCGTTGACCAATCGCCTGGTGTCAGTTACGGGTGAGTGGGGAAAATGTCACTTAGAACTAGTAAACCGCTAAGAGGGTCTAAGCCTTTCCAGGAACAGTGAAAATGTAATAAACCGACCAGACATGACCTTAGCTGTTGACAGGGCCGTAAAACACCAAAAATGAACACCCCCTAAATCCCACTTTATATGGAGAAAACTGGGGTTTACGGGGGTATACATTATTTTGCTTATTTCTGCTCCAAGACATAGGTTGTGGGTACTCGTTAGAACCCCCTCAACGAGGCGATTCGAACGAACAGCACAACCAATATTTGCAGTAAAAAATATGAAAGATATCGCGGATTTTCATGAGAGAAGTAGCAAATTCGGAGATGTGAAATATGCACTATATCGCACGGGTGTGTTACCGTAATGCTACAGACTGAATGGAGAAGTTTGATTTATTCATAGAAATATTGATGACACAATAATCAGCCTGCGCATCCACCCAATTTTTTCAATATACTTGTTGTTCACTACGAGGGCAGTTTTGTATTGATACAGACTTGTATTGTATTGGTACAGACTAAATGCAAAGTTTTAAGTCTTAATAATGATATTACGTATTTGAACCGCTCCATCCCTCAGGGTGATCGGCCTGTGCATCCGCACACGGAAACTACCCCACTTTTTATTGTAAAACTTTAAAGGGTTACACATTATTTTTTCTTATTTCTGCTGCAAATTAAACTTGTGGGTACTCGTTAGAACCGACTCGCCGATGGCGGTTCTGGTAGGTACCCAAAATCTATGTTCTGGGCAGAAATATGATCCTTCACTGGTCGCATATATGATAAGTTCTATAAACTCATCTGCTAGTCCTGGCTTAAATAGGAAGAAAATGTTGAGAGAAATGCAAGCAGTTTAACATTTAAGTAAGTTAAGGAAATTGAAGAATTAAAAATATGAAAACATCATAACAATACCCTGGATTAAGTTTCCCTGTGCATTTAGTTTTGAAGGTCTTCCCGCCATGGATACAGCTGGGAGAAATGACATCTTGCTTGTAGCTTACCTTGTTTATACGTATTAAGCGAACAAAAAGGATAATTTCAATTATACGTACTTAAGTATTTTAACACAGCCTTTAACCCATTGTATGCTAGTGGACTCTTCCAATGCTTTATGTTGGACAAGTCCATTTGTCATATGAGGGGTGTCAGCCCACCCCCCCCCCCTTTCATTTTTATTCTATTTTTGACGGGAAATTCTGTCAGCAAATAGCGCAGGCCCTGACCAAACGTCTCGTTCTGCAGCGTCTGATCTGGGCCTGCCGCCTGTTCGCCAAGATACCTTTTTTAAGGGTTTCCCGCATTCAATGTGGTAAAGAATACCGTCAATTCTTATCGAAAACGATAACTGAAGCAATTAATTTCATTAACTTACCAATAACCCTAAACAAACTGACAATTGATAATAATATTAAATAATTAAATCTTGAGACGCCAAGTTCTGCAACGGAAGGTCAGGTGGTTTTTCTCCGGGTACTCCGGTTTTCGCCCACCTCTAATTAACGATCGGCTCGATATGAGTGAAATAATCTTGAAAGGGTCGTAAAACCCAAACCAAAAAAAAAAATAAAAAAATAATTAAATCTTTTCTGTTGCTATGTATATACCATTGATTTTAATATATAATAAAATATATAAGTATATGCACTTAAATAATATAATTCTGTTTCATACTGCCCAATACACATTTTATATTCGCAGAATATATTTTTAACATATTCCTTGGTACCGAACTAGAATATAGCCGTACGATTAGCCAATATAGCCTATATTGGCTAACGATAACCATACGGGGCCGTACGATTAGCCAATACAGGCTAAACGTACGGGGCCGTACTATTAGCCAATACAAGCTATTCCTACGGGGCCGTACGAATAGCCACTGCCTTCCGATAATCTAGAAAACTTAATAAAATTCAGGACATTAAATATAGAATCAATAACGTTGTTTATTAGGACAATCAAACCACGTTTTCTAGCTGTTGAGGTTTATTCGTTCTTTTAGTAGTATGCATATATTATTTACACACTTTTTGTTGTTTAGGTGCTGCGACTTGGGACAATTTCAGTGTTATCCAATGACGGTCAGACGGTAAAGAGTTTTGAACTAAATAACCCACTTTGTGTAATAGGAAGGTAAGCATATATTCAATTGAGACGTTGTACCTAAAAAACTTCACATAGTATATAAAAGTACCTTGTCATTTTTTTTTAATTTGCATGATACGGCTGATATTTTTTTTGTTTTGTTCTGTCTAATATGTCTGTAAACAAACATTCATTTTCGGACGTCTGTACCCTGATTAATGAATTTAATGACAAAGGGTCATAATTTTAAATTTGAGTAGCACGAAAGGAGAAAATTATTATCATTGTTATTATTGTTATCGTTGTTGTCATTATTATATGAATGCATAGACATCATGGCATCATAATGACTTTTCGAACGTATTATTATTGTATTCAATTAATGCCTAAAATTAATGTAATCATATATTTCAAGGTCCAAAAGGCTCATATTATAAATTATGCATCTTTCTGATTGTTCAATGGACATTTCAGAATTATTTTGGTTTCGGTAAGGTTTTGCGCTTTCAGTATTTATGCGTCTGGCAGATGTGATTTTACTTACTGACGTGGAAATTTAAATACTGTGTGAAACCATTGGGAAACGCAATAATAGAATAAAAGAATTCTGTTAATAGTTTAAACTCTTCTTTAAGGAAGACAATTTGGTAATATTTTATTGAAATGTTTGGTATTGCTAACGTCTTAAAACAAAAATCTGTTTCGAATTTGTTGTTCCTGCCACAATGCGTTCTTTTAGTAGCTAAATCATTTATCAGGGTTTTTTGGAAGACAGTACCCAGAGCACTGCTTTTTCCCTGTTTTAACTAACCTGTACGTAGTGACAAGGCGAGATTTTGTGATCACATTTTGTCCATCGCTCGTCGTCTTCCCACGCGCTTCAATCTCCTAAGATATATTCAAACCAACAGTTTTTGCTAGAAAATATGATTCAATAGCTCTCAAATCAGGTATATCACAAAGTCCATTTTCTGTCTGTTTTCTTTGTGTCTATCACGAAAAATATTTGCATTTCGGTGGTGTTGACAAATGTATGTTATATCCGAAACCATGTTAGATTTCCCATAATGTATTGTCTGTAGGTAGTATTGTTTGTTTGATTTGAGGTTTAACGTACCCGTCAACACTGTAAAGGTCATTTTGGAGACGTTGCTTCCAATTTTGTGGTACTTTTACCCGACATTGAGATGAAATGACATCTCAAGCCCTGTCGCCCAATGAAACCAATAGGGTTTATAAGTATGGTCGGACCGACTCGCACCGCTTTGCCTGGGCAGACTTAGATCCTCTATGCGGTTTACCAGTACTCGTGTGCGGGTCGGTTTCAGCTCTGCGTGGAAGCATCATGTAGCCCATCTATTTCTTCAATAGGTTGTAGTGTACACAATCAGATTGTTTCCCGGTATTTTGCCAACGATTCTGCCAATTTATATCTGAAAAGATAAGAAATAGATAATTTTATAACTGTTTTAATAGACCTACCCTGATTTTTCAAAAGAAAGGTGATAATCTGTATGCTGCTGATGTTGCCATGGCAACTGTTGACATCATCATTGTACTATGCGCTGATAAAACATATACCCTAATTAACGATTTGGGCCAATTAGAGTCTGATTTGTAAGATAAGGTAGAAAATTGCAATTCTTTCAGACAATATTTTTCCCAATTTCTTGTCAGCCATTTTGGGAGTTCATTTATGGCCATTGAGTGTATGTAATTTACCGTTTCTTATTATCATGTAACACGCTTCACGCTTTTAGTATGTGGATATACGTGTGCGGTGTTGAATGTATATGTGAGCATGTAAGAAATGTAAGTTTGTCATTCTCAGATAAGACGGCATTGCCATTTGAAAGAATGCCAAGGGAGGATTGGCAAATCGCTGATCAAAACAGTATTAAACAGGTCATGTCTTAAGTCTCTGTACTGTTCGCATACTAGGAGGTAGTGTTGTGAGTCCTCAAGAGCTCCACAGCCGCAGGCACATCAGGGGTTATTTAGAATATAGTTGTTGATTTCTTTTAACATTTTACAATCATTCAATGCTTTTTTTTTCAACAGTGGACCAGACTGCGACATTATTGTCAAGTTACCACAAGTGCCAGAAGAATTGTGCAGGATAGAAGTCAATCGGCTCAAGCAGGTATCATTTTGTTTTGATGCAATTTACATATTTCTGCAGTATTGAAATATGGCTACTGAGACATGACATAGCTAACATTCTGCAAGATGTTAAGATATCCAATATTGGGATTATGAATGTCGAGTATTACAATTGGGATAACCAATATATAGTCATATTTATGGTTATCGACATTTAGAACATAAGGAATATCCAAAAACTATTTTTCGGAGTATTTGTCTTTTTGAACTTGTTAGAATATTTGTGACGAATCCAAAACTGAATTTCTAATATTCGCGAGAATTTTCGGATATACATGTATGAACATAAATATAAAATCGATTATGGTTATCAAACATTTTACCTGATTTTCGAAGCAGTGGCTACGCATATCCTAAATTTGATTCTTAGGAAATCAGTAATCGATATCAAAACAAAATTGGTACGTCATCGTCGAAGCACCATAAAAAATCGTTCAGAGGATATATAGATAAATCCCTCCAGTTTATTACTTGAGGTAATTTTTCAAGGAACGGGTTTTAGGCTGCATGTCCCTCCCCGGGCACGTTAGTGTCTTTATAAGACGTTTGATGATATCTTCACTCACATCACCTAGCAAATACATTTTCGTCACATTTGATTCCAAATGTTTTTTTTTTCTTTTTTTTCAGGCGTTTCTGGTGAAACTTGCGAAAGGATTTGATTTATACTTGAACAGTGAGGCCGTGTCACTAGCGCCGTACCATTTGAAGAATGGCGATATTATTGAAGTGGGAAAACGTCTCTTGAAATATCACGATGCTAAACATAGCTTTCCAAATATAAATGCTGGACAAGTACCATCTGACATCTTATCCGTAAGTCAATATATTTATGTTTAAACCAGCCATGAAAAGTGTAGGAACAATAAAATATGTGATAACAAGCACGGTAAATTGTTTTACTTTAATTTTTGTGTTCGTTTGCGTTGAGGTTCTACGTCTCAGGCAACATTATTTCGGTGATTTTTGAGACGTTGCTGCTGATTGTTTTTAGTGTGTATGTGTCTGTGTGTGTGGGGGGGGTACCTGACATTGAGATGAAATGACATCTGAAGCCCTACCACCCAAAAAAAAATCTACGGTTCAATGTTATTCTGTGATGGTCTATTGAATGAGTTAAGTCCTTTCAGGTGGACCAAATGTTTTGTGTGTTGTAAATAATATTAGAATCTAGAGTTAACTCAATTCCTCAGTAATTCTCGCTACTAACCGTTCTCAGGCGGTGGTTGTGATGTTTTTTATTTATAATGTAGCTTTGTCGGATTTACCTATGGGCTATCCCTGTTGTTTGTGCTAATGGTTGTGTTTTATTATCATTATTATTTATCTAATTTTTATTAATTCTTGATCACGTCTTATTTGGGAAGAGGAAGCTGGTTGCTGTGCTGTTTGTGATTCGTTTTTTGTCTTCTTCATTGTTAGTTACTCTTCCTCTTGGTGACATAGGTAGGCAGTAATCTTTGATTGTGGCTTTTTCCTGGGCATCTATTACTTTATATTAAGGAACGGTATGAAACTGTTGGTCAAGAGGCCGAAAATTAGAGCATGAGATATGACATCACATACCAGGCAAAATAAAAAACGCATACGATTTTGCATAAATAAGAACTAAATTTAAATGTTACAGCAATTGCTTTACAGCATGTTTTTGTGCAGTAATAAGCCAGTGTCTGGTAGGAAAAGGGTTTGATCGGGTCACAAACACCAGAAGTTATTGGTCTTGAGCGAGGGGGGGGGGGTTAATAACAAATGTTACAAACCTCCTTCGTGCGTTTTGACTCTGACACCCAGAGCACAATACACCAATAGAACCATTTTTTGCAACTATTATTATTCTAAGATGTGGTGTTTCACTCAGAACCTAACGTTGTATTCATCTGACATAATGGTGGCCTCTAACTTTACGTCCTAGAATGTCTGAAACAAAAAAAACGACGCATATATAGCAGAAACTGTATGTAAAACAATAGGCTTAAAGAAGTACATGGATCACTTACTGAGCGAAACCGAAAAAGCAGTTCGTTCAATTATCCGAAAAAAAAAGAAGAAATATTTAATCGAATAATCTATGCCATGCTGACTTTTCAGTCAATTTTGACCATTTGTAACAATTTTGTCAAGGTAAGAATTTTGGATAAAAAAGGTAACGAAACGGGAAAATGTCACTGTATGCCTGTTTGTCGGGTGCATATGCAGAGTGTCCGTCTCTGGACGGGCTCATCGCAGTCCAAAAGATGTTTTTAATTTGTTCCAGCAATTCAGCCATTTCATGCAGTCGAGTCCTCGTCGTTGTTTCATCTCTGTATTCGTTTGTTTTTTATGTTCTCGGACATGTTGCAATGGTGAGGTACTACATGTTCCAAGGTGGTTCTTCTATTGTGGTTTATTATTACTATATTTCGCCTTTGCTTGTATGTAGTGCTAAAAGCGCATTTGTCCATTTTGGTGGAGGGTGACTTTTCTTTCCGCCTAACCGTTTTAGCTCATCTGGGCCGAAGGCTGCAGGGGAGCTTATAGTGTAGTTGGTCGTCCGTCGTCCGGTCGTCGTCCGTCCGTAGTCTGTTGTCCGTTCGTCCACACTTTTAACTAACTATATCTCTGCAGCCTGCAGGCTGATCTCAATCATTTCTTATCTTTAGCATGCCTCTGGTGGGACATTGATGACATTAACTTTTAATCGAAATCGAATGAAAACTTTGGTGCTTTGGATCTTCCGTTTAGGCTAGGATGAATTCGAAAACTAGCGATGTCGGTCAATTACCCACGGAGTTATGTCCCCTACTTGTTTGAAAATGCACATTCTTGACGTTGTCATCTCTGTAGCCGTTTCAGTTTTCATTGAAACTTCTTGAAACTTACAAACCAGTTATTCAGTGATAAAAGCTCGGATGAGTTCGAAAACTGGCGAGTTCCGCCTATCTGTCATAGAGTTTCGTCCCCCTGATTACTGAAAATGCCAAGTTTTGAACTTGTCATCACCGTAGCCCCTTCAGTTTTCAGAGGAACTTTTTGAAACTATCATGTAAGTAAGAAAGGGATAAAAGCATGCCTGATTCACAAAAATCCAGAGGTTGGCCTTTATTTAAGTGAGCTATGTGCCCCTTGATTACAGAATGCCTATATTTGACCTTGTCATCACCGTAGGTAAGTTTGTCATCACTCTAGTGCCTACATTTCTCGACCGATTTTAATATAACGTCACACAATTCACAATTGTGCCATATGACAATATCCCGAGCGAGTTCGACTTTCAAGGATGTGGCGTCAAGTTCAAGGTCACTGGTTATTTTTAGACTAAAAACTTTGTCATCTCTCTAAAAACTTTGTCATCAGAGTTATGACCTCTTCTTGGATGCTTATTTTTGACCTTGTCATCACCGCCGCCCCTTCAGTTTTGATCGGATCTTCTTCAAACTTACAAACAAGTAAGTGAGGGATAAAAGTTTGGATGAGTTCGAAAATTGGTGAGGTTGGCCTATTTATCATCGAGTAGCATCCCTTTGATTGTAGCAATTGCCTAGTTTTGAACTTGCCATTACCTTAGCCCCTTCAGTTTATATTAGATCTTGAAAGTTACATCTTAGTAAGTCAGAGATAAAAGCTTGAATGAGTTCGAAAACTGGGGAGGTCAGCCTACTTATTATAGAGTTATCTTCCACTTGATTTTAGAAAATGCTTACCGTGTCACCACGGTAGTCCCTTCAGTTTTATCGGATCTTCTTGAAACTAACATGTGAGTAAGTTGGGGTTAAAAGCTCGGATGAGTTCGAAAACTGATGAGGTCATTCTATTTACCATGGAGTTACGTCACTTTGATTGCAGAAAATGCCTGTGTTTTACTTCTACTTTGTCCTCACTGTAGCCCCATTCAGTTTTGATTGGATCTTCTTGAAACTAACAAACAAGTAAGCCAGGGATAAAAGCTTGGATGGGTTAAAAATCCAGTGAGTTCAGCCTACTTATCATAGAGTTATGTACCCTTGATTGCTGAAAATGCCCTTTTTGACATTGGTATCATCATTTTGAATGCATTTTCCTGACATTTACATATATAAGTAAGGGATAAAATCTTGAATGAGTTTGCAAACTAAAATTTTTGGTACATAAGTCAAAGTTGGAAGTCACCTTTTTGGCTGAAAATAACTTTTTTGTACCATTAATCCTTTAGTTTTGATAGAATCTCCCTGAAACTAGCGTATAAGTACTTTGGGAATGAAAGTTCAGATGAGTTTGAAAACTGGTGATATCTGCCTATGTTTCATAGAGTTACAGCTCCTTGAATGCTGAAAATGCCTGTTTTTGACCTTGTCGTCGCATAAATACTTCTGTACAGATTGGAACTTGCTGAATTTTTGAATCTGTTAGCTCAGGTGAGCGAAATAGGACCATCTTGGTCCTCTTGTCATAATGGTGGAGTAATTCTATGTTTGTGTTTTTCCGATGGTGTATTGGATTGGATGGATGCGATAGCTGTATCGATTTTAGAGCATTGCCTGAACCATTCTTTTATATTTGCCCTTACGTTTTTTGGCTTATAATCCTAGGAACTATAATGATATTTTAGTGTTTTTTTTTTAGTTTTTAACCCTTTTGTAGCAAAGCCTCGTAATTACACGTGTTAACTCACTAGTTACAGGATGACATTCTCACACGTGAATTACAAGATCCAGCACGACCGAAACGAGTGAAACCTGTAGCTGTAGCATACGAACATATTGCAAAGAAAGAAGATCAGTCCGGTTTGGAAAAAAGATGGATAAGCTCCGATATAGGTATATGGATTTCTGAACGGAAATGTTGATTTTATAGATATTCTTTAATACATACTGTTTTATCACGAAAATGTTGATATTGTGCACTTGTCATTTGTACTCCCCCGCCCCACCGCCACCTACTGGGATGGTTGGGGATAGCGGGGCTAATGTGAGGGTAGTTACCCTTTGTGTTCCACCGCAGTGCCGGGTTAATGCAGGGGTTTAGATATTATGCAAACATACCGAGTGGAATTAACTATTATTAACAGCGGGGCAATGACATTCAGGAGGTCCCCGCAATGGAAGGCTTCTAGCAGGGCTGTGAAAAGTGAAAAGTCATTGTCCTCCGTTATTCCCCGTAGATGTGTGTGTGTTTGTGTTGGCGGGGGTGGGTGGGGGGCAGTGGTTACAAATGACTTGTGCATTACCGCAATTTACACTTATATCAATATTGAACCAAAAGTTCTTAATGTGATAGAAAGTAAATGCTGTTCTGATTTTTTGATTTTCATTCTTGCGTTGTTGTGTTGTACATTTTCATTGGCAGTCATCACAAAAACACACCTATATAATTTTGACCCCCGTAAACTCCACTTTCATATAGTAAAACTGAGGGTTACAGGGATATACATTATTTTTCTTTTTTCTGCTCAAAACATAGGCTGTGGGTTCTCATTAGAACAGCCTCGACGAGGCGGTTCTAAAAAGTACCCACAATCAATGTTTTAAACAGAAATATGAACAATATCAGAATTTTTATCTGAAAATTTCACTTCCTTTGGCGGCAAACGTTTCAGTACAGATGTAAGGGCGTATTGTCCTAATGGTTAATGACTTTTTTGCTCAACTGAGCTGAAGGTGCAGGGGTGAGCGTTTGTATGGCAAGGTTATGTTGTAATATGTTCTATAAAAGGGTTATCTTTTTTGAAGCCAAGAATACACCGCATGTATTTAACGTCACCACAGCTGGTGTTAAGGGAATGTGTGGCCGCCGTAAAAAAACATGGAGTTTACAAGTATTTCTGGGCTAGACTATCTAGTTCCGGCCAATTAGGCCTCATTAGTGACCCTCGAATATTTTCAAAACTTAACAATAGAATCAATGTTCCCAAGTAAATAAAACTACTCTGTGGTGAAGGGCAGGGAGACTTTTGACGGCCGCCACACATTAGCTGAAATGACTGTTTAATATGTTCTATAAACGGGTTATCCATTGAAAGCAAAGAAAACACCGAAAAACTGAAAGGTATGGCGTATACAAGTACTTCTGGGCAAGACTAGCTAGTTTCAGCCAATTAGGTCTCATCAGTGACCCTCGAATATTTTCTAAACTTCACAATAGAATCAATGATCCCAGAAGACATGAAAATACAAACTGCACTATGGCAAAGGGCAGGAGGAGTTTTTACGGCGGCCACACATTCCCTTAATACCAGCTGTGTTGAAGTTAAATGTGTTCTATAAAAGGTTTATCCACTGGGAACAAAGAATACACCGCAAAACTGAACGTATAAAGTGTACAAGTATTTCTGGACAAGACAAGTTGTTTCGGCCAATTAGGCCTCATCAGTGACCCTTGAATATTTTCAAAACTCCAGATGGGATCAATGGCCACGAAGGACCAACTACACTATAGTGTAGCCCTTTTGTTTCGACCAATTAGGTATCATCAGTGACCCTCGAATATTTTCTAAACTCCAGAATAGAATCAATGGTCCCAGAGGACAACAAAAAATACAAACAACACTATGATAAGGGCAGGGGGACTTTTTACGGCCGCCACATATTCCCTTAAAACCAGCTGTAGTGACGTTAAATATGTTCTATAAAAGGTGTATCCTTTGGAATTAAAACTGAACGTATAGAGTGGTCAAGTATTTCTGGACCAGACTAGCTAGTTTCGGCCACTTAAGCACCATCAGTGACCCTTGAATATTTTCAAAACTCCAGATGGGATCAATGATCACGAAAAACAAACTATACTTTGATGTTTTGCGACCAACACACATTTTCTTAACATCAGCTACAGTGATGTTTAATATGTTCGATAAATGGTTATCCTTTCGATGCCAAGAATATACCACAAAACTTAAAAGTATGGAGTGCCCAAGTATTTCTAGGTCATACTTGCTAGTTTCTGCAAATTAGGCCTCATCAGTGACCATCGAATATTTTCAAAACTCCACAATGGAATCAATGATCCAAAAGGACTAGAAAATACAAACTACACTATGATGAAGGGCATGGAGACGTTTTACGGCCGCAACACAGTCCCTTAACACCAGTCTGTCTTTATGTCTGTCTGTTTACATTTTCAAGCATCTTCGCCTCTGAAACCCCTTGTCCATTGCATTTCATGTGGAGTGAGTGAGCGTTTGAGTTTTACGTCCCACCAACAACTAAGGTCAGTCGGAGACGAACCTCGGTTTCATGATTCATCCGAAAGTCTGGAGAAGCCCGGGATCGACCCTGCGACCCCTGGTTAATTGGCATAACCACTACATCGCGGGGGCGTCTAAATTTCATGTGGAACACCCATGGGATGGGGGAACGAAAATTTTTTTGCGGAGTCAACGTCAAGTGACTAAGTTGGTCTCCATGCCCTTATAAAGTAAACGTTCTGCAAAAATCTTCTTCTCCGGAATGAACATGTATATTCAAGGTCAAGATTAAGGTCAAGGTTATTCCTTGAACTACCCTTGAAAACAAGTATTACAGGGTTAACAAGTCACCTACTTCAAGCCAAAGTAAAACTACCAAGAAGTAGAAAAAGAGAGACTGACGAAAACGAAAATAGAAGTAGTTTACTTGTACCTGTAGGCAACATTGGGTGATTAGACTTTGGTGACATTTGCCTTATTTCAAAGTCATATGCGTTGTGATAATGTCAAATTTGACAATCCTGAATATTAAAAGGGACGGTTAGCGTGTACAACCGCGTTAAAGCAATTTCTTTCTACAAATATTTTGTTTCATTATGATATATTGTATTTTAAGAGATTGTAAGCAATACTCATCACATATTATTCATTAAGGTTATAATGAACCTGATTAAATAAAAATCAAAAATGAGTTCCCTTAAGAGCAATGAAAATATTCATAAGAAAGAAGATGGGTCATACTACGTAGTTTCGGCTAATAAAAAGTAGAAGTAAAACAAAGATCAGGAATCGATACAATTAACTTACTCCACTCATCAAAGACACCAAAGGGAAAGAAACACAAACATTAAGCGACCAGACCATAATGGAAACCTAAACAAAAGAAGGCCATAAGGACAGTTACTTTCCAACAAAATGGCCATATGGCCATCCAAAATAAAAAGACACAAGTGATACACACAGTAAGTAACAAACAACAACATAAATAAACCGCCACAGAAGAACCGCCTTGGAACGGTCAGTGGAAAGATTTCCAATGGGGTGCTTAAATCGATTTTACGTGGCCACAATCCTCGCCCTTACTTCCGTCGCGATTTAGACAAATAATTTGTTCAGTCCGCATGAAGGCCTCCTAACTCATCAGTGGAACATCTCCGTGAACACAAAAATCAAAGAACCACAGAGGTGAGACAACGTTGAGGACTCGACAGCAAGAAACCACTGAAATGCTAGAGCAAAAGAAAACCAACAGTTAGACTCCGATGGGCCCGACCAGAAACAGATCATCAGTGACCCTGTAATGATCCGGCAACGAAATCCAGAGGAAGCATACTGCAATTTTGCAAATTCGAATAGGCTGTCGATTCAAAGACTGATATAAATCAAAATGAGGTCCAAATAATTAAAAACCTGTCTAGAATTTGAGTCTAAACTAATGATTTATTTCTGATTTCTCAGAATATTCACGCTGATCTCAAAGGAACAAAAGTAAAATATAAACTGCACTATGGTTGATGTACGGGGAGACGTTTTACGGCTGCCACACGGCACAACACCAGCTGCAGTGAAGGCAAATAGAAATCAAAAATGAGTTCCCTTAAGAGCAATGAAACTATTCATAAGAAAGAAGATGGGTCATACTACTAGTTTCGGCTAATCAAGCCTCATCAGTGACCCTGTAATGATCCGGCAACGAAAGCCAGAGGAAGCATACTGCAAATTTGCGAATTTCGAATAGGCAGTCGATTCAAAGACTGATATAAATCAAAATGAGGTCCAAATTATTAAAAACCTGTCTAGAATTTGAGTCTAAACTAAAAGTTTATTTCTGATTTCTCAGAATATTCACCCTGATCTCAAAGGACCAAAAGTAAAATATAAACTGCACTAAAATCTCATTAATATGTCAATTAAATGAAAACAACCTCTTTTACACGTTAGATATGATGGAATACGGAAAAAACCAGGAGACACTTTGTCTACCTTATTGAAGGTCTAAACTCTTAAATGGTCTAAGTATAAGTAGATAGTTGCCAAATCTTTTTCTTTTTCTTTTGTGGAATGGGCCAGTTCAATTTCTATATGTGCCTTTTAGGACAAGTCTGTAACGAAAAAAGAAAACACAGCAACAAAGCAGAAAATCATTTTCAGTCATATAACATGTAGATTATTATGCAGTGGGGATGCAGTGCTATTATATCGCATGAACTGGTTTATCAACACCTATTTTAGGGTCATGTAGGCGTGTAAAGGTTTTCGATGGAGCTGT
Organism: Lucinisca nassula; assembly: GCA_963580285.1. Taxonomy (NCBI): domain Eukaryota; kingdom Metazoa; phylum Mollusca; class Bivalvia; order Lucinida; family Lucinidae; genus Lucinisca; species Lucinisca nassula. The sequence continues at coordinate 15,803,688 of OY757017.1, forward strand.
TAGCAGTGTGATTGTAGGAAATGTGTAAGCTCCTGCAAATACCAGCAGAAACACGAGAAATCTAAGAAATTAGGTAACGAGGTGTCTAGCGACCCGTTATTCTGTGGAACCGATGTATCTTGCGCCGATGTGTCAGTAAACCGATTTTAATAGAAGGCAAATGAAATGGGATCAAATGTCTGTAATCTGAAATAATTCATGTTGCTCCCCAGTTTTGCCTTAACTCAAAGTCTTGATTTTCTGTTTACTCAGTTGTTTTAAAATTGTCCTTGTGGTGTTGACCTTTCATTCTAGTAGACCTTTGTTACCTTGTGTATCATAATTAAAGTACTTGTTATCGTCTTTTTGCGAGTTCCTTATATGTAATATTCAGTTTGCGTTTACTCTTGGCGCAATTGGTAATCTGTATACTGTGATTCCTGCACTCTTGGTCAAATCTATTTGTTTGTCGTACATCCGTTGATAACTGTTGTCAGTTTCATGACTTTCGTAGTACAGTAATGATGAACAAATACAAAAGTGTGTTTATTGTAGTAAAACTATATCGCATGGAGATTATATTTCAGGCTGGGGTGTATTTGCTACCAGTGAATTTTTACAAGGACAGTTCCTTCTGGAGTACCCTGGAAAACGGTTGGAGGGCGTCACAGCAAAACTAAAGGAGGATACTAACTACACCTACCACTTCACATTTAGAGGTGAAGATATGTGGTAAGAATAATATTAAAATGGTATGAAGGAACATGCATAAAAACAAACTGACTTAAACTGTAGCGGGATACAACCTTAATAATTATATTTCCCAAGAACTCGGCTTAATTTAGTGGTATACATGTCAGATATGTACAACTTTTTGTAGGCCGTTGTTCTGTTGATACATGGTTGGAAACAAATGATCATTTAGTCGTTTTTTATCAAATTGACTTTTCCTTACAAGACCATGTAATAAACCCTCTCGAAAACCCCACACTTTATTGCGAAACGAAAAGTGAATGAATCAGGAATCAATACACCAAGAATTTTAGATCATTTTTATCTACAATACTTTTTTCCTGGCACTCGCAACAAATGTGGTAGTAGTATTGGACTAAAAACTATGTATTGTAATGTATTTCAAATGGATTATGTCCATATAATTTTGTAGACAACAGAACAAAAGTAACAAAATAGATCAAAGCATGACAAAAAAGAGATTTTATACAAACAGTTTACGTCAACCCAACTGGTTTTAATGTGTTTTAGATGCAGAACATTTTAAGTTTCTAAGAATGATTTTCAATAAGCCAGAGTAGAACTCTTCTGGGTGATAGGATTAAAACTCTAACAGTAAAATACAATATAAACGAAACACGAATCGGTAGGTAAAATTTTACATATTTATGCTGATAGATGCTATTTAATACAGTATACAAAAGTCATAAGTTTTAGTGGACAACGGTGATGTGAAGTGATATTTTTGAGGGCATTTAAATTTTGTCACTTTGGCTTTTGGCTTTCCAGTAGTTCATTTGTTTCAAATGAATCTGTGCCTGGGCGTTAATTATTGTTAATAATATTTATAAGTTTTATACTGTAAAAAGAAATTCGTAAAAGAATCACAACACTGCTCTTTAAATAAAAATAACGGCGAAGGCAATGACCAGGAATCGATACAATTAGCCCACAGCTCCGATCAGAGACACCAGAGGGAAAGAAACACAAACATGAAATGACTAGACCCTAATGGAAACATCCATAGCCGAAAGCAAAAAGGACACTAACTTTCCCACAAATTGGCCAATTGGCTATTCAAAACAAAAAATATAAGCGATACACATAATGAAAGACATAGCATAATAAAATAAACCACAACAGAAGAACCGCCTTGGAAAGGTCAGTGAAACGAATTTCACTGAGGAGGGGGTGGGGGGGCTTTAATCGATTTTACGCGGCCGCAATCCCCACCCTTACCTCCGTCGCGATTTAGACAAATAATTTGTAATGTCCGCATGAAGGGCTCCTGATCATTGCAACATCTCCCAGAACACAGTTGGAATGTATATGCAAAAATTATTTTGTCAGTTTTTGTTGCTACAATATTGTATTGTTGAATCATTGGCGGCTGTAAAAAGTCTCCCCGTGCTTCATCACAGTGCAGATAATTTCTTTTCCTTTGGGATCATTGAGCCCATTCTGGTTACATTGAAAATGAATACGGCTTAAGCCGGTGCTAGGAGGCGTATGCAACCTTGCAATCTCCATTGCTGTGTATGAAGAGACTCAATAAAACCGAGTCTCCGATTTTCATTCTTTTATGTGTTCCTTTTTGTCCCGGCAACCTTTCAGCTTTTTATTCTAAGACATTTTCAAATGTATTTCTAGATAGAAACATTTATTACCCAATGTCTGAGCTTAATTTTTATGTAGAAATTGAAATTTATTAGTAAAATGAAAATTTGATTCGTTGGCCTAATGATACGTCATATGTTGAAAACAACACAGTTTCAACATTAGAATTAGAATATCATCATCGCTTTTATGTGGGAAAGTAACCGCCCTTTTAGGGTCTAATTATTTCATGTTTGTGTTTCTTTCCCTTCGATATCTCTGATGGATGGTGTTGGTTCATTGTATCGATTCCTAATCATTGCTTTCACTTCTATTTTGTAATACTGGAATAAAAGTCAAACATAAGATCAGTATATCCTTTTTGTTTCAACATTAGTTGAACACCTCTCGTACTTCAGACGTCCGAGTTTTCGGCCAGGTCATTTTATATACACCTTTCAGTTATAACTAACCAAAGAGGTATACCTATTCAAGGAATACTTTTATCATGTATTTATTTGGATTATAGCAACATGCTGTTATCTCAAAACGTACGTAGAAATGTATGTCTGCCTCAAATGATATTGCTGTTTAAATACGTAAGCAATTAGTGGCTTTTAAGATGATGCTTAAGCTCATTTTCGGACCTGAGATACACAACACGTAGGGCAAGTATCCGACCAAGATACCAAAAGAAATTTATAACAAGATAAATTGATTTTGACGTTCAACCCTGGATTGAACACTTTATACAACGGGTTAGGAACGTGAGAACTGTTAACATTTGCGCGTCGAAGTTGGCTTTAAAGTTTAAATAGCTTTGTGATCCTGAATTGGAAAGCCTTAATCGCGACAGAAGTAAGGGCGAGGATTGTGGCCACGTAAAATCGATTGAAGCCGCCCCCACCCACCACCCCAGTGGAATTCGTTTCCGCTGACCATTCCAATGCGGTTCTTCTGTCGCGGTTAATTTTTGTTATGGTTTGTCTTTGGGTGTTAAAGTCGCTTATATTAGTTTATTTTGGATAACCTATTTGCCATTTTGTGGGAAAGTAACTGTCCGTTTGGCTTTCCGCTGATGCTGTTTCCATTAGGGTCTATTGTTTCGTGTTTTTGTTTCTTTCCCTTTGGTGTCTCTGATGGGAGATGTTGGTTAATTGCATCGATTCCTGATCATTGCGTTCACTTCTATTTCACAGATCGGTAACTATTTATTGAACACAACGTCACAAGGACCGATCAATCAGATACCGTTATATAGGGAGCTGTGGTTTAATTGTATCGATGCCTGATCATTGCCTCTACTTCTATTTTAAAGAGTTAACTAAAAGCTCGATTCCTGATCACTGCCTCTACTTCTATTTTAAAGAGTAAACTAAAAGCTAAAAGGTTGCCTTTCAAAACCAAGAACACATCAAAGAACGAAATCGGGGACTCGGTTTTATTGAGTCTCTTCATACACAGCAATTGAGTTTGCAAGGCTGCATAGGCCTCCTAGCACCGGCTTAAGCGATATTCGATTTTCAATGTTACCAGAGTGGGCTCTATGATCCCAAAGGAAAAGGAAATATAATCTGCACTATGAAAAAGCATAGGGATACTTTTTATGCCCGCCAAACGGCACTTAACACCAGCTGTAGTGAGGTAAAGTAAAAAGCCAAAAGGTTGCCTTTGGAAACAAAGAACCCATAAAAGAACGAATATGAGCGTGAATGTGAGTTTGGATGGGATGCATCTCCAAGATATAAAAAAATAATGCGCCCATAATATTTAAAACTTAAGTCACTACAGCTGGCGTTAACGGAATGTGTAGCGGCCATAAAATGTCTCCCTGCCCTTCATCATTATGTGGTTTATATTTTCTTGTCCTTTAGGATCATTGATTCCACTGTGAAATTTAAAGGGTCCCTTATTAGCCGAAACTAGCTAGTTTAGCACAGAAACACTTGTATACACCGTATTGTTTAGTTCTGTGCTGAATTCTTTGCTTCCAAGGGATGGCCCTTTCATAGAGCATATTTGAAGTGTTGAATTGTTATATGACTGTGCTTTTCAGCAATCTTGTTAATCTTTATACATTAGTATTGTGAAGACTATCGGTTACGGTTATTATTTTTATTGTTGTTGTTGATGATAATGGTGGTTATGATGACGAATGCATAGCTATGTTTTATTTAAGCATTGACGCCACACAGAAACCGAAAAAGGGTCCGGTATTGGGCCGGTTGGTAAATCATGGTGACCATCCAAATCAGCGTAATGCCGTGATGAAGTGCTTAACATACAACGACGAACCACATCTCTGCCTATTCAGCTCGAGGTGAGAATTAGTATTTTCACATCAGTTTGATATAAAACGTGCAAATAAACATGAATTGACCATACAGTTTAATACAAATTGGAGGGGTAAGGTGAAGGCCGACAGTTAAATATAAGGTCTTTTACTAAACCGTTTAAAGAAACTGACAAAAATGTATGGATCTTTGTGATCTGAAGTGACTTTTGTGTATATTCACCACAATGATGTAAATTTGCAGACTAATTTGTGGTTTCTAGAATTGGACAAATACGGATATGGAAACTAAAAGCAAGATTGGTTAATTGGTAAATAGAAGTTTATTTAATCTTTTAACTAAGATAAATAGTCATTATGCTCATGCTCCAGCCATTTAAAATGGTGGCGTATAATTTCACCGCTGTCCATATACATACATGAGTATGTCCTGATTTATCTGCCAATCACCCCGTGCATATATTATTTTTCGTAAAATGATTTCCGTTCTATGGTTAATATTTCTAAATGTGATTTGAATTTTATACAAACGTTTAAAGGCACATTTTAACCTCTGCAGAAAGCACTAATGTGAAAGTAGACTTTAAATATGATGTTAACATCCTCAACAAGTCCTAGTTTTGGTGTAATTTATTATCTTCTGAACTTCAGAAGCGGTATAAAATGTCCATTTATTGCAGAATGATTAGTATAAGCAACCGTGCATGTTTTCAAATCCTCTTGATCTCTTTAGTATGTTTCAGTCTTGTTGTTAAATCTCAGTGGTTGTTTGATTTTTGTGTACACGGAGATGTTGCGCTGATCAGTTAGGAGGCATTCGTGCGGACTGAACAGATTATTGGTCTTAATCGCGACGGAAGTAAGGGCGAGGATTGTGGCCACGTAGTATTGATTTAAGCCCCCAGTGGAATTCGTTTCCGCTGACCGTTCCAAGGCGGTTCTTCTGGCGCGTTAAGTTTTGTTATGGTTTGTCTTTGGGTGTTTGTGTCGCTTATATTATTTTATTTTGGATAGCCTATTGGCCATTTTGTGGGAAAGTAACCGTCGTTTTGGCTTTCCACTATGGATGTTTCCATTAGGGTCTGTTGTTTTAGGTTTGTGTTTCATTCCCTTTGGTGTATCTGATGGGAGGTGTGGGTTAATTGTGTCCATTCCCGATCATTATTTTGTTATATAACTGTAATTGAAAAGAAGTTAATAAAATATTGTTTACACAAAATGAACTTTTGTCCGACAGAATATTGTTTTAAAAATAGATCAAACTGTAAAATATTTCTTATATCAGAAAAATCACGTCAGATAATATCTTAAATTTTTAAACTTAAATTATTTTTTTTTTAGTTTAAAACAAAGGTAACAAGCACATTATTATTTGTAGTCAATTGTCCAATCGTAGCTTCTGTCCATTATGCTTACAATACCCACTGTAATGCAAAAAGTATGGTTTTCATTGGCAAAGTATTACCTTTCTAGTTTTACGACATTTAGTACTAAAATTATTGCAATTTCATGTTTATATTTTAGCGTAACTGAGCACTAAGTGCACAAGGTGAACTATTGTGATTGCCTTGTGTCCGTCGTACATCCGTTCTTCGTCGTCCGTCGTCAACATTTAATTAGTGCAATCTCTAGAGGGGTAGAATTAATACAAACTTTATGGAACTTTACCAGAATATTTGTCTGGATGATATCTCGGTCAAGTACAAAACATAGGTAATGTCGGACCAAAACCTAGGTCACTTGGTAAAATTTCGTTAAAACCGTGTGAGTCTTGGTGTAATTTACAAAGCACGGTTATTGCAAATTCTAGCTCTTACACTACCACTGAACTTTCTAAATTATTAAATTCCTGTCTTACTGCTATTAAAAAGCATGCGATTAAATATTGTGGTAAAGTCTTTGAAAGATCAGGAAGAAATCTGTTTTGGTCTATAAAAAATTCGAATGAGTTTTTAAATAAATTGAAATCCATACATTTTCGTGCTTCAAGTCTGTCTACATACGATTTTCCACTCTTTACACTACACTTCCTCATAATCTTATAAAAGAAAAGCTTAATGATTTAATTGAATGGGCTTTTCACAGAGAAGATTCTCTCTATCTTGCATGTAATGTCAGAAATGCATTTTTCACTTCTAAAGAGCATAAGAATTATACACTTTGGTCATGTCAGAAAGTGTGTGATGCCCACACCTTTCTACTTGACAATATTTATATTAGATTCGGTACTCAGTTATTTAGACAAATTGTGGGTATTCAGATGAGTACGAAATGCGCACCTCTTGTGGCTGATCTGTTCATGTATTGTTATGAAAGAGTATTCATGTTGTCGCTTTCCATTGATAACCAATCTGAAATTATTAAAGCTTTTAGCTCCACTTCTAGATATTTAGATGATTTATTAAATATTGATAATACCTATTTCGATGGTTTGAGCAGTCAGATTTACCCCCCCCCCCTCCCCGCAGAACTTCAGTTAAATAAAGCAAATTCTTCTGATACCGAGGCCCCGTTTTTGGATTTACATCTATCAATTATAGATGGGTTGGTTTCGTGCAAAATTTATGATAAACGCGATGACTTTGATTTTGAAATTGTAAATTTTCCTTTTTTGTATGGTGATGTTCCTTGTGCGCCATCCTTTGGCGTTTATATTTCGCAATTCGGTTTGCTAGAGTGTGTAGTCATGTAACTGACTTCAACACTCGTAATAAATTATTAACGGCTTCAACTTCTTCATCAGGGTTATCGGTACCATAAACTACGCAAAGCCTTTTCAAAATTTTATAGACGCCATTCTGATTAAATTTCAAAACTCAAAACTGGACTTAAATCTTTTCTGCAACAAGGTCTATCGGAACCCGAATTTTATGGTGACTTAGTATATAAATTCAGAAAAATATATAACCGCAATGACTTCAGTACCTTATTTCGTAAAATCATTCTCCGATATAAAAATATTGGGTACAACATGGATGTTATACGACAGACTGCATGCATGGTAGTTAACCAAATCACGGTTGGCCACTTTGCTTCCCTCTTTAATTGCACGCCGGTGGGTCAGGCCTCAGATTCTATGACGGTTCCAACTTATTGAGAATTAGAGAGATCTCATTCAAGGTAATGTTGGTTGGTGCCTGATGCTCTGTCTCTGGTCGGGCCCATCGGAGTCTAACTGTTGGTTTTCTTTTGCTCCAGCATTTCAGTGGTTTCTTGCTGTCGAGTCCTCACCGTTGTCTCAACTCTGTGGTTCTTTGATTATTTGTGTTCACGGAGATGTTGCACTGATGATATATGAGGCCTTCATGCGGACTGAACAAATTATTTGTCTAAGTCGCGACGGAAGTAAGGGCGAGGATTGTTGCCACGTAAAATCGATTTAAGCCCGCCCCCCCCCCCCCCCCCACAGTGGAAATCTTTCCACTGACCGTTCCAAGGCGGTTCTTCTGTGGCGGTTTATTTATGTTGTTGTTTGTTACTTACTGTGTGTATCACTTGTGTCTTTATTTTGGATGGCCATATGACCATTTTGTGGGAAAGTAACTGTCCTTATGGTCTTCCTTTGTTTAGGTTTCCATTATGGTCTGGTCGCTTAATGTTTGTGTTTCTTTCCCTTTGGTGTCTTTGATGGGTGGAGTAAGTTAATTGTATCGATTCCTGATCTTTGTTTTACTTCTACTTTTCTAGAGGCTACACGTTTGATACAATGTTCATGAAACTTTAACTCGATGATATCTGGTCAAGCTAAATATGGGTCATGTTTGGTCAAAAACAAGGTCAAATTTTGTGCAAACCTTGTACGTACCCAAGAGACCACAGTTTTGCTTCAGTCGTCCACTCGAAAATTTACCAGAATGATTTACATGCTGATATCTAGAATCGATTTGAAAATTGATCATGTCTGTTCCAAAACTGGGTCACAAGGTCAAATTTTGTTGACACCATTTGTGCACCCTGGAGGCCATACTTTGTTTTCAATCTTCATGAAACTTTACCAGAATGTTTGACCTAACGGTATACGAGCCCAGTCCGAATATGGGTATGTCGGTTAATAACACGGTCACTAGGTAAATTTTCTTCAATCCTTTGTGAACCCTAGTGCCACAGTTTGGATTCAATTTTAATGAAACTTTACCAAAACGTGGGCCACTTTTTGACTTATACAATCTTCATTACAGATTACGTGAATGTTTGACGTGATGACATCACGATCATGTTCAGATATGGGTCATGTCAAATCAAAAGCTAGGACCTTGGGTCAAATTGTTTGACAAAAACGTGTGTGCATCATAGAGGACACAGTTTTGCTTCAATCTTCATGAAAGTACACCATAATATTTGTCTTAAATTCAGATAAAAACTGAATCACTGGTTCATTTTTGAAACATTTGGTCACCCGATAGAGGCCACATATATTTTCTTCAGTCTTCATTAAACGTTACCCGGATATATGGTTTGGTGATATTCTGATTAGTCATTAATATGAGTCCTATTGGATCAAACACTATGTCACTGGGTCAAATTTCTTTACACATTTTTCACACTCGAGGGACCACTGCTTTGCATCGATCTTCTTGAAACTTTACCAGAATTTTGACTTGATGGTAATGTTAGGAATATAAGCCATATCAGATCAACAACGAGATCACTAGGTCAATTGTTTTAAAGTAACATTGTTCACACTCTAGAGGCAACGGTTTTACTTTAATCTTAATTAAACACAACCAGATTTTGTTGCTTGATGATATATCAATTAATACATTTTACCATAGGTCGTATTAGATCAGTAACTAGTTCACATTACTTCAAAATTGCACTCTAAACGCCATAGTTTTGCTTCAAGCTTCATGAAACTTTACCAGAACGGTTATCATAGTAATATCTAGGTCATGCTTGAATATGGGAAACTTTCCGAAAATGTTTGCCAGTTGATATCATGATCGAATTCAAATATGGGTCACATCGGATCAAAACCAATGTCACTAGGTCAGATTGTTTTAAAACTGTGTTCACTCACTAGAGGCTACAATTTTTCTCTGATCTTCACAAAACTACATCAAAATGTTTGCCATGATGATACCTTGGTCAAGTTTTAATATGGGTTACCTCAATTCTTAAAAACATCGTTTACCCTCTAGAGGCCCAAGTGTTGCTTCAGTTTTAATGAAACTTGACCGGAATGCTTTTCTTGCTAATTCATCGATCCATCTTATATGGTTTATATAAAAAATCAACTAGGTCACTATGTCAAATTTCTTAAAACTTGTTTTCTATAGAGGACACAATTTTAAGTTACGTAACAAATACATGTTTTGACCATAGTGAAAGTGAGGGTTGGGGTCCCTTAAAGCCTTCTTTAACCACCAGTAATTTTACTGACAGTTCCAAGTCGGTGCTTTTGCTGTGGTTCCCTCCTGTGATATTGCATGTTGGTGATTCTGATGATTGTTTTTTACTTTTTAGTTTAATTTGGATTTCCTGAATCACCAACTGTTCAGGAAAGAGTTGCTGACTCGAGTTACCTGCTATCTGTATTGTTTACTGCCATAACTCAATGTTTTACTTCGTTTCCTTGTGATATTGTGGGCGGGATTTGGAATCTTGATTGTATCCGTTCCTGATCATTTTGCTTTTCAGTTTGCTTCAATCTTCTTAAAACTTTACCCGAGTGTTTGTCTTGAAAAGACTAAAGATAAGTCAGAATATAGGTTACGTTGGAACATGGGTCATGTCAGGTGAAAACTTGATCACCAGGCGAATGGTCTTTAAATATTTTTGGGCACAAGAGACCAGAATTGACTCAGGTGAGCGATTAAATGGCCATCATGGCCCTCCTGATCTGAATTTATACAACTTCGTTTTACGTAGGAAAAAATGATTTCGATGGAAATCGGCTTATTAATATGAGAATTATCAGTCAGTAACAAGATTTTTAAAGTCACAATTATTTCTCTACACAAAAGGGGTTGCCTGTTTAATAGTCTCCGTTAAACAATTCCTTCGGACCATAGTGCCCATCAAAGGCTTATCTTCTCTTAGTGATTATTATTTTTGTGAGCAGAGACCCTCTAAGAGGTATGTTTAAAAGGGGGCTCTATAAGGGAATTTATGTGATGGTATATATTTTACTGAGATTGTTTCAACAAAATGTTTTAAATGACTTATTTTTATTTCCCAAAAAAAATGTTAAAGTAAAACACTGACATATCCATTGTTTCATTAATGCAAAAGTAACCAAACACTGATTTTAACTGATTAATTCAAGATTTAGGCAATCAATTAACATATATTTATTTGTTTATTTATTTATTTATTTTGTGAAGGAATGTAACAAAAAACAAATAATGTCTGAAATCTTAGCATTTTATAGTTTCAGTCAAGATAGATCTATTAACTGTTTCTTGTTTTAGACACAATCATATCAGAAAATAGAGACACTTAAAACCCATATTTTAAAACTAATGTATTGAGGGGTATTCATTGTCTTATTTCTACTCAAAAACACATGTGTATTGTGGGTCCTCGTTAGAACCGCAGTTCTAAAGAGTACTCACAATGTAAAACATTGTAGCGTAAGGTTGGGGTTTAAATGGTTATACATTATTTTTCTAATTTCTACTCAAAAAACATATATTGTGGGTGCTCGTTAGAACCGCTCGCAGCAGCGGTTCTAAAGCGTACTCACAATGTAAAAGCATACTGTACCGTAACATTGGTGTTTAGAGGGTATACATTGTTTTTCTTATTAGTGCTAAAACATATATTGTGGGTCCTCATTAGAACCGCCTCACTTAGGCAATTCTAACGGTTTCCCAGAATAAATGTTTTAGCAGAAATAATAAAAAAATCAGGATTTTTATCTGAAAAACAAAAATCATTTTTGATGATAAATTTAACCAATGTATTTGAAATGTATTAAGTATTTGAAAAAAGCATTTTTTTTGTAATGATATAATGGTGACTAAAAATAAAAACAGAATAAAAATGTTGGGTATGATGATATCTAACAAATGTTGGGTATGATGATATCTCGACTGATTTTAAATTTCAGGGTCTGTGGCGCAAATTCAATGTCACTGTGGCTATTTTTAGAAACACTTTCTCATCGCTCTAGTGCCTACATTTCTTGATGGATTTTAATTTAACTTCACACAAATGTTGGGTATGAACATATCTCGAGCGAGTTTGACTTTCTGGGTCTTGGGCTGCAAAATTGGATTTTTTTATAAATTACTTAACAAAATTTCTTTTTCATTGGTTTTTAGTGGTACTATCTGGTTCTCATTAATTGCTGTCGTCTGTTGGGCTGTTTTACAGAAGAAAAATTTCATTTTTGATAACTTTATTGCCCTCATCCACCTTAGGACCCCAAGGCGAGCTATGTTGTCTTCTGACAACTCTTGTTATGCTGATTATACGTGGTGTCACCTGATGAAGTCGTTTAGGTATATTTTGTTCAGTGATGACGTACAAAGTATGTTTTCGACTGTGGGCTGTGTGTTGTCCAAGGATTTATATGGGGATTGATTAATCTGTATTTTGCCTTACATAGTCAAATGTTCGCCTGTTATGTCTAAAAATTAGCTTTACCCTTATGTAGCACGCACCGTAGCGCTGTCGTTGGTTTTAGTCATGTTTTGTTGCGATATTTATTTTTAATTACATCCAAGATTATTTCTTAAGGCCTGTGGTAACTTGGTGCCGTAATTGAACTATCTTGCTTTATTTTAAACTGTTTTTAAGTGCTTTCTAGCAGTCAACTCGCCCTTTGAGAAAGAAATGGCTTCTTGTTCCGCTTATTAAGCACCTGTTGTTGTGCCACATGTAACAGCAAATTAGGTCAGATAAAACTAAGAATATAAATTGGAGCCAAAATTCGGCTACGTCTTGTTGGTGTGGCTATCCCTGGAAGTTGTATTTTGATTTTACACTTTGTGTCATTTTGCGTGGTGATCCTGTTTCGAGTGTCGGTGTATCTGAATAAAAAAACTCCCCTCATCGGTCATCACTTATAGGGCATGAGCGTTTGTCACGTGTTTCATTTGGCACTGGGCACTAATGATAGAAAAAAAATACAGATTATAATTATATACCAGCAAATTTCGTTGTAAATGGTAAGAGGTTCGGAAAAAAAAACTCTTAAGCAGGAGAGGGAATATGTATAAGTGAAAGGTATGAAGTGCATTTATACTGTCTTGCGGAACATGCCGGTTTTTTAGCGACATTGTAGAATGCTGTACTGACATTCCGATTATCCGCGGTAAGGCTATGGAAGATAAATATTCGTTGCACACACTCTCACACTTCATTCATAAAAACAACGAGGCACAGTCACAAGTTGTTGACCCATAAACTAATTCTTGAAAGCCACTTTAATATGTTAATATGTTAATATTCTTTATTATCGTTTTTTTTTCCTCCGCAAAAATCTCATATATAACTAATCATCATTTACTATCAATTTTGTTCACTGGTCCACCAAACAGCCACATAGGGATGCCATAACGGAGTTTCATCTTGAACAGTTACAAGCTTTTGGTCCAAACGCGTATTTTAAGGGCATGAAAAACGTGTGTCGTACGTCTTGGTCCAACAAATTTAGAACTGAAAACACTTTCCGGTGCATGCGGGTTCTTTGGATTTTTGTTGTTCAATATTTACCTTTATATGCCTAGCTTCCTAGCACATAATGCGGCGTCTCATCAGGGTCTTCACTGTTTGCAATACGGAAGTTGATATAAAGTTAATTGATTAATATAAAAAAATTAAAGTAAAAGAAAAGACTGAGAATAGATACTGTCACATTACCCCTCACATCCAAGACAACTAAGGGAAAAAAGCACCAACATAAAAAACTTCACCATAATTAAAACATTGCATGCAGAAAGCTACAGAGACAGAAAGTGTCCCACAAAATGGCAAAACGACCTCCCAAAATAAAAAAGACTAAAATGACAGCAACAGAAGCACCGCCTTGGAATGCTGAGTAAAGTTTTTATTGGTGGTTAAAACGTTTAGGCTTTAGTGCAGATTATATTTTCATTTCCACTGGGAACATTGAGCCAATTCTTGTTACATAGAAAATTGAATACCACTGATGCCGGTGCTAGGTAGCGTATACAGTCTTGCAAACTACATTGCTGTGTATGAAGAGACTCAATAAAACCGAGTCACCGATTTTCGATCTTTCATGTTGTCACCTAGGCGCAAAAAGTCAATAACTCCATTACATTTTAAATGGGAATTATTGACTTTTTGCGCTAAGGTGACGATGTGTTCTTTGTTTTCTAATGCAACCTTTTAGCCTTTTATTTTTCCTCACTGCAGCTGGTATTTATTGCCGTGTGGCGGCTGTAAAAAGTCTCCCCGTGCTTCATCTTAGTGCAGATTACATTTTCTTTTCCCTTGGGATCATTTAGCTTATTCTGGTTACATTAAAAATCGAATGTCGCTGAAGCCAGTGCTGATGGGGGGGGGGGGGATGTACAGCTTTGCAAACTACATTGCTGTGTATGAAGAGATTCAATAAAACCGAGTCTCCGATTTTCGTTCTTTTCTTCTTGCTTCCAAAGGATAACCCTTTCTGAAACTAATTTAACGTCACTACAGCTGGTGTGGCGGCCTTAAAACGTTACCCTGCCCTACATCATAGTGTAGTTCAAATTTTCTTGTCCTTTGGGATCATTGATTCCATTGTTGAATTTTGAAAATATTTTAGGGTCACTGATGAGGCCTTATTGGCCGAAACTAGCTAGTCTGACCCAGAAAACATGCATGTACACTCCATATTTTCCAGTTCTGTGGTGTGTTCCTTGCTTCGAAAGGATAACCCTTTCTGAAACTTATTTAACGTCACTACAGCTGGTGTTTGGGAATGTGCGGCGGCCGTAAAAAGTATCCCTGCCCTTCATCATAGTGTAGTTCATATTTTCTTGTCCTTTGGGATCAGTGATTCCATTGTTGAATTTTGAAAATATTTGAGAGTCACTGATGAGACCTAATTGGCCGAAACTAGCTAGTTTGGCCCATAAAACATGCACGTACACTCCATATTTTCCAGTTCTGTGGTGTGTTCCTTGCTCCCAAAGCATAACCCTTTCTGAAACTTATTTCATGTGTTCTTTGCTTCCAAAGGCAACCTTTAAGGTTTTTATTGAAACCAAATCCTCACCATTGAATCTATCGTTGTTTTCAAACAAGTATGTTCAATCAGCATGAAGGGCTTCTAACTCATGAGCGCAGCAATCAGACGAATGCAGAGGCGAAAAAAATAAAATGACTGGATAAATGAATTGCTGAAGCAAAAGGAAAACGATCAGTTGGACTACGATAGGCCTGATCAGAGACAGAGAATCGGACAACAAGCGACTTTCTTAAAATGTTACTCTTTAGGCCGTAGCCGTCAAAGAGTTTTAGATCCGGCATGCAATTAATGAGTGATACAAAGTTATCAATCGTGGTTATTTTGTGGATGCAGTCTGTCGTATAACATCTTATGTTTAGACCAGCCGAAGAATGGTCTTACAAAATTGGGTACTGAAAGCATTCCAAGCAAGCATTTTTTCCTGAATTTATATATTATTGAGGTTCTGACAAGCCTTCTTGTAGGAGAAGAACCTTTAGTCAAACATTGATTTTAACGTAATAAGTTAAAACATTGACGTACGAAAATATGGTTCATGATCTGACCGTAGGCGGAGTCAAAACACTGACCTTTGAAAGTAGAAGTAAAACAAAGATCAGGAATTGATACAATTAACTTACTCCACCCATAAAAGACACCAAAGGGAAAGAAATACAAACATTAAGCGACCAGACCATAATGGAAACCTAAACAAAGGAAGGCCATAAGGACAGTTACTTTCCCACAAAATGGCCATATGGCCATCCAAAACCAAAAGACACAAGTGATACACACAGTAAGTAACAAACAACAACATAAATAAATCGCCACAGAAGAGCCGCCTTGGAACGGTCAGTGGAAGATTTCCACTGGGGGGCTTAAATCGATTTTACGTGGCCACAATCCTCGCCCTTACTTCCGTCGCGATTTAGACAAATAATTTGTTCAGTCCGCATGACTGTCTATGATATCGACAATCCTAGTAAAGAAATCTAACCGTGAATAATTTATTAATCGTGTTGATGTCAGTAACATGACTAGACACTAGCGAACAAAATTAGTGGTAATATTTAAACACCGTACGGGTGAGAAACATCCTCATCCTAGAAAGGAATAATTAAAAGCTCAAAACCAAATTATCGCGTTTATCAAAACTTTTGCATGAAACAAACTCATCTTATATACAGAAATATAAATCTAAAAGCGGAGCTTCAGAGTCAGAAAAATTGCATTTAGTAGGCTGGCCCAGGAAGTTTTGTCATGTGAAGTATTTGTCATGTCCTAAATTGTGTTGACTTGGCCAATTAACTCCAAACAAACATTGTACGCATATAAAAATCTGAAGTTATTTGTCTGATCAAACCAACGAATTTGTATTGTATTTAACATTATATTTAAACCTGATATCCCTTATTTGACCACTCCAAAGATAAAGGATTAAAAACCTAATAACTTTATTAAGTTTTGTGCTGTATGCTTTTAATCCGCAGGATTACCATTTTACAGAACATAAATCCCCGAATGCATTTGACTTATAATCACAATTTAGAAGAACCGACTTCAGAAATTGAAAGGGTATTTTTTTCAAGAATATTGTGACTCATTAGGTTACTCATATAATCAACACTAGGCTAAGGCGTATGAAAACAGTTTTTTTACTCTGACCGCTAACTGATTTTCATACTTCAATAAGCATGTATACAGAGGCTATTTACCTTTTTGAGATAAGTACCGAAATTATTTCATAGAGTGAGTTGAAAACCAACACTTTCTTACAGTGCGAAGAATGAGTGAAAATTCTGATGTTTTAAACTCTCGAGATGGAATAATTTTGGTATTTATCGAAATGAAGTAAATTTTCTTTTTTCTTTTGTGACTTTGGTGATGTACTGTAATTAAACAGCAGTTCGTAACATGTTCGCACTGGTGAAATTTTCTGTTTTTTTTTTTTTTTTCTTCAACATACTCGATGAAATATGTTTTCAACACATTCGATGAAGTATTGGTATTTATCGACTAAAAAGTGTATTTTCTTTTTATTACATAGGAGAAACAAGCAACGAAAGTAGCCCGTGCTGTGACTGTGAAAATAACACGGCCATGTTATTTTTCCCATTTTCCCATTGTGAAAACATCATAATTGTTTCGCCCTTCAGCGACGATTCTTGCCACTCAAGTTACTTACGTATTATTTTTGAAGCGAACAAAGCACCAGGAATGGTGGAGGGGTCCCGCGCCGGGTATACAATTGAGTTAGGATAGAAGGTTGATTTGACAAATCATCAGTCGATTTCACAATCAAGATTTAGAAATTACATTGGGTCAACCGCCATACAAAAGTCGAAGAAGAAGCCAGCTGCGTACCTCTGCTGTCGACAAATCTTCGCCAATGATGATCGAGTACCGTCACCATTACTCAGCATTTTGGTCCAGGGAAAGGAGTTCCACATATTTTGAATAAAAGAGGGCTAACATAAGAAATACTGCGGATGAGTGAAGGACATTTTTCAATCGTTTTTAAACAAATGTTAGTACTCCTTAGAATCGCATCATTCTAATGTGTGCACACGACATACCCTTTTAACATATAGAAACAAATACCAAAATTACCCTAAATATATTGATACCTAGATATATCCTTTTCAAAATATAAACGGATATCTATAGCTACTGGAACAATTCTCTATTAATTAAAAGTGAGTTCGAATTAGACATGATTTTCGAATTAGCCATCCGATTTCGAATTTGTGAACTTTCCCTGTGTTAGATTTAATTTGAAAATCAATTTGAATTTTCTGACTTTATATTTGCAGGAAAATAAATACCGGCGAACAAATTCTATATGACTATGGAGTCAAGAACCTTCCATGGCAGAAAGGTAATATTTTTACTGGTGGTAAGGACATTTTTCTATTCTGGTCGCGCCCCAATGAGTGCTTTTGACTTATCAGTCCGATTCGCATCTGATCGGTTATCAAGATGCCTCAGGTTTTATATCTGCCGGGATGTGCAACATTCTTTCGTGATAATAGCACAAAAAATTGCTTCTACTACTGCCGCTGATTCAAGAAGGACACAATGTACAATGTACTGGTTAACAATAATGTTTATATAATGTTTATCTTTTAAAAGCCAAAAATGCCCCGCATAATTGAAAAGTATAGACGTCTACATCTTTTCGGTGGTAGGGAAATGTCTAGCTTCGGTTTGCAAAATATAAGATGTGATCCAAAGGGATTAGTTATTATAATCCAAACTATGATGAAAGACGCGGGGCCTTTTGAATAAAGCCTCACATTCTCTGCCTTTGTGTCACAGGTTAGAAAAAGAACATGACTCGACCGGGACTCGAACCCAGG
The DNA here is from genome assembly GCA_963580285.1 of Lucinisca nassula. Classification (NCBI taxonomy): domain Eukaryota; kingdom Metazoa; phylum Mollusca; class Bivalvia; order Lucinida; family Lucinidae; genus Lucinisca; species Lucinisca nassula. The sequence goes on from OY757017.1 coordinate 15,821,770, forward strand.
GCCTTTCGCATACCGTGCGAACACTCTACCAACTTGAGCTACCGAGCCACACTGTCGACCTCCTACATTTTCCCTCTGCCTAATTAGATTCGCCCCGAATCTCTCCTCATGAGATCCGTTCCGAATCTCTAAGTCTTATCCAGTCCGGCTGCGAGAATTATTTTTCATACTCTTTCATGTCCTCAGACGCGGTGCTGGACCCCCACACTGGCCACCAAATGTCACAGGGTTAGAAAAAGAACATGGCTCGACCGGGACTCGAACCCAGGGCCTTTCGCATACCGTGTGAACACTCTACCAACTGAGCTACCGAGCCACACGGTCGACCTGCTATATTTGAAGAGTGATATTAAGAAAATAACATGGCTCGATACGACATTAGAGAGGTGCGAAACCTTAACTTGTGAAAATCAACAACTATATACTACACAAAACGGTAAGAAAAACAGCGTTGTGTTATGATAATTGGCTTCCAGTCTGGTGCCAATTCTCTTTTTTACTGTATATTTAACTCATGGTATTGGAATTAATTAACAGAATTAACTGCACATGACCTAATTTAATTTGTCTTTTAATACAGACGGCTGTGTCACTGCTGACAAAAAGGCTTCGAATCCGAAAAGAAAATCAGGGCAGCGAGTAGCTGACATCTCGAAAAATCAAACTATTGCGACATCGGCAAAAATAGATGAGGAGTCAGAAGTCAAAACAGAACTAAACAAAGCAGGTAAAAGTAGCTTCAGTATGTAAAATTATAAACTGTCAACTGTGTTTCATGCCATGAGTATTTTCCCGTTACACGGAAGGGATTGTATGATCTGCGATACTGCAAGATATTTTTCTGCGATTAAAAAGTTCCAACATGCGCTCATTTAAAATGTTGCAATTAAGGTGAAGCTGTTTAACATTCTGCTTTAAGAAACACTCGCAATCCTTTGAACACCAATTGGTCAAAATTAAATCAAAAGCAAATATTCTATCGTACAAAGGAAACAGAACCACCTTTTTCTTCTTCATTTGGCATAAATTTTCAGTTACCGACGTGCATTTGTCTGCCAGCCAGTCTGAAAATATTAAACGGGTGGTTTTTTACTTTTTAAAATTGAAGTGGAAACACAAATACATTTACTTTACACAACGTTGGTGACAGTAAAACATCTACTGCAGGCTTCAATAGATTTTACGTGGCAATCAGTCATGGCCTTTCACCGTGAACGGTTTCTAACTAATCTGTGAAACATCTCCGCATAAACTAATTAATGAGCAGACGCGGCTACAGTAAATAAAAATCAAAAATGAGTTCCTTTAAGAGCAATGAAAACATTCATAAGAAAGAAGATGGGTCATACTACGTAGTTTCGGCTAATAAAGCCTCATCAGTGACCCTGTAATGATCCGGCAAAGAAAGCCAGAGGAAACATACTGCAATTTTGCGAATTTCGAATAGGCAGTCGATTCAAAGACTGATATAAATCAAAATGGGGTCCAAATAATTAAAAACCTGTCTAGAATATGTGTCTAAACGAATGATATATTTCCGATTTCTCAGAATATTCACGCTGATCTCAAAGGACCAAAAGTAAAATATAAACTGCACTATGGTTGATGTACGGGGAGACGTTTTACGGCCGCCACACGGCACAACACCAGCTGCAGTGAAGGCAAATAAAAATCAAAAATGAGTTCCTTTAAGAGCAATGAAAACATTCATAAGAAAGAAGATGGGTCATACTACGTAGTTTCGGCTAATAGAGCCTCATCAGTGACCCTGTAATGATCCGGCAAAGAAAGCCAGAGGAAACATACTGCAATTTTGCGAATTTCGAACAGGCAGTCGATTCAAAGACTGATATAAATCAAAATGGGGTCCAAATAATTAAAAACCTGTCTAGAATATGTGTCTAAACGAATGATATATTTCTCAGAATATACACGCTGATCTCAAAGGACCAAAAGTAAAATATAAACTGCACTATGGTTGAGTAAGTACTGAAATGGTGAAGCAGGAGAAAACCAACAGTTGTAACCCTAGTGGGACCGACCAGAGACTTGGTATTTAGGCTGGCGGGAGCCGTTATAGAATTTGAGGCTGAATATATTAGTTCATACTAATTTATTTTAGTGCGATTACGATAGAAGTTTCAAGCTTATTTAATCGCTCTCGAACACTCATTCCGGATGTTTTCACGCTCGAGAGAGAGGCAGTGACTATTACACCACTGCTACCCATTAACACCTCGGTGGAGTGAGGCAGTGTCATTACGTGTCTTGCCCAAGGACACACCTCGATACCGGGGGCCGGACTCGAACGCACCCCCTCTCGATCATGAGTCGAACGCGTTAACCACTGCGCTATCGAGGCTGAATAAATTTTAACTGTATATCACAGGAGAAAAAAATTATAACCGTCATAGCATACTAAGGACACAAAATGGTCGGTTCCAAATACACAAAAGGCAAACACGTTAACTGCTTATTTATTTCATGCTTTATGAAAGGATTAACCATTGGAAAAAAGTAACTGCAATAGAATTCAAAATTATAAGTGTGTTTTTCTTGGCCTGAGAAGCTAGTTTCCTCTATTGAGGCCTGTTCAGTGACCCTTACAAATTTTCAAAATCCATGATCTAATCATTGATAAAACATGACTAGAAAATTTGGTTTACTTTGGTAAGTGGCAGGGGAAATTTTACGGCCGTCACACATTCCCTGCCGAAATTTAATGAAAAAGTTAACTGATCGGCTCGCTTTGACCCATGTCGTGTTGACTAGGATTTATCAAATGCACATTTGTTCAGAACAAAAACCTTGAGGTATTCCAAACGTAAGAAAGAAAAGCATCATTGTTGATTAAATTACGATAGGCGGGTATCAGGGCCAGTTGCAGTTTTGTCTGTTTTGATCATATTTCAGTCGAAAAGATATAATGTAACAGTTGTGTACTTTTTATTGCAGATCGTCGGGTAACAAATGGTAATAAAACTACGAAACAGAAAAGGGAATGTGCACAACAAAGAGCTGACACCACGAAAAAGAACAAAATATCTCACGCGATATCGACACTTATAGCTGAGGAATCAGATGTCAAAACCAAAACAAACAAAGCAGGTAAAAGTCTGTAATACATTTTCAACTGTGTTACATGTAATGAAGTCTTTTTCTTGTCTGTCCGATAAACGCTCACAACCTACTAGATATCGAGTGGTCGAAATTTAAACAAAATACCAACTACTATCGTATACAGTTCGTACAAAATAGAAGTGAAGTCAATAATCAGGATAAATACAAAAAAGAAGTGGAGTCAATGATTAGGAAACGATACAATTAACCCATAGCTCCCATCAGACACACCAAAGGAAAAGAAACACATAAATGAAACGCAGACCCTAATGGAAACATCAACAGCAGAAAGCCAAAAGGACAGTTATTTTCCCACAAAATGGCACATTGGCTATCCAAAAACAAATATTATAAGCGACACAAACACCCCACCCAAGACACCAGGGATCATAACAATTACGTTACAACCCCATCCAAGGCTACAAAGCGAAAGAAACATCTAAACATATAACAAATCACCATGATAAAAGCGTCACAACGGAAAGCAAACAGGAGCGTTACTGTCATACTTAATGGCCAAGTGGTTCCGAAATAAAATAGAATTAGCGACGCATGCAAAGACAAACTCTTATAACATCGTAAAACCACAATCGAAGGACCGCATTGGAATGGTAAGCATTTTTACATGGCGGTTTTGGGGTTTTTCATCATTTTTCTCATCTGAAAAGATATACGACAAACGGTATGATTTTGACTATAAGTTTGTAAACCTTCCGTTCCTAGACGGGATAAACCATGTACTCCTTCATATGGAGTATATATACTACTCAAAGTTTGATAGGGATCACTTTTTATATACAAAATTTGCACGGAAAATTTAACATTTCTTGACAGAATTTGTACTAGGTATATAGATAAATATCTTAAGCAGAAACTCGTGTGCAGTCCAGTACTCATAAAAGTGCACACTTCTCACACTTCGCAAATGAATTCATGCACCCCCAAAATCTTGCATAGCACTGCTTTCCAACAGACCAATCAAACTTGTCAGTGTTCGTTTACCAAGCGTAAAAAGGACTTCATTTGATTTGTGAAACAGTAAAAAGCCTAGGGGACAATTAAGAAACCGTCTCAGTACCGTAGAAATGAATCGTGGCGTCGGAATGTTGGAATCTGGCGTCTCTCAACGTCGTGTTGCTGGGATTCTGAATGTGTCTCAGAGCGTGGTTTCCCGAATGTGGAGTCGGCATCTTACCCACGGAAATCCTTCACACAGACGCGGCGGGGTCGAGAAAGGGCTACAACTCAACCTCAGGGCCGTTTCTTATTGATTCAGTCTCGACGTCAACGGTTCCTGAACGCTACGCGTTTGCATAACGAGCTTAGGAACGGAACTGGAGTACGAATTTCTACACAAACTGTCAGAAACGGGGTCCCCAAGTTCGGAATTAATGCCATGAGGCCTGCTGTACGTGTTCCTTTGGCGAGACAGCACGTGCTAGACCGGTTTGACGTTGCCAGAACTCACGTCAGGTGGACGGTTCGTGACTTGACGCCAGTACTGTTTACTGAGGAGTTCAGATTCTGTCTTGACTTCACTTATAAAGGTCAGTTAGTGCGGCTAATGTCTAAAAAGCGATTCGATGACTTGAATGTGGCTGAGCATGATCACTATGGAAAGGGGTCAGTCAAGGTTTGGGCTGGGATAAGCGTGAACGGTAAAACTGACTTGTAATTGGTTGAAAACGGAACGTTAATGGCAGTGAGGTACTGTAATGATATTCTTGATGTGTTTGTGAGACCATATGCAGATGCTATCGGCCCGGACTTTATTCTGATGGACGATAATGCCCGTCCCAACCGTGCCAACGTCACTTATTCCTATCTGGAACGTGAGACAATCGTTCGTATGGACTGGCCTGCTCGGTCGCCGGACTTACATCCGATTGAGCATGCGCGGGACATGCTACAGGGTGCTGTTTCAGCCCGACCTGTGCATCCGAGGACTTTACAGGAGTTCAAAGATGTACTGGTTGCTGAATGAAAGCTGATTCCACAAAACCGGATACAGACTCGGATTACGAGCATGCGCAGGCGATGTCGTACTGTAATTAATGCCCGTGGACGGCATACACGTTATTAGGCACGTTTGTCTAAACGAATTTGGAAATTTGTGAAAAATCAGTTGTCCAAATCACCTCGTGTTACGGAAAATTTTGGGGGTGCCAAGACGCTTGCTGTTGTCACGCTTGACTGGAGTACCAGTTGACAAAATTAATCACTATGTTTTGTGAAGGATACGTTTTCTATCATTATGTATCGAATTTGGATTCAAGTGATTAATTCATCCAAAACTTATTTTGCATTAAAAAGTGATCCCTATCAAACTTTGAGTAGTATATTTCTCAATTTATTCGTTTCGCTAGAGTTTCATCTTATTTTGAAGAATCGTAAGTCGACTTAGTATCTCAATAATTTGATGGCAGCTATATGCCACCATAGTTTATTATATAATATGAACAATCTGTCAGGTGCAATTTTGAAACATTTTACAATAGTTGACTGGTCAATATGTCATGATACCAAGGTGCACACTAAATAAATTAATGTGTGAATATTTTAATGCAGACTGTCGTACAACTACTGCTACAAACACTACGAAACGAAAAAAAGAATCAGGACAACACGTAGCTGTAATTCCAAAAAAGAAAAACAGATCTCATGCAACATCACCGATTATTGTTGAGGAGTCAGAAGTCAAGGGAAAGCAAGCCAAATCAGGTAACAAAATATTCAGTATGTAAATATGAAACACTTTCGCTTTTCGCTTGAGGTACATGTCATGGTGAGTTTTGTGGCTTTTTAGCTCACCTGAACACGAAGTTCTCATGGCGAGCTATTGTGATCGGCCATTGTCCGTCGTCCGTCGTGTGTCGTGCGGTGTCAACAATTTGCTTTAAATGCTAACTCCTCCTTAACTCTTGAGCCAATTTCATTAAAACTTCATAGGAATATTGCTTTGGTGACCCTCTATAAAATTAGCTAAATCGTTTCGCTCCGCTGAACAAGATGACCGCCAGAGCTGAAAATATAAAAATCGTTAAACAGCAACTGCTGTGCCTTTAGGCCGATTTGATTAAAACTTTATAGGAATGTTGTCCAAATGATGCCCTACCAAAATAGCTAAAATCGTTCTGGTCTGACAAACAAGATGGTCACCAGAGCTAAAAATAGAAAACAAAATAAACGACAACTCCTCCTGTACCCTTGGACCAATTTTATTAAAACTTCATAGGAATGTTGCTTAGGTGATTATCTACAAAAATAGCTGAAAAGGTTCTGCTCTGATGAGCAAAATGGCTGCCATAGCTAAAAATAGAAAAACATCGTAAATTTGCTTGAAACACGAACTCCTCCTTAACCCTTGGGCCAATTTGATTCAAACTTCACAGGAATGTTATGTAGGTGACTCCCGATAAAAAATAGCTAAAATCATTCAGCTCTTCCTAACAAGATCGCCACCAGAGCTAAAAATAGAAAACTCTTCAAACGAATACTCCTCCTTTACACTTGGGCCAATTTCATTTAAACATCATAGGAATGTTGTTTAGATGACCTACTACCAAAATAGTGTTAACGTTTTCGCTCCGATGAGCAAAATGGCCGTCATAAATAAAAATAGAAAAAACATTGTAAATTTGCGCAAAGACGCGAACTCCTCCTAAACCCTTTGGCCAATTTGATTCAAACTTCACAGGAATGTTAGTTAGGTGACTCCCTACCAAAATCGCAAAAATCGTTTAACTCGGCGAACAAGATGGCCGCCAGAGCTAAAAATAAAAATCGTTAAACGACAACTCTTCTTGTACCCTTGGGCCAATTTCATTCAAACTTCATAGGAAGTGGCTTAGGTGACCCTCTACCAAAATAGCTCTGATGAGCGGAATGGCCACCATAGCTAAAATAGAATAAACAACATAGTAAATTTGCTTCAAATGCCAACTCCTCCTTACCAGTTGGGCCAATTTGATTCAAGCTTCACAGGAATATTATGTGGGTGACTCCCTACCAAAATAGTTAAAATAATTCCGCTCTGATAAATCAGATGGCTACCAGGGCTAAACAAAGCCTCAAACGACAACTCCTCCTGTACCCTGGTGCAAATAACATTCAACTTTCATAGGACTGTTGTTTAGATTCTACCAAAATAGCTAAATTGGTCTCGCTCCGATGCACAATATGGCCGCCAGAGCTGCAAATAGAAAAAAACATTGTAAATTTGCTTCAAATGCGAACTCTTCCTAAACCCTTGGGTCAATTTGATTCAAACTTCAAAGGAATGATGCCTAGGTGACACCCTACTAAAATAGCTAAAGTTGTTCTACTCTGATGAACAAGAAGGCCACCAGAGCTAAAAATAGAATGGACTAGAGAAAATGATATTCAGGTGAGCGAATCGGGGCCCTCTGGGCCCTCTTGTTTGTGTAAGGAGGTGGGAGGTGTCTTAGTGTCTTGGATGGGAGGTGCGAGGTATTTTGTATCGATTCCTGATCAGTGCCTTCATTTCTTACTTATATTGATGATTTTACTGTTAAAATAACAAAGGTCAAAGTACTACTAGTATCACAGCACGAACACAAACTAGCCGCTTTCAAAGACAGGAGAAAGACAGATACACTGTACTGGTTAACCACATATGAATACGAAATACAGTAATCCTATTGCTATGAATGCGATGATCGGTTATCATATCGGTGATTTTACCTGTTTAAGGTATCAGACTATACTGCAATTTGCTTTTATTTATTTCGTGTGGTTTAAATACAGATTGTCGTGTAACTACTGATAAAAAAGCTGCAAAACAGAAGAGGGAATCAGAACAGCACGTAGCAGGCATCTCGAAAAAGAACGTTATATCCTATGCGACAACGCCAAATATAGCGGAGGAGTCAGAAGTCAAAACAAAACAAAACAAATCAGGTAACAATAGATTGTGCATTACATTAATAGACTTTTAACGTCTTTACAAGGAATGTTTTAATTTTTTTTCGCTGTGCCGGGTAGGTCTTTGACAATATTACCTCTTGCAAGATCATGGCCAACTATATCTGACATTAGCCCGATGACTTTCAACCGTGACAGTCGCACAGAAAGTCAATATTGGGTTGTGTCCATTTGACTGAGGCCTACGATAGATACCTATCGTGTACCTATCGTGTAATCAATATTGTGTTTTAATCCGGCTGTGTGTGAAAATGACCCCGGGGGATTTTGAACGATAGACACGTCTAGTTAATTTAGAACTGCGTGTTTTGGTACTTTAAGCGAGAAAAATTCTCTTTTTGACAAACGGTTAAAATTGAGCCTTTTTGTACATAAAATATTATCGGTTCTCATAAATCCATTTTTTCTGGACTGTGATATTCCACATTATTTTTTTTTTTTTGAAAAAAAAAAAACACATTTATAGTTAATGGATGTCAGATTGCATTATTTAAAATTGCATTGTCTAGAAAAGCAACATGTTCATAAGTCCATGTAATAAAAACCCCTGTAAACCCCACTTTACATTATATACAGAAAAGAGAGGTTTAGAGGGGTTACAATGTGTGTGTTATCCGCACCAAGACATTGTATTGTTCATCATAAAAATAATGTTTTTTTTTTTTTTTTTTTTTTTTAGATATAAATTAACATTTCGAAGATAAGAAAGAAAACATTTCACAAGGATGTGTTTTCTTAATGGATTGACAGTTTTGTTTGATTGGAGGCTTAATGTCCCCGTCAACATTGTATAGGTCATTTTGCGGACGTTACTTCCAATTTTGAGGGACTTTTACCCGACACTGAGATGACATCTCAAGCCCTGCCACCCAATGAAACCAGTAGGGTTTATCTGCATGGACGGTCCAACTCGCACCACTTTTCATGGGCAGCCTTAGAGCCCCCATGCAGTTTACTAGTACTCATGTGCTGTGCAGTCAGTTTCAGCTCTGTGTGGAAGCATCATACAGCCCAATCTATTTCTTCACATCACGATAACACACCCGTGTGATATGGTGCATTTTTTCCAAACCTCAAAAAGGTCATCTTTTTAATGAAAATTTGTGATATTTTTCTTATTTATACTCAAAACATAGGTCGTGGGTGCTAGTTAGAACCGCTGCAATGATGCGGTTCTAACGAGTACCCACAACTGATGTCTAGGAGCAGAAATATGAGACATAATGTATACCCCCGTAAACCCCATTTTTCTCTATATAAATTGGGGTTTAATGGGGTGTTCATTTCACGGACTCGTTCACGTGATGAAGCCCTGTTGGGCGGCGGCCGTAATGGGTTGACAGCAAAGGCCCTTGTCTAAGCTCGACGTCTGATCTGAGCATGCACTGTTTCCAGCACAAGTGTCCATGTTTGGGCGTTCCCGTCCAAAATGCACTTTAATCTGCTTGACTATCATTATAATGTTAACAAGTCCATATCACTGATGAACAACCCTTCTAAATCCAACTTTATATAGAGAAAACTGCCTATATTTAAAGTAGTAATAAAGTATGACACAATTTTTTACTAGCCGTTTTCTGCAACCTAAGGAATGCATTATTTCACACGGATGTGTTATCATAATGGTCACAATGATCATTCAATATTGCAACATATCTATGTAAGGTAATACTTACTTACACTGTTTGAAATTAACTGTGACTGATCAATATAAGTTAAACAAAATTATGGGTGCTTGCTAGACTCGCCTCCATGAGGCGATTCAAGCGATTGCCAACTACCGCTTAGAGACATAAATTGTCAACGCAGCGTTTCCAGCAATCACCTTAACCTTTTTTTCTCTACAAGACATAGGTTGTGGGTACTCTTTAGAACCGCCTCAATGGGGCGGCTCTAGCAATAACCCACAACCTATACATGGAAATATGAAAGACGTCAAACGAATGTATCATCGTAACTCGGACCCAGTATACAACCGGCCTCGGTGGCTCAGTCGGATGCGCGTCTGACTGGTGATCAGGAGGACGCGGGTTCGATATCTGCCGGGGTCAGCAACTTTTTTGCGTGGATATTGATCATGAAATCTTTTACGGTCAATCTCTCCCTCACGTTGATTCAAGAAGGGCAGTTGTCAGACGCGCACTGTACTAATTAACCGCTTACGTATAAGCCTGCCCTAGAAAAGTGTGGATAGGTAAACTGACCGGCTCATACATGACCCAAAATAGTGTTGACCGGGCCGTTAAACTCCAACACAAACAAACAAAAACCCAGTTTACATGTAAATTCGATTCAAGATATAATAATTAGCCCCCGCCCATCGGGGCTTGAAGAAATAGATGGGCTGCATGATGCTTCCACGCAGAGCTGAAACTGCCCGCACACGAGTGCTGGTAAACCGCTGAGAGGATCTAAGCCTGACCAGGCAATGCGGTGCGAGTCGGCCCGTCTATGCTTATAAATCCTATTGGTTTCATTTCATCTCAGTGTCGGGTAAAAGTCCCATAAAATTGGAAGCAACGTCTCCAAAATGACCTGTACATTGTTGACGGCGACGTTAAACCTCAAATCAAACAAACAAACAAAGATACAATAATAATAATAATAATAATAATAATAACAACAACAACAATTGGTACGCATTATCTAAATAGCACCAAAGTAGAAGTAAAACAAAGATCAGGAATTGATACAATTAACTTACTCCACCCATAAAAGACACCAAAGGGAAAGAAATACAAACATTAAGCGACCAGACCATAATGGAAACCTAAACAAAGGAAGGCCATAAGGACAGTTACTTTCCCACAAAATGGCCATATGGCCATCCAAAACCAAAAGACACAAGTGATACACACAGTAAGTAACAAACAACAACATAAATAAATCGCCACAGAAGAGCCGCCTTGGAACGATCAGTGGAAGATTTCCACTGGGGGGCTTAAATCGATTTTACGTGGCCACAATCCTCGCCCTTACTTCCGTCGCGATTTAGACAAATAATTTGTTCAGTCCGCATGAAGGCCTCCTAACTCATCAGTGCAACATCTCCGTGAACACAAAAATCAAAGAACCACGGAGGTGAGACAACGGTGAAGACTCGACAGCAAGAAACCACAGAAATGCTGGAGCAAAAGAAAACCAACAGTTAGACTCCGATGAGCCCAACCAGAGACAGAGCATCAGGCACCAACCAACATTATCTCTCTAATTTTCAATTAGCCTTTACGTTGGAGCCGTCATAGAATCTGAGGCCTGACCCACCGGCGTGCAATTAAAGAGGGAAGCAAAGTTGCCTACCGTGATTGGGTTAACTACCATGCATGCAGTCTGTCGTATAATATCCATGTTGTACCCAATCTTTTTATATCGAAGAATGATTTTACGAAATTGGGTGCTGAAGTCATTGCGGTTATATATTTTTCTGAATTTATATACTAAGTCACCATAAAATTCGGGTTCCGATAGACCTTGTTGCAGAAGAGATTTAAGTCCAATATTGAATTTTGAAATTAAATCAGAATGGCGTCTATAAAATTTTGAAAAGGCTTTGCGTAGTTTATGGTACCGATAACCCTGATTAAGGAGTTTAGCCGTTAATAATTTATTACGAGTGTTGAAGTCAGTGACACGACTACACACTCTAGCAAATCGAATTAATTGCGAAATATAAACTCCATAGGATGGCGCACGAAGAACATCACCATCCAAAAAAGGAAAATTTACAATCTCAAAATCAAAGTCATCGCGTTTATCATAAATTTTGCACGAAACAAATCCATCTACAATAGATAGATGTAAATCCAAAAACGGGGCCTCGGTATCAGAAGAATTTGCTTTATTTAACTGAAGTTCTAGGGGGTAAATCTGACTGATCAAACCATCAAAATAGGTATTATCAATATTTAATAAATCATCTAAATATCTAGCAGTAGAGCTAAAAGCTTCAATAATTTCAGATTGGTTATCAATGGAAAGCGACAAAATGAAGTCTCTTTCATAACAATACAAGAACAGATCAGCCACAAGAGGTGCGCAGTTAGTACCCATCGGAATACCCACAATTTGTCTAAATAACTTAGTACCGAATCTAATATAAATATTGTCAAGTACTTCACTTCATATGAATAAAGAATGCACAGTAGTACCCATGACACAATCTTTCCGGAAATAAGGTAATCCATTATACATGTACGCGTGTCCATTAATCTTCGGGCTTTCTGACGGTCGGTAGCCGGAACGCAATACACAATCCACGTGTCATAAAAGCGATAATTGTCTTCTGCTTAAATACCCGTGATATTTTCCCCTGAGTGTAATTAAACGTTAATTATGGACACAGAAGCGCCAAATTGAAATCTTTCTTCCTATGTTTTTGTGTTTATTAAGTCAAAATCATGCTCAAAACAAAGAGTGTGTGTGCTCGTTAGGACCGCCGCATTGAGGCGGTCGAAACGAGTACCCACAACCTATTGTCTTGGAGCAGAAATAAGAAAAACTAATGAATACCCCCGTAAATCCCTTTTTTCTCTATATAAACCGGGGTTTAAGGGGGTCTTCATTTCAAGGACATGTTCACGTGATGCATAAATAAATTAAACAAATAGTCATCGGAAGAGATGGCAAATCCCCCGACCAAAAGCCAATATGGCCTTCAGAAGATTGTTCACCAATAGAAAGTGCTCCAGAATTAAACCAGCAATATATCACAAAAGTATTGCAGTTATGGCCATCACAAGATTATACTTCAGGAGAGATAACTAAAAAACCAGGGTACTCAGAACTGTGGTTCTTGCGCCTGACATGCCTGCTTAAGCTCATGCATTTATCTACTAAGTACCATCAATAAGTCTCAAAGGGTGTTGGAGATCACAAGCTGGTCATACTGTTATATTGGAAGGGTAGATAACTCAAATATTTATCATAACACCCAGAATTGTGGTTCTTAGGCATGAAGCGCCGTCTCAACCTTGTATACAATTGTGCCAAGTACCATCAATATATCTCAAAGGGTTTTGGAGTTATGGTCATCAAAGGTTATATTGTCAGGGGAGATAATTAAAAAACCAGGGCATCCAGAGTTGTGGTTCTTGCACATGACACACCTGCTTAACCTCGTATACAACTGTACCAAGTACCATCAATATATCTCAAAGAGTATTGGAGATGTGGCCATCACAAGGTAGTGATTGTATATTATTGAAAGGGGAGATAACTCAAAAACCATGGCACCCAGAGTTGTGGTTCTTGTACATGACACACCGTCTCGGCCTTGTGAACAACTGTGCCAGGTATCATCAATATATCTTAAAGGGTATTGGAGTAATGGCCATCACAAGGTAGTCACTCTATTTTATTGGAAGGGGAGATAACTCAACAACCATGGCAGCCAGAGTTGTGGTTCTTGTGCATGACACACGGTCTCGGCCTTGTGAACAACTGTGCCAGGTATCATCAATATATCTTAAAGGGTATTGGAGTTATGGCCATCACAAGGTAGTCACTCTATTTTATTGGAAGGGGAGATAACTCAAAAACCATGGCAGCCAGAGTTGTGGTTCCTGTGCATGACACACTGTCTCAGCCTTGTGAACAACTGTGCCAGGTTTCATCAATATATCTTAAAGGGTATTGGAGTTATGGCCATCACAAGGTAGTCACTCTTTTTTATTGGAAGGGGAGATAACTCAAAAACCATGGCAGCCAGAGTTGTGGTTCTTGTGCATGACACGCTGTCTCAGCCTTGTGAACAACTGTGCCAGGTACCATCAATATACCTCAAAGGGTATTGGAGTTATGGCCATCACAATGTAGTCATTCTATTTTATCAAAAGGGGAGATAACTCAAAAAGTATGGCATCCAGAGTTCTGGTTCTTGCGCATGACACGCTGTCTCAGCCTTGTGAACAACTGTGCCAGGTACCATCAATATATCTCAAAGGGTATTGGAGTAATGGCCATCACAAAGAAGTCATTCTATTTTATCAAAAGGGGAGATAACTCAAAAAGTATGGCATCCGGAGTTCTGGTTCTTGCGCATGACACGCTGTCTCAGCCTTGTGAACAACTGTGCCAGGTACCATCAATATATCTCAAAGGGTATTGGAGTTATGGCCATCACAAAGTAGTCATTCTATTTTATTAAAAGGGGAGATAACTAAAAAAATATGGCATCCAGAGTTCTGGTTCTTGCGCATGACACGCCGTCTCGGCCTTGTGAACAATTGTGCCCAGAACTATCAATGAATCTCAAAGGGTATAGGAGTTATGGCCATCACAAGGTTGCGTCTACGGACGGACGGACGGACAGACGGACGCCAGGCTGATCGCTATATCCCCCGAACCTTTTCGGTTGGGGGATAAAAAATCAGAATGAGCTGGTTCTAAATAGTACCATCAATCAACGTATTGAGCAATAAATAAATTTTAAATAAAAATAAATTACGATAACACATCCGTGCGGCATTTGTTTGTTTGTTTGAGTTGATGTTTAACGTCCCCGTCAACACTGTAAAGGTCATTTTGGAGACGTTGCTTCCAATTTTGTGGGACTTTTACCCGACATTGAGATGAAATGACATCTCAAGCCCTGGCGCCCAATGAAACCAATAGGGTTTATTAGCATGGACGGTCCGCCTCGCACCGCGGTTCCTGGACAGGCTTAGATCCTCTAAACGGTTTACCAGTACTAGTGTGCGGGCCGGATTCAGCTCTGCGTGGAAGCATAATGCAGCCCATAAATTTCTTCCAGCCCCTATGGGCGGGGACTCCGTGCGGCATAGTAGGGTATTATTGATATCTCAAAAACAGTTAATTTGTTAATGAAAACTTATCGATACCCAAAACCGGTATTGTATTCTCGTTAGAACCGCCTCATTGAGGTGGCTCTAACGAGTACCCACAACCTATGTCTTGGAGAAGAAATAAAAAAAAATGAATACCCCAGTAAACCCCAGTTTTCTCTATATAAAGCATGGTTTAAGGGGGTGTATTCATTACACGGCTTGTTGCCGTGATGAAAAAACAACAGTTACTAAAATAATATAGAAAAATAAGAAGCAAGTACTTTCGAACTATGTTTTCGTGTTATGTTAAAATCATGCTGATCCCTGATTATCTGACTGTTCAATATATAAAGTTGGATTTACATGCAAATTCTTTTCCACGGTATGATGGAAAGAACACCAGAAAAGGTGTACACCCTGATCTTAATAAATCATTTAACAGTTGAAATAAATACATAAATATAAAAATAAATAAATCAGAATGAGCTGGTTCTAAAAATAACCAACAATCCACACATTGGGCAAAAATATAAACAAATAAATAAATAAATTACGATAACACATCCGTGCGGCTCAGTCAATTCTTGATAATTTGTAAATCATCACGTGAACAAGTCCGTGAAATGAAGACCCCCTATACCCCACTTCATATAGAGACAACGGGGGTTTACAGGGGTATACATTACTTTTTCTTATTTTTGTTCCAAAACATAGTTGCTGGTACTCGTTAGAACCGCCTCGATGAAGCGGTTCTAACGATCGAGGCGGAAAACGAGCACCCACAACTAACCGGGTCATGGAAAAACAAATAAATAAATAAATAAATAAATAAATAAATAAATAAATAAATAAATAAGACGGAGATCAGACACCGCATTTTAGATTGATAAATAAATAAATAAATAAATAAATAGATAAATAAAATAAATACATGAATAAATAAGATGCAGATCAGACACCGCATTTTAGATTGATTTACATTCCAATGAGATGTCCAGGCGAAGTTGTGTTCATTTCACGGTCGACGGAGAATGACAAGGTTTGGAATTACACGCGTGTGTAGACGATAAAGCTTTTTCTGAATAAGCTCCAAATTTAATCGCAAAATAACGCTACTAAATATAATTTTGAAATATTATAATTGCTATCAAAGTGCACAATATTGTAACCACATTGGGTCTGATACAGGCGATTGTTTGCAATATTAACAGAAAGTGAAGATGTTAGCCGTTAAGGTATTTAAACGGACAATTAGATTAAATCGGAACTTGTTTGCCAAATTGAAAAAAAAATAAGTTATATTTGTTTAAAAAAATAGTTTCCATTAAAGCGCCTGCTATTTCCAACAAGACATTCTGTTCAGGTAAGCCGAGAAGGTCAGCCCACAGTAAAAGGCTTAATCCTTTGCGCCAACGGCGGAAATGTCAATAATAGTTGAGGATGATCATTCCGTGCGTAAATAGATCCGACATGACATTATTAAAATGTTGCAATTCCGTACAGACCGATGGCCGAGAAATAAACCTACAAGTATATACTGTTGTACAAATAAATCGTAAAATACAGCAAAAATCATCATCTTTCTATTCTAATTCCTTATTACCCACATCATTTAACCGATAAGCTTTCTCAACGTACTGCAGCATAAATGTGTCTGGATGGGACAGACTAGTAACTGTCGGCTATCCATTGAGGGCAATGATCAGGAATCGATACAAATACCTCCCATACCTGCCAAACGAACATATACTTTCTCATCAAATGGCCTAAAGGCTATCCAAAATAAAAACAGATATTAGCAATACATACATGCAAAGACGAACTGTAACAATAAAACAACATGACAGACGAACAACAAAAGAACCGCCTTGAAACGGCCAGAATCTTTTTATTGGGGCGGGGCTGAAATCGATTGTGCATGACCACAAAATCATGGCCGTTTGTCCTGTCGTAGATTAGACAAATGATTTGTTGCGTTCACATGAAAGATTTCTAACCCATCAACACAATATCTCCAAGAAAAAACAAGCTAATTCGCTACAGGGACAAAACAATGATGAGGACTGGACAGCATGAAATAACTCAAATGTGAGGGCCAAACAGTAAGTCTCTGACTGAAAAATAATAGAATAACAGCTTTGAAACGACCAGAATCTTTTTATTTGGGCGGGGCGGCCGAAATCTCCTTAAAATTCTTCAAACGAAATATCCTCCCGAACAAAACGTCGGATTAAGCTAGAAATTGACGGGAGGCTTCGGGGTGACATGCAGATTCAGATTTGCTAGAATAGTTTCGTTCTGATTTCCAAGATGCCCGACATCGCGGCCAACTTTGTTTTTTAGCGACATCTCCTCTGGAACCAACGGTCAGATTGATTTGTGACTTCATGTGAGGCATAGAGGTGACCTAGAGACTCGGATTTGCTAAAATCATTCCGTTCCGATATCAAGATCACCGCCATGGCGGCCAGTATGAAATCCTTTAAATGTCATCTCCTCCCGAACCAAAGGTCGGATTGAGCTTTAGCTTAATTTGAGGCCTCGCGGTGACATAAAGGTTCAGAAATTCTTTAAATTGCATCTCCTTTGGAATCAATGGTCGGATTTAGCTGCATTTGAGGCATAGGGGTGACATGGATAAGACGGTTACCTAGGTTGGACTTGATTTGTCTTATGCCAAGTTCACCAAGTTGATCACTTTGATTGACTTTGTATGGATAAAATGCCAAATAGTGGATTTTTCTTACTCTGTCGTAGACGGTCGCATAAAAATAGATATTTAGTAAGTTTGTTCCTATTATGACCTTCGGTTGACCTTGACCTTTTTATGTCAAGTTTGTTTTGGTCACTTAGGCATTTAGGAAAATGTGAAACATTTGATTCTTCTGACTCTCTTCTAGCATAGGCATCAGAACTGATATTTGCGGTCTGCTAAATGGAAGTTTATAATTATGACAGAGGTGGCTACCATGTCCATATATGTTTAAAGAACTTAAAACTATTCATTTTCGGAACTGAAATGCGTTTGACCTTGCAACTAACTACGCAGCATTGATTAATACGATAATTACGGATGTGCACATATTTCTTTGCCAGACTAAGTAGTTTCGGTTATTTTTGACCCTCACATATTTTCGATTCACACTATGGCATCTATGATTGCAAAGTACTAACAACAAAATCGTTCTACAATGAATGAATTGTCGTCACACATTCCTGCTTATGTATGATGTTTTACAAAAGGGTTATCGTTTGGAAATTTAATGAGTCAAAATATTTCAGGAACTAATCAAATCAGAACACAAAGGGTATTTTAAACATAAAAGTAAAAGACGGACAAATAATTTTACAAATAAGAAAATTACAGGCAGCAAGCTGTGTAAGCCGCTTTTTCCCAAAGCGATGGCAACGTTACTTTTACTGTACTAAATAAATAACTGACTGCCTCGATATGAATTAAGTTGTGTCGATTAGGTTAAATAAACAGCACATACCTTTGGCTTGTGTTTGTGCAGTAGTGCAGTGGTGTGTGTGTGAATTCGGGTTTAACGTTGTAGTGCAGTGGTAAAGCGTCGGATTTGAGATCGAAAGGTACCGGGTTTGATCCTAACATGCGCCATGTGTTGTTTCCTTGAGCAAGAGACTTTATCCACATTGCTCAGTACTGGTTTCTACCTAGGAAAAGAGGGCCACATGGAAGATTAGTACTAGTACTAAATGTGTTACCCTCTATAAATAAGGTCGATTATTATTATTATTATTATTATTATTATTTCGGCTCTTTCAAGATTATTTCATATATCCAGCCGATCGTTTATTTAAGGTGGGCGACAATCGGTGTTTCAATTTAAAAACATCCGAATTTCCCTTTGCAGTACACAAGTCTCACATGACCGAACAAAGCTCGAACCACATCGGTGAGAGATCTAATGAATAAGACTAAACACTTTTTCCCACCAGGCCATGGAGGCCCGTTTAATATTACATTTATGGCAGAAAATTAAAGTACACACCGCGATCAATCGGGCACGTTTGCCATTTTTTTGTTTCTATACTTGCATGTAATTGTACATGCATCATTTATTTGTGAACCATTAAATGCAGGTATTATTGAAAATATCATCCAATCTGTGATGAAGGGCAGGGAAAAGTGTCTTACTTCAGTCAACTGATTGGTTCAAGGCTCAATATGACCTGAGTAGTGAAAATTATCTTAAAAGTCTATTACGGTGGCATATAACTGCCATCCGAATGACAAGCTGGTAAACCGCCTTTTTTTGCTGTTATGTCGACTAACAATGCATGACCTGATGATATATCGACTTCCGCTATTTATGATTATCGCGTCTGTTTATCGTAATATTAGCTAGATGTGACATAAACATTGTCAGCATCATGAAACATGTTTTGCAACTATATGTCGATATAATAATTATTATCTCGACTGGCGGTCAAGTTATTAGTAGGATTCCGAAGATACTAATAAACTTTCGGTACTACATAAATGTATCTCGGTCTCAACTGGCAAATCCTGGCATGTAAAATAACCGGAAGTCGAGATAATAGAAAATAAGTCGACATACAATGTTGACGGGTTTTGTTATCTTGACGGCAGGGTAGAGCGACATCAAAGAAATCAGCTAAGTCTACTGTTAAAAGCATAAGCTCAGGTAGTATCTAATCAAGTTTTATAAGTCGCCATAGAAGAATCGTAGGTCGACTTAGTATCTTAATAATTTGATGGCAGCTATATGCCACCATAGTTTATTACGGTATATAAAATGCACAATCTGTCAGGTGCAATTTTGAAACATTTTACAAAAGTTGACTGTTCAAGATATCATGATACCAAGATGCACTCTAAATAAATTAATGTGTGAATATTTTAATGCAGACTGTCGTACAACTACTGCTACAAACACTACGAAACGAAAAAGAGAATCAGGACAACACGTAGCTGTAATTCCAAAAAAGAAAAACAGATCTCATGCAACATCACCAATTATTGTTGAGGAGTCAGAAGTCAAGGGAAAGGAAGGCAAATCAGGTAACAAAATATTCAATATGTAAATATGAAACACTTTTTAGCTCACCTGAACACGAAGTTCTCATGGCGAGCTATTGTGATTGATCATTGTCCGTCGTCCGTCGTGTGTCGTGTGTCGTGCGGTGCCAAAAATTTGCTTTAACTACTAACTCCTCCTTAACCCTTGAGCCAATTCCATTAAAACTTCATAGGATATTGCTTAGGTGACCTTCTTCAAAATTAGCTAAAATCGTTCCGCTCCGCTGAACAAGATGACCGCCAGAGCTGAAAATATAAAAAAATCGTTAAACGACAACTGCTGTGCCTTCAGGCTAATTTCATTCAAACTTTATAGGAATGTTGCATATGTGACCCTCTACCAAAATAGCTAAAAAGGTTCTGATCCGATGAACAAACTGGCCGCCAGGGCTAAAAATAGAAAACTGTTTAAATGACAACTCCTCATGTACCCTTGGGCCAAATTTATTCAAACTTCATAGGAATGTTGCTTAGGTGACCACTACTAAAATAGCTACAACGGCACTGCTCTAATGAGCAAAATGACGGCCATAGCTAAAAATAGAAAAAAACATCGTAAATTGGCTTCAAACGCAAACTCCTCCTCAACCCTTGGGCCAATTCGATTAAAACTTTACAGGAATGTTGCCCAAGTGACGCCATACAGAATTAGCTAAATCGTTCTGGTCTGACAGACAAGATGGCCACCAGATCTAAAAATAGAAAAAAAACGACAACTCCTCCTGTACCCTTGGGCCAATTTTATTTAAACTTCATAGGAATGTTGCTTAGGTAACCATCTACCAAAATAGCTGAAAAGGTTCTGCTCTGATGAGCAAACTGGCTGCCATAGCTAAAAATAGCTAAAAATAGTAAATTTGCTTGAAACATGAACTCCTCCTTAACCCTTTGGCCAATTTGATTCAAACTTAACAGGACTGTTATGTAGGTGACTCCCTATAAAATAGATGAAAACATTCAGCTCTTCCTAACAAGATGGCCTTCAGGGCTAATAATAGAAAAATCTTCAAACGAATACTCCTCCTTTACCCTTGGGCCAATTTCATTCAAACTTCATAGAAATGTTGTTTAGATTACCTACTACCAAAATAGCTTAAACGTTTTCGCTCTGATGAGCAAAATGGCCGTCATAACTAAAAATAGAAAAACATTGTAACATTGCGCCAAAACGCGAACTCCTCCTAAACCCTTGGGCCAATTTGATCCAAACTTCACAGGAATGTTAGTTAGGTGACTCCCTACCAAAATCGCAAAAATCGTTCATCTCGGCGAACAAGATGGCCGCCAGAGCTAAAAATAGAAAAAATCGTTTAACGACAACTCTTCCTGAACCATTGAGCCAATTTTATTCAGACTTCATAGGAAGGTGACTTAGGTGACCCTCTACCAAAATAGCTCTAATGAGCGAAATGGCCACCATAGCTAAAATAGAAAAAAACATAGTAAATTTGCTTCAAACGCCAACTCCTCCTTACCCCTTGGGCCAATTTGATTCAAACTTCACAGGAATATTATGTAGGTGACTCCCTACAAAAATAGCTAAAATCGTTCCGCTCTGACTAACAATATGGCCGCCAGAGCTCAAAATCGAAAAACATCTTCAAACGACAACTCCTCCTGTACCCTTGGGCCACTTTTATTAAAACTTCATAGGAATGTTGCTTAGATGACCCTCTTCCATAATAGCTTAAACGATTTCGCTCTGATAAGCATAATGTCCGCCATAGCTAAAAATAGAAAAAAAACACTGTAAGTTTGTTTCAAACATGAACTCCTCCTAAACGCTTGGGCCAGTTTGATTCAAACTTCACAGGAATGTCACTAAGGTGACTCCCTATAAAAATAGCTAAAATCATTCCGCTCTTACCATCAAAATGGCCGCCAGAGCTAAAAATAGAAAAAAAATTCAAACGACTACTCCTCCTTTACTCTTGGGCCAAATTCATTCAAGCTCTATAGGAATGTTGCTTATATGACCCTATACCATATTAGCTAAAATGATCCCGCTCCGATGAACAGAATGGCCATCAGAGCTAAAATAGAAAAACATCATAAATTTGCCCCAAACGTCAACTTCTCCTAAGCTCGTAGGCCAAATTGATTTAAACTTCAAAGGATTTTTGCCCAGGTGACTCCCCACCAAAATAGTTAAAATCATTCCGCTCTGATAAACCAGATGGCCACCAGGGCTAAAAACATCTTCAAACCACAACTTCTCCTGTACCCTTGTGCGAATTACATTCAATCTTCATAGGACTGTTGCTTAGATGACCCTCTACATAAATAGCTAAAATGGTCTCGCTGCGATGAACAATTCGGCCGCCAGAGCTAAAAATAGAAAAACATTGTAATTTTCTTCAACTGCGAACTCTTCTTAAACCCTTGGGTCAATTTGATTCAATCTTCAAAGGAATTTTGCCTAGGTGACACCCTACCAAAATAGCTAAACTCGTTCCACTCTGATGAACAAGATGGCCACCAGAGCTAAAAATAGAATGTACTAGAGACAATGATATTCAGGTGAGCGAATCGGGGCCCTCTGGGCCCTCTTGTTTGTGTAAGGAGGTGGGAGGTGTCTTAGTGTCTTGGATGGGAGGTGCGAGGTAATTGTATCGATTCCTGATCAGTGCCTTCATTGCACGACCCGCAGAAAAAGCGACCGACTGAAGTCGGTTGATTTCTAAGAGTGCCCTAAAATCACCGTGTCATTCTGTCATTCGTTCATTCTGTCAGTCTGTCAGTCTGTCCGTCGGTGACCCGTTTGTGAAAATTGGTGATAGTGACTTAACCGCTTGGAATATTTAAACAATTTTTGGCATACTGATAGATATCAATGAGATCTAACCAATGAACTTGATAATATTAAATTCCATTTAGTATAGCCTCGCCGAGGCGAAAAATGTGAAAATTTTCGAACTGCTTCCCCTCGGAAACCGTTGGGCCGATTGAAGTCAAATTTCATATAGAGCCTCTATGGGATGGGGGAAACCAACATTTGCTCATGGGGTCCAGGTCACATGACAAATATGGCCACTAAGGCATATATGGTAAAAACCCTTCAAAAATAGTCTTCTCAAGAACCACTGGGCAGATTTCCACGAAACTTGATAAATAGCATCTGGGGCGTAGGCCCATCATAAAGTGCTAAAATGGTGACCCTGGGTTGACCTTGACCTTCATTGTGCCAAGGTCAAACTTTGACACATATGCTTTTGTTGGAATATTTAAACAATTTTTGGCATACTGATAGATATCAAAGAGATCTAACCAATGAATTTGCGAAATATTACATTCCATTTAGTATAGCCTCGCCGAGGCGAAAAATGTGAAAATTATCGAACTGCTTCTCCTCGGAAACCGTTGGGCCGATTAAAGTCAAATTTCATATGGAGCCTCTATGGGATGGGGGAAACCAAAATTTGTCCATGGGATCCAGGTCACATGACCAAAATGGCCGCCAAGCCATATATGGTAAAACCCCTTCAAAAATAGTCTTCTCCAGAACCACTGGGCAGATTTCCACGAAACTTGATAAATAGCATCTGGGATGTAGGCCCATCATAAATTGCTAAAATGGTGACCCTGGGTTGACCTTGACCTTCTCTGTGCCTAGGTCAAACTTTGACACATATGCTTTTGTATTGGAAAAGTGAGAATGCATTTTATCCTGCAAACGATTCAGAATACAGTACTAAAGTATAATATATATTATTGCTCCTTACGATAAGGCGCATTTATTGTGGGGACCGTTTTAGGTCGAGGTCACATGACCAAAATGGCCGCCAAACCCATATATGGTAATATTCATAAATCTAAAAGCATCCGGCGGGCCGTGCACTTCAGCTGAAGCACTGGTTTCTGACTTATATTGATGATTTTACTGTTAAAATAACAAAGGTCAAAGCACTACTACCATCACAGCAAGAACACAAAGTAGCCGCTTTCAAAGACAGGAGAAAGACAGATACACTGTACTGGTTAACCACATATGAATACGAAATACAGTATTGCTAGGAATGCGATGTTCGGTTATCATATCGGTGATTTTACCTGTTTAAGGTATCAGACTATACTGCACTTTGCTTTTATTGATTTTGTATGTTTTAAATACAGATTGTCGTGTAACTACTAATAAAAAAGCTGCAAAACAGAAAAGGGAATCGGAACAACAAGTAGCAGACATCTCGAAAAAGAACGTTAAATCCTATGCGACAACGCCAAATATAGCGGAGGAGTCAGAAGTCAAAACAAAACAAAACAAATCAGGTAACAATAGATTGTGCATGACAATAATAAACTTTTAACTTCTTTACAAGGAATGTTTTATTTTTTTGTTCGCTGTGCCGGGTAGGTCTTTGACAATATTACATCTTGCAAGATATTATTCCGTGCGTAAATAGATTCGACATGGGATTATTTAAATGTTGCAATTCCGTACAGACCGATGGCCGAGAAATAAACCCACAAATAGATACTGTTGTACAAATTAATCGTAAAAATCAGCCAAAATCATCATCTTTCTATTCTAATTCCTTATTACTCACATCATTTAACCGATAAGCTTTCTCAACGTACAGCAGCATAAATGTGTGTGGATGGGACAGACTAGTAACTTTCGGCTATCCATTAAGGGCAATGATCAGGAATCGATACAAATACCTCCCATACCTGCCAAACGAACATATACTTTCTCATCAAATGGCGTAAAGGCTATCCAAAATAAAAACAGATATTAGCAGTACATACATGCAAAGACGAACTGTAACAATAAAACAACATGACAGACGAACAACAAAAGAACCGCCTTGAAACGGCCAGAATCTTTTTATTGGGGTGGGGCGGGGCTGAAATCGATTGTGCATGACCAAAAAATCATGGCCAATTGTCCTGTCATGGATTAGACAAATGATTTGTTACGTTCACATAAAAGATTTCTAACCCATCAACACAATATCTCCAAGAACAAACAAGCTAATCGCTACAGGGACAAAACAATGATGAGAACTGGACAGCATGAAATAACTCAAATGTGAGGGCCAAACAGTAAGTCCCTGACTGAATAATAATAGAACAACAGCCTTGAAACGACCAGAATCGTTTTATTTGGGTGCGGCGGCCGAAATCTCCTTAAAATTTTTCAAACGACATATCCTCCCCAACAAAACGTCGGATTAAGCTAGAAATTGGCGGGAGGCTTCGGGGTTACATGTAGATTCACATTTGCTAGAATAGTTTCGTTCTGATTTCCAAGATGCCCGACATCGCGGCCATCTTTGTTTTTGAGCGACATCTCCTCTGGAACCAAAGGTCAGATTGAGTTATAACTTCATGTGAGGCATAGAGGAGACCTAGAGACTCGGATTTGCTAAAATCATTCCGTTCCGATATCAAGATCACCGCCATGGCGGCCAGTAGTAAATCCTTCAAATGTCATCTCCTCCCGAACCAAAGGTCGGATTGAGCTTTAGCTTAATTTGAGGCCTCGGGGTGACATAAAAGGTTCAGAAATTCTTTAAATTGCGTCTCCTTTGGAACCGATGGTCGGATTTAGCTGCATATGAGGCATAGGGGTGACATGGATAAGACGGTTACCTTGGTTGAACTTGATTTGTCTTATGCCAAGTTCACCAAGTTGATCACTTTGATTGACTTTGTATGGATAAAATGCCAAATAGTGGATGTTTCTTACTCTGTCGTAGACGGTTGCATAAAAATATATATTCAGTAAGTTTGTTCCTATTATGACCTTTGGTTGACCTTGACCTTTTCTATGTCAAGTTTGTTTTGGTCACTTAGGCATTTAGGAAAACGTGAAACATTTGATTCTTCTGACTCTCTTCTAGCATAGGCATCAGAACTGATATTTGCGGTCTGCTAAATGGAATATGTTCTATAAAAGGGTTATCCTTTGGAAGCATGGAATACACCACAGAAGTGAAAAATATGGAGTGTACATGTTTTCTGGGCCAAACTAGCTAGTTTCGGCCAATTAGGCCTCATCACTGGCCCTCAGATATTTTCAAAATTCCACAATGGAATCAATGATCCCAAAGGTAAGTTTATAATTATGGCAAAGGTGGCTACCATGCCCATATATGTTTAAAGAACTTAAAACTATTCATTTTCGGAACTGAAATGCGTTTGACCTTGAAACTAACTACGCAGCATTGATTAATACGATAATTACAGATATGCACATATTTCTTTGCCAGACTAAGTAGTTTCGGTTATTTTTTACCCTCACATATTTTCGATTCACACTATGGCATCTATGATTGCAAAGTACTAACAACAAAATCGTTCTACAATGAATGAATTGTCGTCACACATTCCTGCTTATGTATGATGTTTTACAAAAGGGTTATCGTTTGGAAATTTAATGAGTCAAAATATTTCAGGAACTAATCAAATCAGAACACAAAGGGTATTTTAAACATAAAAGTAAAAGACGGACAAATAATTTTACAAATAAGAAAATAACAGGCAGCAAGCTGTGTAAGCAGCTTTTTCCCAAAGCGATGGCAACGTTACTTTTACTGAACTAAATAAATAACTGACTGCCCCGATACGAATTAAGTTGTGTCGATTAGGTTAAATAAACACGAATACTTTTGGCTTGTGTTTTTTGGCTTTTTCAAGATTATTTCACATATCCAGCCGATCGTTTATTTAAGGTGGGCGACAACCGGTGTTTCAATTTAAAAACATCCGAATTTCCCTTGCAGTACTCAGTCTCACATGACCCGAACAAAGCTCGAACCACATCGGTGAGAGACCTAATGAATAAGACTAAACACTTTTTCCCACCAGGCCATGGAGGCCCGTTTAATATTACTTTTATGGCAGAAAATTAAAGTACACAACGCGACCAATCGGCACGTTTGCCACTTTTTTTTTGTTTCTATACTTGCATGTAATCGTACATGCATCATTTATTTGTGAACCATTAAATGCAGGTATTATAGAAAATATCATCCAATCTGTGATGAAGGGCAGGGAAAAGTGTCGTTATTCAGTCAACTGATTGGTTCAAGGCTCAATATGACCTGAGTAGTGAAAATTATCTTAAAAGTCTATTATGGTGGCATATAACTGCCATCCGAATAACGAGTTGGTAAACCGCCTTTTTTGCTGTTATGTCGACTAACAATGCATGACCTAATGATATATTGACTTCCGCTATTTATGATTATCGCGTCTGTTTATCGTAATATTAGCCAGATGTGCCACCAACATTGTCAGCATCATGAAACATGTTTTGCAACTATATGTCGACATAATAATTATTATCTCGACTGGCGGTCATGTTATTAGTAGGATTCTGAAGATACTAATAAACTTTCGGTACCACACAAATGTATCTCGGTCTTAACTGACAAATCCTTGCATGTTAAGTAACCGGAAATCGAGATAATAGAAAATAAGTCGACATACAACGTTGACGGGTTTTGTTATCTTGACGGCAGTGCAGAGCGACACCTAAACAATCAGCTAAGTTTACTGCTAAAAACATAAGCTCAGGTAGTATCTAATCAAGTTTTATAAGTCGCCATAGAAGAATCGTAAGTCGACTAAGTATCTCAATAATTTGATGGCAGCTATATGCCACCATGGTTTATTATATAATATGAACAATCTGACAGGTGCAATTTTAAACATTTTACAATAGTTGACTGGTCAAGATGTCATGATACCAAAATGCACACTAAATAAATTAATGTGTGAATATTTTAATGCAGACTGTCGTAAAACTACTGCTATAAACACTACGAAACGAAAAAGAGAATCAGTCAAACACGTAGCTGTAATTCCAGAAAAGAAAAACAGATCTCATGCAACATCACCAATTATTGTTGAGGAGTCAGAAGTCAAGGGAAAGCAAGCCAAATCAGGTAGCAAAATATTCAATATGTAAATATGAAACACTTTCGCTTTTCGCTTGAGGTACATGTCTTGGTGAGTTTTGTGGCTTTTTTGCTCACCTGAACACGAAGTTCTCATGGCGAGCTATTGTGATCGGCCATTGTCCGTCGTCCGTCGTGTGTCGTGCGGTGTCAACAATTTGCTTTAAATGCTAACTCCTCCTTAACTCTTGAGCAAATTTCATGAAAACTTCATAGGAATATTGCTTAGGTGACCCTCTACAAAATTAGCTAAAATCGTTCCGCTCCGCTGAACAAGATGACCGCCAGAGCTGAAAATATAAAAAATCGTTAAACGACAACTGCTGTGCCTTCAGGCTAATTTCATTCAAACTTTATAGGAATGTTGCATATGTGACCCTCTACCAAAATAGCTAAAAAGGTTCTGATCCGATGAACAAACTGGCCGCCAGGGCTAAAACTAGAAAATTGTTTAAACGACAACTCCTCCTGTACCCTTTGGCCAAATTAATTCAAACTACATAGGAATGTTGCTTAGGTGACCTCTACTAAAATAGCTAAAACGGTATTGCTCTGATGAGCAAAATGGCCGCCATAGCTATAAATAGAAAGAAAACATCGTAAATTTACTTCAAACGCGAACTCCTCCTCAACCCTTGGGCCAATTTGATTAAAACTTTACAGGAATGTTGCCCAAGTGACGCCCTACCAAAATAGCTACAATCGTTCAGGTCTGACAAACAAGATGGCCACCAGAGCTAAAAATATAGAAAAAAAAATATGACAACTCCTCCAGTACCCTTGGGCCAATTTTATTCAAACTTCATAGGAATGTTGCTTAGGTGACCATCTACCAAAATAGCTGAAAAGGTTCTGCTCTGATGAGCAAAATGGCTGCCATAGCTAAAAATAGAAAAAACATCGTAAATTTGCTTGAAACACGAACTCCTCCTTAACCCTTGGGCCAGTTTGATTCAAACTTCACAGGAATGTTATGTAGTTGACTCCTGATAAAAATAGCTAAAATCATTCAGCTCTTCCTAACCAGATGGCCACCAGAGCTAAAAATAGAAAATCTTCAAACGAATACTCCTCCTTTACCCTTGGGCCAATTTCATTCAAACTTCATAGGAATGTTGTTTAGATGACCTACTACCAAAATAGCTTAAACGTTTTCGCTCTGATGAGCAAAATGGCCGTCATAACTAAAACTAGAAAAAACATTGTAAATTTGCGCCAAAATGCGAACTCCTCCAAAACCCTAGGCCAATTTGATCCAAACTTCACAGGAATGTTGGTTAGGTGACTCCCTACCAAAATCGCAAAAAAACGTTCAACTCGGCGAATAAGGTGGCTGCCAGAGCTAAAACTAGAAAAATCGTTAAACGACAACTCTTCCTGTACCCTTGGGCCAATTTCATTCAAACTTCATAGGAAGGTGGCTTAAGTGACCCTCTACCAAAATAGCTCTGATGAGCGAAATGGCCCCCAACGCTAAAATAGAAAAAAAAACATAGTAAATTTGCTTCAAAGGCCAACTCCTTCTTACCCCTTGGGCCAATTTGATTCAAACTTCACAGGAATATTTTGTAGGTGACTCTCTACCAAAATAGCTAAAATCGTTCCGCTTTGACTAACAAGATGGCCGCCAGAGCTCAAAATCGAAAAACATCTTCAAACGACAACTCCTCTTGTACCCTTGGGCCAATTTCATTTAAACTTCATAGAAATGTTGCTTCGATGACCACCTACCATATTAGTTTAAACGATTTCGCTCTGATAAGCATAATGTCCGCCATAGCTAAAAAAGAAAAAAAAAACAATGTAAGTTTGTTTCAAACATGAACTCCCTCTAAACGCTTCGACCAGTTTGATTCAAACTTCACAGGAATGTCACTTAGGTGCCTCCCTATAAAAATAGCTCAAATTATTCCGCACTTACTAACAAGATGGTCGCAAGAGCTAACAATTGAAAAATTCTTCAAACGACTACTCCTCCTTTACTCTTGGGCCAAATTCATTCAAGCTTCATAGGAATGTTGCTTAGATGACCCTATACCATATTAGCTAAAATGATCCCGCTCCGATGTGAAAAAGCTAAAATAGAAAAGCATCATAAGTTTGCACCAAACGCAAACTTCTCCTAAACTCTAAGGCCAAATTGATTTAAACTTGTAAGGAATTTTGCCCAGGTGACTCCCCACCAAAATAGTTAAAATCATTCCGCTCTGATAAACCAGATGGCCACCAGGGCTAAAATATCTTCAAATGACAACTCCTCCTTTACCCTGGTGCGAATTACATTCAAACTTCATAGGACAGTTGCTTAGATGTCCCTCTACCAAAGTAGCTAATATGGTCTCGCTCCGATGAACAATTTGGCCGCCAGAGCTAAAAATAGAAAAACATTTTAAATTTACTTCAAATGCAAACTCTTTCTAAACCCTTTGGTCAATTTAATTCAAACTTCAAAGGAATTTTGCCTTGGTGACACCCTACCAAAATAGCTAAAATCGTTCCACTCTGATGAACAAGATGGCCACCAGAGCTAAAAATAGAATGTACTAGAGACAATGATATTCAGGTGAGCGAATCGGGGCCCTCTGGGCCCTCTTGTTTGTGTTAGGAGGTGGGAGGTGTCTTAGTGTCTTGGATGGGAGGTGCGAGGTAATTGTATCGATTCCTGATCAGTGCCTTCATTTCTGACTTATATTGATGATTATACTGTAAAAATAACAAAGGTCAAAGCACTACTACCATCACAGCAAGAACATAAAGTAGCCGCTTTCAAAGACAGGAGAAAGACAGATACACTG
Source organism: Lucinisca nassula (assembly GCA_963580285.1). Classification (NCBI taxonomy): domain Eukaryota; kingdom Metazoa; phylum Mollusca; class Bivalvia; order Lucinida; family Lucinidae; genus Lucinisca; species Lucinisca nassula. Next base: position 15,852,383 of record OY757017.1, read on the forward strand.
TACTGGTTAACCACATATGAATACGAAATACAGTATTCATATTGCTAGGAATGCGATGATCGGCTATCATATCGGTGATTTTACCTGTTTAAAGTATCAGACTATACTGCACTTTGCTTTTATTTATTTCGTTTGTTTTAAATACAGATTGTCGTGTAACTACTGATAAAAAAGCTGCAAAACCGAAAAGGGAATCAGAACAGCAAGTAGCAGCGACAACGCCAAATATAGCGGAGGAGTCAGAGTCAACTGTTCATTGAGGGCAATGATCAGGAATCGATACAAATACCTCCCATACCTGCCAAACGAACATATACTTTCTCATCAAATGGCCTATAGGCTGTCCAAAATAAAAACAGATATTAGCAGTACATATATGCAAAGACGAACTGTAACAATAAAACAACATGACAGACAAACAACAAAAGAACCGCCTTGAAACGGCCAGAATCTTTTTATTGGGGCGGGGTGGGGCTGAAATGATTGAGCAAAAGAAAATCAACAGTTAGACCCCTAGTCAATGGATGTCAGATGTTTTCAATATTCCACACAATGGAATTAATGATCCAAAAATCCATTAACACATAGACGCTTTAAGGTCGTCACATATAACCTGTGCTTAAATAGTGAAGGTAAGTAGATTGGTTGTCTCGATATGTAAGCAATGTTGAGTTGGTTAACAGAAACATATAATGAAAAAAAACAGTTTCAAGTACACAAAACGATAAAACGGTACAAAGTCTTAGTTAATATGTCAACTTAAATAATTTGAAGTATGCGTTTGTAAAAGTATTGTTTGATATGCACAGTTCAACATTCATTTTGTGTTCTTTTAAATGCAGATCATCGTGTGACTACTGATGAAATAGATACCATACAGACAAGGGAATCAGGACAGCAAGTAGCTGAAATCTCAAAAATGAACGCCTTTTCTTATGCGACATCGCCAAAAATAGCTGAAGAATTCGAAACAAAACAAAACCAATCAGGTAAAAATAACCTCTTTTCAACTGCGTTACATGTAATGTCGTATGTTGCGTTTTTGCTTTTCATGGTTGTACCTTTATGGTGCTGGATCTTGGAAATTATTTTTTAAGAGTAAATAGACGTGCTCTGCCTCTTAATCATTAGGTCCTCACCGCTGTGGTTAGCGCCGCCATCGGGCTACTTGTGTGCATCAAATACTGCAACGGGAGGTCAGGTGTTTGTTCTCCGGGTACTCCTGTTTTCGCCCACCTCTGATTAACGATCGGTTCAAAATTAGTAAAATAATCTAAAATGACCGCAAAACCGAAATAAAAATAATCGGCTATCTCTTCTCTTAAAGAAATGATTATATCCAGTGTGTAAACATATAAACTGATATGAAACATAGGCAGATTACAAGTTAGCGTCATTACATCGTTTCAGAATGTTTGTTAGATAAAATCTCATATCATTGGACAGACAAAACTGTCAGAGAGATTTTTAATGGAAAAATTGTTGTTGTTTTTTTTTTCTCTTTAGAACCGGACACTGACTCTATCGGAAATGTCCCGGGACACATGGCGGGCGCTTTTGTGCTGCTCCACGATTATAGAAATCAGGGTAAGGATGTTTTAAAGCACCTTGACAATAAATGCCTGGCAGAAAGAATAAGATATTCGCATGAGGTGCTCATGGTGAGCTTTTGTGATCAAGTTATATCCATCGACCGTCGTCGTCCATCAAGAATTTACTTCAAAGACATCATCTTCTTAACCGATGAATGGATTTTGAAATATTTTCACAGATATGTTGCTTTGGTGACCGTATACCGAAATGCTAAAATGGTTCCGCTCCGCTAAAATTGCAATGAGAGCTAACAATAAACCAAGAGGACAAGACGGTCCTATAGCGCTCACCTGAACTAACAGATTCAAAGTTTCAGGAAGTGCCAACCTTTACTGAAGGATTGATACGAGGACAAGTTGATGACAAGTTAAGCCATTTCTGCAATCAAGTAGAATGTTACTCTGTGATAAATAGGCTGACCTCACAGGTTTTCAAACTCATTCAAGCTTTTATCCATGACTTGTTTATATGTAACTTTCAAAAGATTCAAAATGAATTGAAGGGGCTATGGTGATGACAAGGTAAAAAATAATTAATTAATTGATGCAATCAAAGGGATGTAACTCTAAGATAAATAGGCAAACCTCAACAGTTTTCAAACGTCTGAAATGACTATATATTAAAAGCTTAAAAAGTATTCTGGGCTGATTTCTTGACCTATTTATCAGAACCAGAGATCATAGGAAAAACAGGACTAAATCATACACAGGGCTCAGGAGAGCGATCAGGGCCGCTTGGTCCTCTTGTTTACTATTTAATTACACAGCTAGAGTACACCCATAAGAATGTCCATCCATTCGTCCGTCCATACGTCGTACCGTCCATCCGTCACGCACTATAGGATGTATCATATCTGAGCCTTAGTGCTGAGGTTGGCACTGCGGTGTTGACGTCAGTGCTGAAGTACTGATTTAAAAAAAAACTAAATTATATCTTTAATTTTTGCAGTATAAAATTTTTTTTTTCTGAAACTAAGACTGACTTGTCAGGTGAGACATGTATCTTAGCGGATTTGGTTTTACACTTTTTGATATATTTTAAATGTTGCAAGTCTCGCTACTTTGGACATCTCCTTCCTGATTCCCGGGACGTCCGTGGAGTGTGTGTCACGTTTGCTGATGCTGGGGGACGCATATAAGTCCGCGGGTTGGCGTTTCTTGCCCGATGCCTCCAGTTGACCTGTCTCATAGGCTACGTCGGTCGGTGTGTGCTCAGATGGGGTGTGCTGTGTTTGCCGGGTCTTGCCCGTCATCCGTTTCGGTTTCAGAACTTTGGGGTTGAGACACACTGATGAAGATTAAATATCAGAAAGGCCTCTGCGTCACTAAATTTGGTATAGTTACGCCTTAATCTGAACCATATATGCCAAGGGCCTAAGTTGTATATGTAGATGATTGCTTATGGAAAATAGCAGACCCAAATTTTTCCTTCCAGTCAGACGTCTGGCAGCAGAGCTATAGCCCTTTGCAGACTTAGGCATGTCTGTGTTGGAAAAGCTTGTTCGCAATATATCTCAAGAACCGCTTCGGCTAGGTTCTTGAAATCTTGTAAGCTGGTTGAAACCAGTATGCAGAAGACCTCGTTAAATTTTGGTATACTTTATTGTCCAATTTATGCCCTTTGCAGACTAAGGCATTTTAGCATAGGAAAGCTTGTAAGCAAAATAACTAATTAACCGCTTGGATTAGGCTCTTAAAAGTTGACAGGCACCAATGTGAAGATGACTGAATAAAATGTTGGTATTAATGAAAAATAGGGCAACTATTTGGGGTTAGGCATTTTAATCTAATCTTTTTAAATTTGGTAGGCTGTTTTGAACCATTGTGAAAATTATCTGTTTAACTTTTGGTATAATTTTATGCCAATTAGACCAAATTATGCCCCTTTATGGACTAAGACATTATTAATAATAGAACTTAAGCAAAATACCATAAGAACCGCTCGGGCTAGGCTCTTGAAATCTTACAGGCTATTTGGAACATATGTGAAGATGGCCTGATTGAATTTTGGTATAATGAACCAAATTATGCCATTTCGCAGACTAAGGATTTTTTCCTAGGAAATGTTTGCAGGCAAAATATCTAGAGAGCCTCTTGTGCTTGGCTCTTCAATTTTCCTGGCTCTTTGGCAGTAACATGAAGATGACCTGATTTAATATTCGTTTATTTTTATGGAAACAAACACAAAATTATGACTCTTTGCGGACTAAAAATAGAAGTGGAGGCAATTATCAAGAATCGATACATTTAACCCACAGCTCCCATCAGAGACACCAAAGGAAAAGAAAAACAAACATAAAACAACAGACCCCAAAAGAAACATCAACAGCGGAAAGCCAAAACGACAGTTACTTTCCCACAAAATGTCCAATAGGTTATCCAAAATAAACTAATATAAGCGACACAAACACCCAATTATTGGAACTAATGTAAAGATGAGAATTTTGGCCACTTAAAATCGATTTAAGCCCCCCCCCCCCCCCCCCCCCCAGTGTAATTCGTTTCCGCTGACCGTTCCAAGGCGGTTCGTCTGTCACGGTTTATTTTTGTTATTGTTTGTCTTTGGGTGTTTGTGTTTTATTATTGTATTTTGGATAGCCTATTGGTCATTTTGTTGGAAAGTAACTTTCCTTTTGGCTTTCCGCTGTTGATGTTTCCATTAGGGTCTGTTGTTTCATGTTTGTGTTTCTTTCCCTTTGGTGTCTCTGATGGGAGCTGTGGGTTGATTGTATCGATTCTTGATCATTGCCTCCACTTCTATTTTGGTTAAATTTTGGCATGACTTAAACAAATCTGACCAAATTATTCCCTTGTTTGACTAAGGCATTTTAACACAGGAAAAAGATTGTAAACAAATATCTCAAAAACCTTATGACCTAGGCTCTTGAAATTTTGCAGGCAGTTTTGAAGAGATCTCGGTTCCTAGGGGTAAAGTATAATTCAGCCTTAAACTTGCTGACTTGGCCATTAAACTTACACCGATCCCATCTGACCATATATTGTCTTTGAACCTGTGTTATCGATAGGGGCATAGTTTGGGGTATAATTTTAGATAAATACCAGCTCTAGTTTAGGAAGTCTTTTTACAGACCGTTCCAAGGTCGTTCTTCTGTCGGGATTTATTTTTGTTATTGTTCGTCTTTTAGTGTATGTATCGCTTATATCTTTTTATTTTGGATAGCCAGTTGGCCATGTTTTGGGGAAAGTAACTGTCTTTACAGCTTTCTTTATTGGTGTTTCCATAAGAGTCTGGTTACTTCATGTTTGCGTTTTTCCCTTTGTTGTCTCTCATTCGGGGTGTTGGTTAATTGTATCGATTCCTGATTATTGCATTCATTTCTATTTTGGAAATATTTACCAATTTCTTTCGTCTTTATTTGAATTTTAATGTAGCCAAAACTATTTTTAAATCTGCATATAACCATGGTATACTGGTATATACAGTAATTCAGCTTTACGCATGACCATACAGCGAACGTAACGTTCAATATCTGTCTGTGTAAGTTAAAACAGTGTTCTATTTACGTGAATGGGAGCAGGTGTAATGTATGCTGTCTTTGAATTTATTTTTTAATTTGTATTTTATCTTTCGGTGAATTGCTTCCATTGCCCTTCCATATGAGCCAAAGATAGCAAAATAAATAGCTATCGGATTTTATCTACTTTTTCATATCATTATCGACAGTTCATTCGAATATTGTTTATTTTTTTTTAACAGAGAGGCACAGTTCCTACGAAACAGCGAATGGATTTGGACCGCAACGTTCACGTGACCAACCACCTTCTATTTTATCCCATTCTGAAGTAAGATAATTTCTTAACTTGTTTAAAAAGCTGCATGGGCATGTTTCGGGTAGGTTGAGGGAACAATGTAGTTATTGTTCTGCAGGCTAGAATACATCTCGCTTAAGAAATTATAATAGAAGTGAAGGAAATGATCAGAAACCGATACAATTACTCAACACCTCACATCAAAGACACAAAAGGGAAAGAAACACGAACATGAAATAAGTAACCCTAATGAAAACATCAAAAGCGGAAAGCCAAAATGACAGTTACTTTTCCAAACACCTGTCTAAAATAACCTAAAGTATAAGCAAAGCACACATGCAAAGTCGAGCTATAACCAAAAATAAACCACGACAGACGAACCGCCTTGGAACTGTCAGTTCAAAGTATTTCACTGTAATTCAAGAATTTATTCTCTGTTACTCAGTTACACAACTTTGTCGGTATTTACACTGACCTTCATAAACAACAATAAGAAGACAACGACCATAATGCTTTATTATTAATCTTAGTGTGAGCACAGTGCATAAGCTAAGACTCGAAAACACAATTTGAAATTCATTGGCAAAGAAACCAAAATACAAATCTGCCTCGTATAACTATTTTTAAGGGATTGTACTCAAAGAACTCGAGTTGACTTCAAAAAGATTTTCATTATCACAAAGTCCAGACAGTATCTAGAAATGTTCTGAGAGGAAACCATGTTCCCCTCATTAACATACTGTAAATACCCATTTGGCTTAGAAGGTTTATGTAGCCAAATGCATTTAATCAAGTAATTTGAAGGTTGAAATAATATGCATTGAATTACGCATGTGAACATAATTTAGGACTTCTTGTAGGTGATAGGGTGCAGACAAGCAATTTGTTTGCTCAAATCGCATAAACTTGGAACCTGTTACTTTAAAAATAAATTTAAGGTCAACAAAATCTAATTCAATCTTCGATAGATTATAATGATTTTTTCTGATACGACAGTTAAGCAAATGATCAGAAATCCATACGATTACCTTACTCTTCTCATCGAAGAATCCATAGGATGAGAAGCATCAACAGAAAACAGTTTCATCGAAATAAAAATACCACAAGCCGGAAGCCAAAAGGATAGGTTCTTTCTTTCAAAATTGCCAAAATGGCTATCAAAAATATATTTTTAATTATTTGCTTACTCTTCATGACAAAAACCCAGACAATGACAGTAGTTAACCACAACAAAAGCACCGCATTTGAACGGTCAGTAAAATGTATACGGGGATAGGGGTTTTGAATCGAACCTAGAGTTGGTCCCACAACATTGATTTAAACTCTCAAGTAGCTCTCGCTACTGACTGTCCTAAAGCGGTGGTTCTAATGTTGTTTTTAATGTAGCTTTGTCGGATTTTCCGATGGGCTATCCATGTTGTATGTTTTTATGGTTATCTATTATTATTATTTATTTAGTTTTAATTAATTGTACCTGTTGCACCTTGACCACCTTTTGTGGGAATGAGAGAGCTGGTCTCTGTGCTGTTTGTGATTCGTTTTCCTTGTTGTGTTACTTTTTGTTAGATTCTCTTCCTCTTGGTGGCATTGGTAGAGTATGATATGTTATTGTGGCTTCCCTGTGGATCTATTTCTGTATATTGTACTTGGTTAAAACCTTAGCCGTTTGTTCTCTCTAGCGTTTAACAAATATTTTTTCTGTCCGTATGAAGGGTTTCCTGTAAGAATTGCTAATATATCTTTATTTGGGATAGCCGTTTACCCGATTTGTGCTTGGGGAACTGTCCTTTTTTCTGCTTGTGTTGTTTTTATTATAATGAAGTTATTATTTCCTTTAAATGTCTTGGATGGAAGGTGTGAGGTAATTGTATCGATTCCTGGTCATTGCCTCCACTTATATTTTTAACTAATCAGAGCAACATCTCCGATAACATAAAGTCAAACGAATACAGACAGAGATAAAACAGTGAAGTGGAGTCGACGGTATTAAATAACTGAATCGCTGAAGTATAAGTAAGCCAGCCGTTTCTGTGCGATGGGCCCGACAAAAGACATAGTTCGGCCTCATTTTAACACTACATGCTAGGGTACCGACACCTAATTTGATCTAAAGTTCAGTATTCGACTTTGGAAATAAGGTAAATGTACCCGAAATCAATCTTTATCCGTAGTCTGTTGTAATGTCAAATGGTGCTAAGTTTGACCAAAGTCATGAGAAAGAGTGCAAACGGAAAATAATCCTCAGTTTTGTGACAATCAATCGTGACAGCTCTTCATTGTCAGTTGCTAGGAAAGGCTTTGCAAGAGTTCTACTTTACCGTCTATTGATTGGACCCTTGTGGGTCAGTTTGTGTCGTTTTCCAGCGAATGGGAGAAGAGAGATAGGAGAGAAAGTAAAGGATATGAAATTGAGGGATATGGGAGAAAGGCAAAAATGAATGGAAGTGTAGAAACAGAAGCAATAACAACACGCGCCCTCTACCCTTACCTGCTGCAAGGACAGCAGGCCTTGCCCTACTGTAAACCAATATCAGTTGGACGCCCCAATGACGCAAGATGCACATCACCTTTGCCTCACCCAACCACTCCCTCTTAACCGTAGAAATGAACTGTCTGAACAGGACGCTACGGTAAGGTAAAATAAGAGTGAAGGCAATGATCAGGAATCAATACAATTAACCAACAGCTCCCATCAGAGACACAAAAGGGACGGAAACACAAACATGAAATAACTAGACTCTAATTGAAACATTCCTAGCGGAAAGCCAAAGGGACAGTAACTTTCCCACAAAATGGCTATTTGGCTATCCAAAACAAAAATTATAAGCGATACACATACTCAAAGTCAAACCATAACAAAATTAAACCACGACGGAAGAACCGCCTCGGAAGATCAGTGAACGAATTGCACTCGGGGTAGGGGGGTGCTTAAATTGACTTTATGCTGCCGCAATCCTCGCCCTTACTTCCGTCGCAATTCATACAAATAATTTGTTAAGTCCGCATGAAGGGCTCCTAATTCATCAGTGCAACATCTCCGAGAACACAGAAATCAAACAACCATATAGATGAAACAACAATGAAGACTCGACAGGAAGAAACCACTGAAATGCTGGAGCAAAAGAAAACCAACGGTAAGACTCCGATGGGTCCAACCAGAGACAGACCATCCAACATTACCTTGAATTAGATCTCTCTAATTCTCAATAAGCCTTTACTTTGGAGCCGTCATAGAATCTGACGCCTTGCCCAACGGTGTGTAATTAAAGAGTGATGCAAAGTGATTGTGTTAACTACCATGCATGCAGTCTATCATATAACATTTATGCTATAATCGAAGAAACATTCACGCAATTGGGTGTTGAAGTCATTGTAAGTATGTATTTTTTAAAGTAAAGCTAGAATTGGCTCACTTTGTCTAATCAGTCATCTTAGATCACAGAAACTGTAGCGTTTCTCGCATGTGATTAAGACTCGTTTTTGTCAGAAATGACAGCAGAACTGTTTTTTTTTTCTTTGTCAGCTCCTCCGCCCCTTACTGACACCATATTTTTTGTATATCATGCATTTGGTAAATTAACGTTCTAACATTTCTGAACTGTTATTTTTATTAGTAGTAGTCGTCGTCGTAGTAGTAGTAGTAACAGGGCTAAGAAATGTCATTTTGCCCAAAAATGATATTTTTGGTGGGAACCTTAAACCTTTAAAATAATAAAACTATTTGTTTATTCATTTTGGGGGTAGGGGTGTTCTTTTGAATAGAGAACACGGCCATCAAAACATTATGACTGTTTCCCCCATCCTATGGTTTAAGCAAAATAAAAGTGAAGGCAATGATCAGGAATTGATACAATACACCGACAGTTCCCAACAGAGACACCAAGGAATGAAACACAATCATGAAACAGCAATGTGTGTGTGTGTGTGTGAAATCGGGTTTAACGTCGCTTTCAACAATTTTTCAGTCATATCACGACGGTGTCTGGTTGCGACAGGGAGCTCAATGCTCACTTTTATAGTACTGCCTCACTGAAGTATCATGTCCCAGACACATTACATGATACCACACCCAGTCCCATTATCCTGACACTTGGTCGACCAGTCCTAGTTCCACCCCGTAAATCTGAGTGCCAAGCGAGGAGCAGCTAGTACCATTCTTAACGACTTTGGTATGTCGCGGCCCGAGATCGAACCCGTGACCTCCCATTCCCCGGAGCGGACACTCTACCAACTGAGCTATCGGGGCCGGTTTTTAAACAACAAGACCGTAATGGAAATATCACTAGCGAAAAGCCAAAAGGACAGATACTCTCCAATAAAATGACCAATTGGCTATCCAAAGCAAAATAATATCAGCGATACACACACTCAAAGACAAGCAATAAGAAAAATAAACCACGATAGAAGCATGTTTGGTCAGAATCCATCAACTGGTTCAGGAGATGTAGCGACTCAAAAATCCAGCGCATCCGCAAAAAGGATTCGCACTAACACAGGATGTCCACTCTCCTTAGTAGGGTGTGGGATAACAGTATCAGTAACAAACATATAATATGAATATAGTATCCGAATTATTGACTTAAATCACATAACGATTTGACAACGTATTACAAAAGTTAAGTAGCCAAGTATTAACAAATTTTAAAATGAAGGGAAGGAATGTCTTCTGTATTAAACCGAGTTTACACAAGTTCCATATAATATATCCAACAAGAAAACAACCACTTGACCTTGAAGGTCTAGTTCACAAAATCCCAATCAAGGCTTTAGAAGTTTGGAGTCTTATATGCCTTACAATACACTATATTTTAAAACAAGTGCAAGCAAGCGTTGTGGATCATATTGCAGTTGTTGCTTTTACAATTGCTTTTCGTCATTCTCCAACATTTCAGTGATTTCTTGCTGTCGAGTTCTCACCTTTGTTTCATCTCTGTGGTTGTATGATTTTTTGTGTTCACGGAGATGTTGCACTGATGAGTTTGGAGGCCTTCATTTGCACTGAATAAATTATTTGTCTAAATCGCGACGGAAGTAAGGGCGAGGATTGTGGCCACGTAAAATCGATTTTAGCCCCCACCCCAAGTGGAATTCGTTTCTCGGACCGTTCCAATGCGGTTTTTCTGTCGCGGTTTATTTTTGTTATGGCTTGTCTTTGGGTGTTTGTGTCGCTTATGTTATTTTGTTTTGGATAACCACTGGCCATAACTATCATTTTGGCTTTCTGCTATTGATGTTTCCATTAGGGTCTGTTGTTTCATGTTTGTGTTTCGTTCCCCTTGGTGTCTCTGATGGGAGCTGTGAGTTAATTGTATTGATTCCTGATCAATTCCTTCACTTCTATTTTTATATTCTTATGATACATTGTGCCCGTTTTTACCCTAATGCATCACTTCGTCCATGAGCTAGGATAAATACAAGGCATAGTCTACCACACTTGACAGTTTTTATGCATCTGTGACCTTGATAAAAGGTCAAAGTCACCAACATTTTACCAACTCTGCTATAGTATTCGATAGCATTTTGTGCCAAGTCTTACTAAAATTCATAAATTGGCTCATGAGATAGGGTGCCGAAAAGCCACTGTTAGTCAATAATTAAAATTGTTTAGGAGCATGTGACCTTGCAAGGGTGGTCAAGATGTCCACGATCTAACAAGATCTTAGGTTGGTTGATTTATGTTGAACCAAAATTACTCGATTTGTTCATCAGATAAGGTGCAAATGTTTTGGCCAAAATTGACTCAACTGAAGTTTTACTCGAAGTTTCTTTACAAATTTAATGTATATTTATAAATTGGCTAATGAGATAGGGTGCCGAAAGCCAATGTTAGTCAATAATTAAAATTGTTTGGGAGCATGTGACCTTGAAAATGTGGTCAAGATGTCCACAATCTAACAAGATCTTAGGTTGGTTAATTTATGTTAGACCAAAATTACTCGATTTGTTCATCAGATAAGGTGCAAATGTTTTGGCCAAAATTGACTCAACTGAAGTTTTACTTGAAGTATCTTTACAAATTTAATGTATATTTGGGCATGTGCACTTGAAAATTAGGTTAAAACCAACAAAACTTAGAGGAATGATTCTCCCATTCTATGATGTAACTGCATATCTGGTCGGAATTCATCAATTGGTTCAGGAGATAAAGTGCTTCAAACAATCAATGCTGACGCCAAAGCTGACACGAATGGAATCCGCACCAAAACCAGTAAGTCCCCATCTCCTTGGTGGAGAGGTGGCATTATCAGACATATACGTTTATATGAAGAAAGTACCAAAACTTTTGATCTAAGTCGCACAGCGCATTTCAATATTTTAACCAAATATCATTCACAAGAGTTGACTTGTCAGCAAAGAGTTACTTTTGTTGAGTTTTTTCCGTCCCCTTTATCACTTTTTAGGTCATTTTGGATACATTGCTTCCTACCTTGTGGGACTTTTATCCGACATTGAGATGATAAAACAGTTCAAGACCTACCGCCCATAGACACCGTTTGGGTTTAAGGCGCGATGCGATTTGCATCAATTTACTTGGCAGGCCATGGCATTAAAAGGGGTTTTACAGTAATCAAGTTCGGTCGTTTTCAGCTCTGGGTGGAAGCACCATGCAACTCAATCTATTTCTCCGAGCCCCGATCGGCAATGCGCAGCGTTTCTTTTTTAGTAACTCAGATTTACACAAGTTCCATATAACACAATGTTTGTAATCTCCTAGGTACGGGTAAGTGTTATTATAAAACTAAAAAAGATACCCTTGATGCATAATTTCTTTTAAACAACAACTTTCATCCACTCTTAAACTTTATGACAATTTTACTTCCACCAGGTGACGCCAAAATAACTTATTAATGCATTTGGTATAGTACATAATATCAAAGAAGCAGATTGAACAATGTCATAAGAGGGTCTTCTTTATTATTTGCGGTAAACTGAGGTTAAGTGCGGCCTGTGTAAACCTGCATGCTAGTCAGTGCCATTTACTTCGATTGTAGACCTGCTGGGTTGTGGTCGTAAGGGCGGGTTTGTGTTTCCCTGGTCACCGACTCCGACAACAGAATTTCTCATAACAGGGATCATAAAATCATACGTGCATAAAAACCTACCCAAAGTGTCTTCTTTTCGAATACACTAACCGGTGTCATTAAAGTTACACAAACTTACATCGTAGCAACTATGTAGGAATAACCTTCTTTGTTATTTTTATCCATTCAGGTACTTGTTAGTACACCCCATGACAATGCCGGAAACAACACCGTGTCAATATCACAAAGCTGTTTGGAGCATAGGAGCATTTCCGAAGAATGGAGCCAGCCTGTATTATCCACATTTGTCAATAGGAATGACATACAAGACATTCGCTCAGATGTACCTTCTTTGAAAGAAAAACAAAGTTATCTGACAGATGATGCTGTTAACGATCTTGTATCTATGTTTGGTGCATATCTTGATGTACAGGCCGACCTTAGCGTCGACCAGAGGCGCAATGTAGATAAAAATTTCGCGTATGCTAATAATGTGCTCTTTGGTTCCGTCAATTCCCAACGACTGCAGCAAATGGAACAAATTGACACTGCCTACGGGACTCACCATCTGCAGGGCCATACAAATTATTGTGGGTATTGTTGTGTTGCAAATGCATTTGTACATGTCACTCAGGAGACAACTTCAGTAAAAGAAATGGACACAATTGCTGACAGACTATGGATGCAAATGATTAAAAATCCATCACTTGGACTGACGGCGGAGCTAGAGCCCATGAGGGACCGGGAGGGGTTTTATTCTGTTGAAGTCATAAAAGCTACGCTAGAAGCACATGGGTTTGAACTGAACAAAATAGATGAAAGAGCATTAGCTGACATGTGCCCTTCAGATGTTGGCATGTATGTTGTTTCCAATCTGCAGGAACAAGTAGGCATAGTATCCTTAATTGTACGCAAGCGCAATCACCAGCATTGGATCAACATATCTGTGCAGGGTTCCACGCCTATACTTAAAGACAGTCAACAACCATTACCTATGCCTTTGACGACGGAGCACTTGGGGGATATCATTCGGGCCAATCTGGAGTGTCCAGGTGCTGTGTTTTTCTTGTCAAGGAACGTCACAACAGCGGCTCATAACAGAGCTCCGAAGGTAAGCGGATATTTCAAGTAACAATTTATATCGTGTATACTTCGTTTCAAACATCGAAACCTCCATGCTAATGATAACTTCATAATGAAATTCGCCGTGAAGCACCTTACCAAGTGCTGTGTATTGTCATTAGCCTTGACCTTCTTTTCATGTCTGTGTTGACAGTGTTCAGTCTGCGTTAATTTCAGCGTCTTGAACACACATGTGTCTAGGCATATACAGCGTACTACAGTGCACCCTGCCCAGTGCTATGTACAAGTACTGATCTTTACCTCATTCACATGTTTGGCTAAATAATGTGCAATTTGTGCATTTATCTCCAATAAAAATCAAAAATGAGTTCCTTTAAGAGCAATGAAAACATTCATAAGAAAGAAGATGGGTCATACTACGTAGTTTCGGCTAATAAAGCCTCATCAGTGACCCTGTAATGATGCGGAAAAGAAAGCCAGAGGAAACATACTGCAATTTTGCGAATTTCGAATAGGCAATCGATTCAAAGACTGATATAAATCAAAATGGGGTCCAAATAAATAAAAAACCTATCTAGAATGAGTCTAAACCAATAATTTATTTCTGATTTCTCAGAATATTCACGCTGATCTCAAAGGACCAAAAGTAAAATATAAACTGCACTATGGTTGATGTACGGGGAGACGTTTTACGGCCGCCACACGGCACAACACCAGCTGCAGTGAAGGCAAATAAAAATAAAAAAATGAGTTCCTTTAAGAGCAATGAAAACATTCATAAGAAAGAAGATGGGTCATACTACGTAGTTTCGGCTAATAAAGCCTCATCAAGTCTGGAGTACCAGGGACTCTTAACAAACGAAACTTACATCCGTCATGATGCGTCTAGCTATGTGCTGTCGGTGGTCACGGTCATTGACCCTTTCTTCGCGCTGAGTTATATTTGTCTGTGAACATATATCGCCATGTGTTTCGTGAATACAAATGAAAATTTCTACCCTCATCTATTCTACCAGGCATATGTTGTCCATATTTGTCACATAAGTTACCTTGGATTAATTTTCACAGATGGTTGAACGATTTGTTTTGATGTTCAGCCCAATTTCTTCAACGTCCCAAGAAGTCGCGACACAGCTATTCGGATTATTCATTGTGTTCCTATGTTTTTGGGATATTTAAGCCAAATGCTGAGCTACCATCTGAGAGATCGGAGTTCTGCTTAGCAGCTCCTAAATCTCCAAGGACATTGATGCAATATTTGCTGAAATATATCTTCTAATTCTGACAAATGGAAGCACCTATTTATAACAAATAAACAAAATGTACCGCGTATGGAACGCATATCAATATCCATTCGATTTTGAGTCAAATATGAAAGATCAAATCCGTTCTTTCTCGTAAATCAGATGTCAGTGAACTAGAAAGTTAAAACAAATTTTTCAAAAATTTTTACTGCAGACTTGACATAGGTGCAGTTCTTTTTATTCACATGTGACAAGTAGTATCTATTATGAGACAGGAGTGCAATGTATCTATTTGGATACCTGTACCCACAAGTTAGTATCACTGAATGCATTTTATCATATGGAACAAGGGTATTGATATGGTTTAGGGGTGGAAATCTGCATGGTTTTTCAGGTAAATGGCCTTTTAAGCTTGCTTGCTTGCTTGCTTGAATTGAGGTTAAACGTCCCCGTCAACACTACTGAGGTCATTTTGGAGACGTTGCTTCCAGTGTCGTGGGACTTTTACCCGACACTGAGATGGAATGACATCTTAAGCGCTGCCGACCAATGAAACCAATTTTTTTTATTTTTATTTATATGCATGGACGGTCCAACTCGCGTCGGCCCCCGCCCATAGGGGTTTGAAGAAATATATGGGCTGCATGATGCTTCCACGCAGAGCTGAATCCGGCCCGCACACTAGTACTGGTAAACCGCTTAGAGGATCTAAGCCTGTCCAGGAACCGCGGTGCGAGGTGGACCGTTCATGCTAATTAACCCTATTGGTTTCATTGGGCGACAGGGCTTGAGATGTCATTTCATCTCAATGTCGGGTAAAAGTCCCACAAAATTGGAAGCAGCGTCTCCAAAATGACCTTTACAGTGTTGACGGGGACCTTAAACCTCAAATCAAACAAACAAACGGTCCAACTCGCACCACTTTACCTGGGCAGGCTTAGCCCTCCTAAGCGGTTTGCCAGTACTCATGATCGGTTGGCTTCAGCTCTGCATGGAAGCATCATGCAGCCCATATATTTCTCCAAGCCCCGAAGTGGAGGGGACGGGCATGACCTTGGTGCACCCTTTGGGACCCCCAGGTTGGCGTCTCTAAATGCGTCTAATCATAAGGAACAAGATATTCTTCGACAAAGGAAGGTAGCATAAGCCAGCTCGAAAAAAACATGTCCTCCTATGGTGGGATTTGAACCCGTCCACTCGGGTGAGATTCCAATGCTCTTACCAATGAGCCAAATAGACGAATCTTTGGCTTAGTGAATATAGAGCATTGGACTTTCATCTAGCGGTCCAGACAAAATGGGTGTAAAGAAGAAGAAGAAATGCAGCAAAACCAATAAGTGTCCCAACTTCATTTGGGACGAAGAAACGCTGTAAACCACTTCATTAGGGAGGCTTTATTAATTGTTTTAGGTTTGGTAAATATATCACATCAAACGTTATGAGAAAAGCCGGACCCTAATCACAGATCAGTCTGAAAAATGTACTGTCTGATCAGTGCCTTTGTTGGTCACTGCTTTGAATATAGCGTACAAAGCTTGCAGAAATATTACACACAAATCCTGTTACCTAAATAAAGCAGGCAAAATTCTGTCTCTCTACCATCAAGGTAACCAGTCTAAGCAATGAAGACCCCTGTCAAACCCTACATGTATATGTATATTCATGTTGTAAAAGAGGGATCTCCAATGATATAAATTATTGTTCTTATTTCTGTTCCAAAACATGCCAGCATTGTCAGTATTGCTGAGATCCGCTCATTGAGGTGTTTCTAACGAGTACCCACAATCTAATTTTGGGCAGATCAAATATAGTAGCACTTTCTTTTTTTCATCTGGAATATTTAGCGACTGACTGGTGATCAGGAGAACGCAGTTTCGATACCTGCCGAGGTCGGCAACATTCCTTCGTGGAGATTTATCATGAAATATTTTCTGTGGTCATTCTCTTCCTTCCGCTGATCCAAGAAGGGCAGTTGTCAGTTTCTGGCGAAAGAATGTGCACTGTACTAGTAAACGACTTACGTATAAGCCTGCTCTGGAAAAGTGTGGATAGGTAAATTGACCTAAAATAGTGCTGACTGGGCCGTTAGATTCCAATAACAAACAAACGAACAAATCTGGAATATTTAATTAATTGTAAATTAATCTAACAAACTTTCAGTCTGTCTTTGTTTCTTGCTTTGAAAGAAGTGTAACACAGGACTGATTTCTTGCAACAACACACTATTAAAAAAACAAATGAACGAGATATTGTTGATGTCTGTTTCTGGCATTATCAAGGTGACATTATCCAAGCCTTTAACTCAGAATCAAAATTAAATACTTGTTAGCTTCGCTGAGCCAAAGGCTCCGGGGGAGCTTATAGTATGGTAGGCCTCCGTCATCAGTCGTCCGTCGGTCTGTCGTACGTCCACCATTTTCAAATGTCTTCTTCTCTGAAACTACTAGTCCAATGTTTAATTAAATTTCATATGCAGCTTCCTGACAATAGGGCAACGAATGTTCGCAAGTATGGTCTAGGTCACTTGACGAAGATGGCCGCCATGCCCAAATATGGTAAAAACAATCTTCTTCTCCATAACCACACGGCCGATTGTCTTGAAGCTTGGTAGGAAGCATTGGGTAACTGGGTACTACCAAGTTTGCAAATATGATGACCCTAGGTTGACCTTGACCTATTTTACGCCAAGGTCAAGGCTTTTTAATGTAAAAAGGGGTACAACATTTATTTTTCGGAAAATAATGTGGTTTATGGCATGAGCATATGTACAAAATGAATGTCTATGAATGCTAAAGGTCAAGGTCTTTTCATGACTTTCGCCCAAGGTCACTTGGATTGCAGGTCCATTGACATTTCAAAATAAATTTCCTCTTCACCCACTGAGTCAATTTAATTTAAACTTTTGGTTCCTTAGGCTTTTCAACGGGAAAAGGGTAAAACAATGCACTATTCGAAAAATATTGTGGTCTATGACATGAGAGTAGATACAAAATAAATTTCTTTGAATGCTACAGGCAAAGGTCATTCAGTGACCTTGGCACAAGGTCACTTGGTTTGCGAGTCCATTGGAATTTCAAAATACATTTCCTCTGAAACCACTGAGCAAATATCATTTAAATTTAATACGCAGCCTTAGAATAGTGAGAGAACGAAAATTTGTTCGAATTGTCGAGGTCAAATGACCAAATTGGCCGCCATGCCCAAATATGATAAAAACATTCAAAACTCTTCTTCTTAAGAACCATTGTGCTGATTGTCTTAAAACTTGGTATGAAGTATCGAGTGACTGAGTACTACCATATTTTTAAATATGATGACCCTAGGTTTACCATGAACTATTTTAGGCCAAGGTCAAATTTGGTTCCGTAGGCTTTTCAATGGGAAAAGGGTACAATAATGAATTTTTGGGAAAATATTTTGATGTCTCTGACATGAAAAGAGGTACAAAATGAATGTATATGAATCTTAAAGGTCAAGGTCATTCAGTGAATTCGGCCCACGGTCACTTGGATTGCAGGTCCATTGATATTTCAAAATACATCTTCCCTGAAACCACTGGGCCATTCATGTCAATTTTATTTGCAGCCTTAGGACAGTGAGGGAATGAAAATTTATACAAATGGTCTAGGTCGCATGACCTATATAGCCACCATGCCCAAGAAAAAACCTTTAAAAATCTTCTTCTCCAGAACCACTGAGCTGATTGTCTTTAAACTTGGTATGAAGCATTGAGTGACAGAGTTTGTAAATATGATGACCCTTGGTTGACCTTGACCTATTTTTTCATCCGAGATCAAATTAGGTTCCTTAGGCGTTTCAATTAGAAAATATTGCGGTATATGATAAATGGGCACAAAATGAATGTCTTTGAATGCTAAAGGTCAAGGTCATTCCGTGACTTTCGCCCAAGGTCACATTGATTGCAGATCCATTGACATTTCAAAGTAAATTTTCCTCTGAAATCCACTGAGCAAATTTAATTTAAACTTTTAAATGCAGCCTTAGGACATTGAGGAAACAAAAATATGTTTAAATGGTCTCAGTCACATAAACATGATGGCCACCATGCCCAAATATAGTTAAAACCTTAAAATTTCTTCTTCTCCAGAACCACTGGTTAAATTGTCTTGACACTTGATATTAATATGGGGTGACTGAGTGCAACTACATTTATAAATATTTTTCCACTAGGGTTACTTTGACCTATTTTACGCCATAGTCAAATATGCTTCCACAGGCTTTTCAACGGAAAAAAAGGTAAAATAATGCATTTTTTTTCGGAAAATATTGTGGTCTATGACATAAGAGTAGGTACAAAATGAATGTCTTTGAATGCTTAAGGTTGAGATCATTCAATGACCTTGGCCCAAAGTAACACGGAGTGCAGGTCCACTGACTTTTCAAAATACATTTTCTCTGAAACAATTCTGCTAATTTCGTTTAAATTTTATATGCAGTCTTTGGACAGTGAGGGAACAAACATTTGTTCAAATGGTCTAGGTCATATGACAAAGGTGGCCGCCATGCATAAATATGGTATAAACCTAAACAATTCTTCTCCAGAACCACTGGGTAGACTGTCTTGAAACTAGATATAAAGCATCGGGTGACTGAGTACTACCAAATTTGCAGACATCATGACCCTAGGTTGACCTTGACCTTTTTGGACGGGTTTTTTTAAAAAAAAAACGTCCTTTAAAATAGCGATGTCCTTCGGGCGTCGTCCCAGGTTTACCTTTTGGTTAACCTTTTTTTCAAAGTGATATTTTTCATCTATTCTGTAGTAGATTGTTTTAATATCAGGACTGATGCATAAGTGGAGGTACCGCTTTCATGTATTATCCATAAATGGCGCAAAAGACTAAAATTTTGGCGGAAATTGTCATTTTTCAAACTTGTGTTTTTCATGTTTACATTTTGGTGAACCTTTTTTCAAATGCCAGTGTAGTGGATAGAGTGCTGGACTACGAATCCTATTGTTGACTATGAATCTGAGGGGCGTGAGTTCAAACCACGGTGGAGACATTTTTTTTGTTCTTTTTTTTTCTTTCTTTTTTCATTCTTTTTTTCTTTATTTTTGTTTTCTTCTCCATAAACACATATGAACAATTATTATCTTCCTCCCCTCATAGTTGCTAGTAATAATACATACATGCATGCACAGGCATGAAATTTTCTTTTTTTTTTTTTTTTTTTTTCGTTCTTTTTTTAGCTCACCTGAGCATGAAGTGCTCAAGGTGAGTTGATGTCCGTCGTCCGTCAACAATTTCTTTAAACGACATCTCCTCCTGGGATAATGGCCCGATTTTTACAGAAAAGTTCATTAGGTGACCCTTTTTCAAAATTGCTAAAATCAGTGGCCACTAGAGCTAAAAATAGAGCTAAAAATAGAAAAAAAACTTCTTTTTTTTTTTCTTCGTAAAACACATTAACAAATCCCCCACCTCCACAAAAAGTTGTTACTGGGTTAGGATATTGCATTTGTTCTGTACATACATGCATACATAGTTTTACATACATACAGAAATGTTTATTAGGTGACCCTTTTTCAAAATCGCTAAAATCAGTGTCCACCAGAGCTAAAAATAGAAAAAAAAACTTTTTTTTTTTTCTTCTTAAAACACATAAACAAATCATACAAATATCATAACATTTGGATAAACAAAATGCAAAAACTGTACTGAAAAAAAAAAACCGTCCATAATGCCATTAGGCATTTTTCTTGTTTAATCGTCAAATTAGGTTCAACATGTTTTTCAATGGGAAAACTGTAAAACAATGCATGGCCTATCTTTTGACAAGGTAAAATTTGTCCCGTCTGGCTTTTGAATAGGATAGAGGTTAAGACGTATTTTTCGAAAACTGCTGTGATTATGAAATTAGGAACTGTTTGAATGTCTGTGAATGCTATAAGATGTTAAGGACATTCAGCGACCTTGGCCCCAGGTGTATACACATTTTTCAACTTAAATTTTATATACAGCTGTCTTGTCTATGGATGAACTTTTGTTCAAATGGTCTAGGTCACATGGCCAAAAATGGCTGCCACGTCCATGTATAAGTTTAAATCTTCTCAAGAACCTCTTGGCTGATTTCTTGACACTTTATGTGCAGCTTTGGGTGACTGAGGGCACCAGAACCACATTATAACACTGTTCGTGATACTATGGTTTTGGATATAACACAGTTTGAAGAAAGGTCCCAAACATGTATAAATTATATAGAAAACAAGATGTGTTTGTGAAACACTGATGCCACCGGACAGCGCATTTTAAATATGAAACCAGCATTACTAAGCAATCGAAAGGTACGGCCAATGTTCAAGTATTAAAGAAGTAGGTTAAGGTCACAATGTCAACTAGATCAGCAGTCGATGGTATACCATCGCAAATACCCGCTTTTTCTATGTATAACACTAATGACTATTTATTAGCTAGCCAAAACTACATTGTAATTTGAAAAAAAGTTGCAAAGAACATTCTAACTGATAAGCAAAGTTTCAGAAGTGTAACTC
Organism: Lucinisca nassula; assembly: GCA_963580285.1. Lineage (NCBI taxonomy): Eukaryota > Metazoa > Mollusca > Bivalvia > Lucinida > Lucinidae > Lucinisca > Lucinisca nassula. The sequence continues at coordinate 15,873,609 of OY757017.1, forward strand.
TTATAGTTTAGAAGATATGGCAAAGTCATACTTTTTGACCTTTGACCTTGGGCTTATGTTGAGATCCACCAAAAGTATCCCAACTTTTTCTATATTCCAACAGCCATCCAATTACCAAGTTTCAGAAGTGTAACTCTTATAGTTTAGAAGATATGGCAAAATCATACTTTTTGACCTTTGGGTCATGTTGAGATCAAGGTCACACCAAAAGTATCCAAATTTATTCTATATTCCAATTCTATATTCCATCCGTTATCAAAGTTTCAGAAATGTAACTCCAATAGTTTAGAAGATATGGCAAAATCATACTTTTTGACCTTTGACCTTGGGGTCCTTATGGCCTTCCTTTGTTTAGGTTTCCATTGTGGTCTTGTCGCTTAATGTTTGTACTTCTTTCCCTTTGGTGTCTTTTATGGGTGGAGTAAGTCAATTGTATCAATTCCTGATCTTTGTTTTACTTCTACTTTTCATTTGGCCATTTTGTGGGAAAGTAACTGTCCTTATGGCCTTCCTTTGTTTAGGTTTCCATTATGGTCTGGTCGCTTAATGTTTGTGGTTCTTTCCCTTTGGTGTCTTTGATGAGTGGAGTAAGTTAATTGTATCGAGTCCTGATCTTTGTTTTGCTTCTACTTTACTCCCATGAAGAAAGTAAGAAAGTGGTTAGCAATTTGGGAAAGAGCTGTAGACTCGGTTTACCTGTGGTCTACTTTGTTTACTGTCGTCACCCTTTTCCCTAGTGATAGTGTGGGAACATTCTGATTGTAACAGTTCCTAATCGTTCCTCTTTTCAATTTAAATACAGAAAAAACAACATATAAAATCGAATCCATTATATGGCTTTGAAACCATGAGATGTAACGGCCTAACTGAAAACCTTGCGCATTCATGCTCTCTGTTCGTTACATTAAACTTAAGTCAGAGTGCGTAAATTAAGTATACCGGCATAGGACTCGATTTCTGATCATTGACTTCCCTTCTAAGTATAGGGAAAATTCAAATAAAAAAGGAAGGGATGGTTTTGCTTTCCCTTCTAGTTTGTATCTTAACTTTCCCCATAGCAGATATAAACAAAATAAATTTCATCCATTATATAGGCAAACATTTTAGAGGTATGACAAATCTGAGATAAATGGTGCAAGTCAAGTCCTTGTTGTTTAGTCCCCGACTTTGAACTAAGGTAATTTGCAATGCACATGTATTGCTGAACAATTTTTATCAAAGGCTTTTCAGAAATATATATATTCAATTTCTTCTAATTCATGTGGTAATGGGGGTGTGCGCGGGGATATTGTTGAACAAACGTAATATAAATACTGACCGGAAAAAGAAACTATACACTTTTAAATCGTCTCTCCTGACATTGCACACGTATAATTCAGTTTAATCACTGGTTAAGAATTTGGTTATCTATAGACATAAAGTCCCTAACAATTAAAAAAAATCCGGTGTTCAAAAACAAATTTTGGGGGAAAATTTAAAAACAAAAAAGGCTTTTTCACAAAATCTGTTAGTAATCATACTTTGACTACAAAGTTTTCTTATATACGTTTTATCTCAAACACAAGAAAGACAAACAAACATTGTACATCTAAATTTTATTGAGAAATTAACACTCTGTTGAATTCTTAAAAATTGCATTTTGTGAAGCCAAGAAACGACCAAAATGTGTCTTCAATCGTTTAAACATCTTCAGCGTTGTGATATTATTGAATGAAGCAATAAATGCCATCCGAATCGCCACCCTTTTTGCTTACTATCTGTCTTTTCGACCAAAATTTAAAGGTTGATAACATTTCAACCATTGCAAAACGTGTGTGTGTGGAGGGGGGGGGGTGGGGCTGGGTTGGTTGACACTTTGACTGTACAGAGCTGACTTGTATGTCATATGTCACTATCTGGGTACCTTGTTCCTTTGACATTACAGAGCTGTCTTGTATGTCACTATCTGTTCACCTTGTGAACACTGAGGGTCAGGTCCTTGTGCACCAGACGGAAATGAACAGGCTCAGTCTAACATTATATGACTCACTGCGACAAGGGATTGTGGAAAAGGGTGGGTGTTGATTGATCCCTTTGACAATACAGAGTAGAAGTAAAAAAAAGATCTGGAATCGATACAATTAAATTACTCCACCCACCAAAGACACCAAAGGGAAAGAAACACAAAGATGAAGCGACCAGATCATAATGGAAACCTAATCAAAGAATGACCATAAGGACAATTACTTTCTCACAAAATGGCCAAATGGCCATCCAAAAAAAAAAAAAAAAAAAAAAAAAAAAAAAGACACAAGTGATACACACAGTGAGTAGTAACAAACAACAACATAAATAAACCGCCACAGAAGAACCGCCTTGGAAGGGTCAGTGGAAAGAATTCCACTCGGGGGCTGAATTCGATTTTACGTGGCCACAATCCTCGCCCTTACTTCCGTCGCGATTTAGACAAATAATTTGTTCAGTCCGCATGAAGGCCTCCTAACTCATCAGTGCAACATCTCCGTGAACACAAATGATCAAAGATCCACAGAGGTGAGACAACGGTGAGGACTCGACCGCAAGAAACCAATGAAATGCTGGAGCAAAAGAAAACCAACAGTTAGACTCCGATGGGCCCAACCAGAGACAAAGCATCAGGCACCAACCAACATTACCAAGAATTAGATCTCTCTAATTCTCAATAAGCCTTTACGTTGGAACCGTCATAGAATCTGAGGCCTGACCCACCGGCGTGCAATTAAAGAGGGAAGCTGACTTGTATGTCACTATATAGGCACCTTGTGGACATTGAGAGTGAGGTCCTAGTGCACCAGACGGAGATGAACAGGGTCAGTGTATCTAACCATTAATTACTCATGGTGTCAAGGGGCTGTTTGAGTGTGCGGGATGTTGGTTGTTTCCTCCGACAATACAGAGCTGACTTATATGTCACTATCTGGGCACCTTTGTGCCATAAGGATCAGGCCCTAGTGCGCCAGACGGAGTTGAACAGACCTTGTCTCACAATCAATGACTCATGGTGGCAAGGGGGGGGGGGCTTGGTTGGTTCATCCCTTCGTAATACATAGCTGACTTGCATGTCACTATCTAAATTGATATACGTATTTCCCATTGAAAATCCTATGGAGCCAAATTTGACCTTTGTGTAAAATAGGTCAAGGTCAACCTAGGGTCATCATTTTTTCAAACTTGGTAGTACGCAGTCACCCGATGCTACCTTACAAGTTTCAAGACAATTGGCCCAGTGGTTCTGGAGAAGAAGGTTTATATGGTTTATACCATATTTGGGCATGGCGGCCATTTTGGTCATGTGACCTAGACCATTCTAATAAATTTTTGTTCACTAAGAGTCCTAAGGCTGCATACAAAATTTAAATTAAATTAGCCTAGTCGTGTTAGAGAAAATGTATTATAATATACCAATGGACCTTCAATACAACTGACCATAGGCCATGGTCAGTGAATGGCCTTGCCCTTAGTATTCACAAGCATTCATTTTTTACCCATTCCCATATCACAGACCACAATATTTTTTTCGAAAAAATGCATTGATTTACTTATTTCCCATTGAAAAGCCTAAGGAGCCAAATTTGGCCTTGGTTTCAAATAGGTCAGGGTAAACATAGGGTCATTCATTTTGCAAACTGGGTTGTACTCGGTCATCCCATGTTACATACCAAGTTTCAAGACAGTCGGTCTAGTGGTTCTGGAGAAGAAGATTTTTTTAAGGTTTTTACTATATTTGGCCATCTTGGCCATGTAATCTGGACCATCCGAATAAATTTTTGTTCCCTAAATTTTCTAATTGACATTGACCCTTAGTATTCACAGGTATTCATTTTTAACCCATTCTCATATCGCAGACCACACTATTTTTTCGAAAAAAATGCATCGATTTCCCAATTTCCCATTGAAAAGCCTAATGAGCCAAATTTGGCATGGCTTAAAATAGGTCATGGTCAACCTAGGGTCATCCTTTTTGCAAACTCAGTCACCCTATGCTGCATACAAAGTTTCAAGACAATCGGCCCAGTGGTTCTGGAGACTTCTACTTATAAACCCTTTGTCAAATTTCATTTAAACTTCACAGGAATGTTACCTCAGTATTTCTCTACCTCAATAGATTAAATCATTCCGCTCCGATGAATAAGAAGGCCACTAGAGCTAAATTAGACAAAGATGTTTCAACAACTCCTCTTCCCATACCCTGAATCAATAATATTCAAACTGCACAGGAATGTTGCTTAGACGACTCTCTACCAATATAGATAAATTTATTAGCTAGAAGGAACACGATGGCTGCCAGAGCTAATAATAGGAAAACGTGAATAGTTTGTTTGAAAAACTAACCCTTGACTCATTTCATTTAAATTTCACAGGAATGTTGCCTAGGTGGCACTCTATCAAAATAGCTAATATCTTGGTCGCCATAGGTATAGGTAGAAAAACCTATGAACATCAACTCCTCTCGTATATTTAGGCCAATGTCATTCATGATTCATAGGAATATTGCTTAGATAACCCTCTACCAAAATAGCTAAAGTCGTTAAGCTCCAGTGATCAAGATGGCCACCAGAGCTAAAATAGACAAAACTTTCAATGACTGTTTTTTTTTTCTATATCGATTGGCCAATTTGATTCAAATGTGATAGGATTGTTGTTTAGGGCAACCATCTACCAAAAACAATGCAAACTCCTCCTAATCCGTTGGGCTAATTTCATTTAAACTTCACCGAAATGTTGCTTAGGTGGCTCTGTACCAAAATATCTAAAATCCTGTCGCTCCGATGAACAGGATGGCCACCAGAGCTACAAATATAATAATATATATCTGTTCCTTCCTATACCCAAGAGCAAATAATAGGAATGTTGTTAAGATGACACCTGCCAAATAGCTAAAATCGTTCCGCTCCGAGGGAGAAGATGGCGACTAGAACTAACAAAATAGAAAATCAAAACTTTAAACGACTACATTTCGTATACCCTCAAGCCAATTTTATTCAAACTTAGCAAAAAATGTTGCCAAGGTGACCGTCTTTCCTCATGCTAAAGATAAGCGTTAAGATATAAGATGTTTTTTTATTGAGATGTAATTTCATCTGAGTGTCGGGTAAAAAATCTCACAAAATTGGAAACAGCGTCTCCAAAATGACCTACATAGTGTGACTCGGGCGTCAAACCTCAAATCAAACAAACAAAAACATAATCCAAAGCCACATGCACATCTGCAGATCACGACCAAATAGACTTTCAAAGTTTCAAACTGATCGATTAAAGTTGTAGAAGGATTTAAGAAAATAAGGCACTCTCGCGCGCATGAGTACACCCGCATCGAGTGTTCGAGAGCGATTAAATAAGCTTGAAGCTTTCATCGCAATCGAACTAAAATAAACTGGTATAAACTAAAGCTAAGGCCCCCACAGTAATGCACTTCAAACAGCAATAAAGACCCCGAAATAAGGTCTATTTTGTTATGGTTTGCCTTTGACTGTGTGTATCGCTTATAATTGTTGGGATTCAAGGGCATGCAAGGTTTCAAACTAATCAATGCAAGACTGTATGTAGAGTTGTGCACACAAGATACCAAACATAATGCGCTATAACAGTATCCAAGACCCAAAACTGGCTAAGACCAAAAGTAATTAATGTACCAGAACTTGCATTAATGATCATGTCGAATCAAATGCACATCTGCAGACCATGAGAAAAGAGCATGAAGAGTTTCGAATTAATCATTTTAGAATAAATGAAAAGCCCTACCCTCTGTCGTGAAATGCCTGCGGCGAAAATGGTCAGACCAAAACTCTGCAAGGAGAACCCCTACGGAAAAAAGGGAAAAAATACGGTTCCGCTTATATTTTTATGCTGATGCGGCACAAATTTCCAAGATTCTAACTCCACCGTTTGATACTCATTGTAATGCGCTTCGATAGCATTTAACTTCAAACTGGCTAACATTAAAAGTCTAAAAAAGTGACAAAATTAAATTGTCGATTATTACCCACAGCCTAAGTAAAAAAATTGGAAAGTGGGAATAACTTCGCTTGGAGAACCCCGACAGAAAAACCGGAAAAATATGGGCCCGCATATTTTTCATGTGGATGCTATATAAACTTTCAGGATTCCAGCTTTTACCATTTGGTACACATCGTAATGCACTTTAATAGTATTTAAAACAAAAAAAAGCTTGCACAGTTTCAAATCTGTCAGTATAAAACGATACGAGGACTCGCGTACATGAAGTATACACTTTAAGAAATCAAAGGCCCAAGTTGAAAATGAGGAAAAGGGGGGCAAGTAGAAATCTAGCGTAAAAAACGTGAAACTACGAGTTCGCTTATTTTTCATTTGAATGCAATATATGAAATTTCAGGATTCTAGCTATAACAACTCCTGACCATATACAAGTGTAACGGACGGACAGATAGACGAACAGACAGGCCTAAACCTGTATCCTATTTCAGTTCGATGAAGTGAGTGGTATAACATTATTTTTTTTTGTCTTTTCTATTCAGGTACATGTAAGTGTTTCACAAAACAGCCAAGACAACGGTATGGTATTTCAAAGCCGCCTAGAAGACAGTGACATGTTCGAAGAATTGGACCAATCAGCAATCGAACCTGATGTCAACAACCAAATACATGAAAGAGGCTCAGATTTCCAGACGTTGATAGTTAAAAATAGCAATCTCACTGACGATGAAGTTAATTGCCTTTTATCTATGTTTAGTGCTGCTAATGAAGACGCACTGAGTGTGGATGAAAGACGAAACGTGAATAACAATATGGCATATGCTAATAATGTGCTCTTCAATTCTGTAAGTTCTCTGGAACGGCAGCAAGTGAAACAAATTGACACTGTCTATGGACCTTACTATAAGCAGGGCGATACAAACTATTGTGGGTTTTGTTGTGTTGCAAACTCATTTTCTCATGTCACTCAGGAGTGCACTTCAGTAAAAGAAATGGACACAATTGCCGATAAATTGTGGATGCAGATGGCTGACAATCCATCACTTGGACTGACGGCGGAGCTAGAGCCCATGCGAGACCGAGAGGGGTTTTATTCAGTCGAAGTTATAAAATCTACGTTACAAGCACATGGTTTCGAACTGAACAAAATTGATGAAAGAGCATTAGTTGATTTGTGCTCTTCCGATGTTGGGATGTATGTTCTTTCTAATCTGCAAAAACAATTAGGAATGGTGTCCTTAATTATTCGTTTGCGCAATCACCAACATTGGATCAACATATCTGTCCAAGGTTCAACGCCTATACTGAAAGATAGTAAACACCCATTACCTATGCCTATGACGATGGACCAAGTAGGCGATATAATCCTGGAAAATCTGGACACACCAGGGGGTGTATTTTTCTTGTCGAACGATGTTACATCAGTTGCCCAGAACAAGGTTCTTGAGGTAAGCAACCTCATTTCCAGTTATTTTAACCGACTTTGCTTTTTATGCCCCCGCCATTCGAAGAATGGTGGAAAGGGCATATAGCGTTGCCCCTGTCCGTCCGTCCGTCCGTGCGTCCGTGTGTCCGTGCGTCCGTGCGTCCGAAACTTAAACGCAGTCAATAACTTCCTTATTTCTTGATGGATTTTAAAATTACTCGGCATAAATGTCAACCATCAAGAGACGATGTGTCACGTGCAAAAAACCAGGTCTGTACCTCCAAGGTCAAGGTCATACTTAGAGGTCAAAGGTCAAAAAAAGGGTCCGAAACTTAAACGCAGTCAATAACTTTCTTATTTCTAGATGGATTTTGAAGTTACTTTGATGAAATGTTAACCATCATGAGGCGATGTGTCACGTGCAAAACCCAGGTCCGTGCCTCCAAGGTCAAGGTCGTACTTAGAGGGCAAAGGTCAAAAAAGGGTCCGAAACTTAAACGCAGTCAATAACTTACTTATTTCTGGATGGATTTTGAAATTACTTTGAAGAAATGTTAACCATCATGAGACGATGTGTCACGTGCAAACCCAGATCAGAACCTCCAAGGTCAAGGTCATACTTAGAGGTCAAAGGTAAAAAAAAAATTGTCCAAAACTTAAACGCAGTCAATAACTTTCTTATCTCTGGGTGGATTTTGAAATTACTTGGCAGAAATGTTGGCCGTCATGAGACAATCTGCCTCACACAAAACCAAGTCCTTATATCCAAGGTCAACGTCATACTTAGAGGTCAAATGTGAAAAAAGGGTCCAAAACTTGAACACAGTCAATAACTTTCTATGGATGAAAACGAACATAGAGATATTTTCAGGCGGGAGCATTCGTGTCCTATGGACGCATTTCTAGTTCTGCTTCGATTATTTAGTATTTAAGATAAGTTGACGTATCAATGGAGTAGGGAAGACCTTGTGAAATAAATCAATTCTGTGGAACAACAAAACTCTCTGTGTATGTGTATGTGCGTGTGATGCGAGGTTAATGTCCCCGTCAACACTGATAGATCATTTTGGAGAATTGCTCCCAGTTTTGTGGGATTTTACCCGACACTGAGATGAATTTACATCTCAAGCCCTGCCATCCAATGAAACAAATTGGGTTTATATGTCTCTGTGTATGTGTGTACGCTCCTAAGTGCAAAGCAACACAAATTACACGGCGTTTCCGCTAAAGTATCTACACGTATCACGTAGCTTTGGTGCTTGTCTTTGTGTAGCTACTGACGGCGGAGCTAGAGCCAGTTAGGGATCGAGAGAGATTTTATAAAGTCCAGTTATAAAAGCTTCGCTAGATGCACATTATTTCGAACTGAGCTAAATAGACGACAAACATTCATTTTGCTTGTACGGCATACCGCACATTGATCTGGCTTGTAAATCCCACAAATTTTAGCACCTTAAAATCTAAAATTAGTTTTTTTTATCACATATGTGCCTCTGTTTCTTACAGTGTATAACAGGTAATGCAAATCTATATCGATAGACTACATTGTGACATAGAATAGTTGCAGCATCTGATGCGCTTCGAAACAAACATATTTGTTTACTTTCGTCCTTATGAACAGTATCTTTTTGGGGTCGCATGAAAAAATCATGAGGTCATTTATTGAACCAGAATGCGGTCATACCGCTTTTTATCAGTATCTGGAAAATCGGAAATCCAGGCTCATATTTTACTGTAAAAATTTTGTTTCACATAGAGATTATAGCCTGTCATCTGAACAATGGGGCATATGATTTACATCTGTCCATTCTTCTGTCCTCATTTCTTCTTTTTCTTTTCATCCATAATGGATTACATCTTGAAAAATTAATGACCCTGAATTTCTTAATTTGGTAGAAAAGTAAAGACGATTTAGATATTAGACTTAAATCTCTTCTGCAGCGGGGTCTGTCGGAGCCCGAATTTTATGGTGACTTGGTGTGTAGGTTCGGAGAGATATATAACAACAATGACTTTGGCGCCCAATTTCGTGGGGTCGTTCTTCGATGTAGGGGGATTTGGTGCAGCGTGGGTGTTGTGCGATAGACTGGGTGCGTGGTGGTTGGCCCGGTCGCGGTTGGCGGCTTTGCTTCCCTATTTGTTTGCGCGCCGGTGGCTCGGGCCTCGGATTCTGTGGCGGTTCCGGCGTGGGGGCTTGTTGAGAATTGGGAGGATCTGGTTCGGGGTGGTGTTGGTTGGTGCCTGGTGCTCAGTAACTGGTCGGGCCCGTCGGAGTCTAACTGTTGGTTTTCTTTTGCTCCAGCATTTCAGTGGTTTCTTGCTGTCGAGTCCTCACCGTTGTCTCACCTCTGTGGTTCTTTGATTATTTGTGTTCACGGAGATGTTGCACTGATGAGTTAGGAGGAATTCATGCGGACTGAACAAATTATTTGTCTAAATCGCGACGGAAGTAAGGGCGAGGATTGTGGCCACGTAAAATCGATTTAAGTCCCCCAGTGGAAATCTTTCCACTGACCGTTCCAAGGCGGTTCTTCTGCGGCGATTTATTTATGTTGTTGTTTGTTACTTACTGTGTGTATCACTTGTGTCTTTTTATTTTGGATTGCCAATGGCCATTTTGTGGGAAAGTAACTGTCCTTATGGCCTTCCTTTGTTTAGGTTTCCATTATGGTCTGGTCGCTTAATGTTTGTGTTTCTTTTCCTTTGGTGTCTTTGATGGGTGGAGTAAATTAATTGTATCGATTCCTGATCTTTGTTTTACTTCTACTTTACATAAACTGTTTGGATGCCAATCCAGCTTATGTCTCTCACATTTCCTTGTTTTTGGACATTTTAGTTGTATTTCTAGTTAAGAGCCCAAAATAAACGGGAGCTGAATGAGTAAAAACTGGTTCAATAGCCATTGGCAACAATAACCTCAAGATTATTGGAAAATTGTAAGAATGTGTTACAATGTAAAATTTATATTCCGCCTGTATAGGTGGTGTATTTATTCTTTCAATCAATTTTCTCTCTCTTCGTAGAAGCCCCGTTAAAATGATTTATCAGAAACCCAAAAACTAAAAAAAATTTCGAGGGGTCATTCCTTTATCTCTCCATATATGCCAATGTAACAATTTTCGTCAACGATTTTCATGAACTATATTTTGCTAGAAGAAGAATTTTGTTTGATTTTAGGTTTAACGTCCCAGTCAACACTGTAAAAGACATTTTTGAGACGCTACTCCCAATTTTGTGGAACATTTACCCGACATTGACATGAAATGAAATCTCAAACCCTGCCACCCAATGAAACCGATAGGGTTTATAAGCATGGACGGGCCGACTCGCACGGTTTTGTCTGGGCAGGCTTAGATCCTCTAAGTTGTTTACCAGTACTCGTGAGCGGGTCGGTTTCAGCTCTGCGTGGAAGCATCATGCAGCCCATCTATTTCTTTAAGCACCGATGGGCGGGGGTCGTGCAAGAAGAATAAAAGTTGGTATGCAATGCAATTGTTACATGTGGGTTTACGGCGTTCCGCAAACTCGCATGCTGACAAGACGACCAAGGGTGAGCTCTGACAGGTGAACGGGCAAATGTGGGTAAGGGCACAAAAAAGATGTTATATACAAGACATAAATAAATTATTAACAGTAACTATATACAACAATACCAACACTAAAAATACATTTGTTTGCTTCTATAATCAATTCACGACGCCCGCCCCAAAGGCAAAACAAAGTTTTGTGCTCGGGCCGGTGACGTGAATGTTAAATAGAAGCAAACACAAAATAACGAACAGCAACAACAAATAAAAAACGACTGGCCAGCAAAAAATATAAGTCCACTTGGGGTGAACTGCGTCGACGCGCTGGTGTACTCTAGAATTTAAATCATGTCGACTTCTTATTCACTGTCAACTTGACTATCACTGTCAACTTGACTGTCACTGTCAACTTGACTATTCAATGTCAACTTGACTATTCACTGACAACTTTCCGTCATTTAATGGTCTGTCTCCACTGTCTGTGTCACGGTTCTGCCCGCCTCTGCAGGGCATCTGGGCCGATATGTCGAACCAATACCAAGACAAACAGGCTGATCAGCACATTCGACAAATAACCGCGCAGCAGAACTCAACTTGACTGTGCAACGAAATATCAACACCCAGCGCTTGAAACAAGAATACTCAATTTGTGATTCCTTACTGAGCACTACAGAAATCTATTAATGCTCACTACAACGGAGCATAATACTCATAAAATTTGTGGTCACTACATCAGCACAGGTAAGAGGCAATTAACAGACTGCGCCTTTGCGCTACTGGTCACCCGCCAATTACAGGAAACATAACAAACTTTATTTCATAGCCTTCTCCGCGACACGGCTCACAAGTATAGCTATTCACAAACGCATTACATTAACAACAGCTAGAAATTAAAACAGGAAGAATTTTCATCTTTTCTACAAAACATCTCTCAATTTTTGATAGGGATCAACATTGTTTGCCGTACATTCTTTCCGTATTTGGAAGGCAAAACGTAGGAACCGCCTTCGCGATGCTGATGACGTTGCTGACGTCATCCACGCCGTTCAGGCCGTTATAACGTATGGCGAACAAATACCCTAACTTATCATCACGTTTACATGTTCAGACAGAAGTCTTAAACAGAAACGGCATCATTACAAAATTAACTCGTAATTCTTCTTGAACAAAACATGAACAACATGAATATGCTTGCAATAGCAATTAATTACGGTTCATCATCACGGATAACCCGACAGGCTCTTGTCTAAGAGCGGCATATTGTGTGTAGAGCGGCATATTGTGCCCACCGTGGAGCGGCATATTGCGCCTATTGTGCGAAACCGCGAGAAAAAATAAAATTAGCGAGAAATTTTCTCCCGGTTTCGCGGCGAATTCGCGGAATTCTCGGCAAAAATTTGACCGATTACTTTCATTGAAAATGAATTACCCGCGTTTCGCGGAAAAAAAAAACAACCGGGATTTCGTGAAAGTAAAATTCAAATTTTCAGCTCATTATTATTTCTTCGTTTGTTTGGCGTTGTTTGTGTAAACGAAGGCAAATGGTAGTCATTGTTAAATCATAATCAAATATTCTTTCATGTTACACAATTACAGTTTAGTAATTTATATCTCCATTGTATAATCCCTTCTTAAAAGTCTCAAGACAACTTTTATTCACACCACGAAAACACGCATATTTATTTGTTACCCCCTTAAACCCCACTTTTTACTGGGCTTTACAGGGGTATACATACCTTATCTAATTCTGCCCACATAGATTGTGGGTACTTGTTAGAACCTCTTTGCGGAGTCGTTTTAAAGAGTACCCACAATCTTGAGCAGAAATCTGAAAAAATGTCAGAATTTTTATCCGAAAACTTTCCACTTTTAGTGGTAATATATTTGAATATGCGAGTTTTCATAATGAGTAGTACATGTAGGTTATTAACAACATAATGATGTGTGACATTCACCGAAAGCTCAGCGGCCCCGTCCATCGCGGCTAGAAGAAATAGTCGGGCTGCATGATGCTCCAACGCACACGAGTACGTGTGTGTGAATTCGGGTTTAACGTCGCTTTCAACAATTTTTCAGTCATATCACGACGGTGTCTGGTTGCGACAGGGAACACACGAGTACGGGTAAACCGCTAAGAGGATCTTAACCTGCCGAGGCAAAGGGGTGTGAGTCGACCATTCATGCCTATAAACCCTATTGGTTTCATTGAACGGCAGGGCTTGAGATGTCATTTCATCTCAGTGTCGGGTAAAAGTCCCACAAAATTGGAAGCAACGTCCCCAAAATGACCTTTATAGTGTTGACGGGGACGTCAAACCTCAAATCAAACAAAAACAAAACAAAAGCTCAGATTCGCCTCAATTATGAATGATTTCAAACTGTCAAATTGGTACAGCAAGCGGTGCTATGAATGCAATGTTAGTGACCAGTTTACGTGGAACACAATAATTCCACCGCAGGCTAGGTCTATGTTGCGGAAAAACGGACGAAAAACCAGACACCTACATGTATATCGCGCCATGCCTCATGCAGGCGCGTGAAAAGGAAATGCTACTTTGCATTCGCACGCATTTATGAAACTCATTATTTGCGCTACCAAGCCGCCCTTCCGCGACCCAGCATTCACCCCTAACTTATAAATACAAGGTGGAGCAAACAGGTGGTGCATCAACATGTTAATAAAGCCCATGTAATGAAGAACCCACGATTCCCTACTTTACCAGCACACTGGAGTTTACAAGGTACATGTATACATTTTCTTTAAACTGTTCCTAGACGTCCCATGTAGAATGTGGGTACTCGTTAGCAACTACCTCAGTGAGACGATTCTAATTAGAACCCGTGAGCTACTTAAGGAGTAAAATAGGAACATTATCACATATTTTCATCAGGAAATAACCGTTTTAGGTATCCTTCCTTTGTTTAGGTTTCCATTATGGTCTGGTCGCTTAATGTTTGTGTTTCTTTCCCTTTGGTGTCTTTGATGAGTGGAGAAAGTTAATTGTATCGATTCCTTATCTTGGTTTTACTTCTACTATGAATGATTGCATATGGGTGTGTTATCGTGTTTTTTTTTGTTTGTTTGATTTGAGGTTTAACGTCCCCGTCAACACTGTAAAGGTCATTTTGGAGACGTTGCTTCCAATTTTGTGGGACTTTTACCCGACATTGAGATGAAATGACTTCTCAAGCCCTGTCGCCCAATGAAACCAATAGGGTTTATTTGCATGGACGGTCCGCCTCGCACCGCGGTTCCTGGGCAGGCTTAGATCCTCTAAGCGGTTTACCAGTACTAGTGTGCGGGCCGCATTCAGCTCTACAGTTTGACAGAAAATGTCATTTGATGAATTTCAAGATGGCTGCCATGGTAGTGACTTTGCATATCAAACCGATTTGAACAAATCTGAATCTTGCCTCCGTACAAGTTTCAACTAACTGCGGGGCATCAAAAGCGGAAAGCCAAAGGGAAAGCTACTAACCAATAAAATGGTCAAACGGTTATCCGAATATGAGCAATACATGCATGCAAAGACGAGCTACAACAATTGATTAACCACAACAGAAGAACCGCCAGTCTAAATCTTTACTCTATTTTACGATGCCACAATTTTCGCCGTTGTTTCTGTCTTGGTATAAACAAATTATTTGTCCTGTCCGCGCGCAGGATTTCTGACTCATCAGTGCAACATCAAAACTAAACCAATACAAAGATGAAACAACGGGAAAAAACTGAAATGTCGGAGCAAGAAATGAAGTAAGACTCTTGTGGACCAGACCAGAGACAGAGCATCAGACACCAACCGACATTACTTAAAAAGTCAATGTAAGTTTTTCGGTCGGAGTCTGAGGCTCGACATGCTGGCGTGAAATTAAAGGGGGAAGCATGCAATTTTTCGCATAACTTTAAGGACTATTATATAACGCAGAATGTTTTCACGTAAATCAGCATATGTTTCGAATCCCATTTATTCTGTATTGAAAGGTAAAGCAGTCTAGTTTGACATTGGTATATCGTAACTTTGGTTCAAAAATTAAATACACATATTTTCGTATTGGTTTGCAAGTAAATGCATTGTCCTTCGGATCGGCATATGAACATGCAATATGAAAGATTCTTGCCAGACTGCGCGGACGGACAGGCTGCTGCAAGGACGCACAGACTTACCTGCTCTGGTCAGAGCGCAGATTCGCATTGTGATCTGCGTAAAAAAAGCATCGACATGAGAATACAGCGTAGTTATGCGAGTCTGCGTATCTTCGCAGTCTTATGAGTATCGTTTTATTCGCTGATTAGTTAGAGTATATATGTAAGTCTATATTTGTTTGTTGTTTATTTTTACAGCAGAATCTTGCCAATGACAGTAAGCAGAATGTAATGGGCCGGAGGCTTAGCAATTCGTCCATACAAGCGTTGTCTTGCAATGAACCTGACACAGCCGACCAAACATCAGAAAAAAATATTCAAGTGGGTTAGTATTTATCACGTTCTAGGACAAATGCATGACAATTTACCTATTCAAAAGGAAAAAAAAAACAAGAGACTGGCTGCGACTGCACTGCACTATTTTCGATAGGTACAGATAATAATATCTCATTATTAAAACCGCTCAGTAATAAAGTACTTGACTGTCGAAATGAATACTGAACTTGCAGTATCAAATTCGACAAGAGCGGTTGTTTTGTTTCTTTTTTGTTGAACTCGATATTTTTATATCTAAACGTGAAGTTTGATTGCTGTGGAAGCCGTGTTGAATTTAACAGTGTAAAATGAGTTCGACAATGACTGTTCCGTGGGCCTAGCCTTAGCGACAAGCGCAATCAGCAAAGAGACTGGTCTTCTTAATACTTAGCACCCTCCTTTCAGCTCCAAGAAAAACATTAAATACACATTTTGTTTGCATAACAGCCTAATGACCGGTTATTGAAAAATTCAATTTAGAGATAAGATTCATTTAGGGTATTCTGGCTGTCATACAAGGGGCCGAGAGAGGGCAATCCACATCTATGCATTTGCTTGTTTGATGACTACGTCATGGTTTTGATATTCCAAACTTTTATTTTTAGTCACCATTATTCATAATCATTACAAAAACATGCATATTCAAATATCTTGGGTAAATTTTATGACCAAAATCCTGATATCTCTAATATTTCGGCTCCAAACATATATTGTGGGCACTTGTTAAAACCGCCTCGGTGAGTCTAACGAGGACCCACAATATCAGTTTTTGAGTGGAAAAAAATCATGTTTACCCCCTCTAAATTCCAGTTTTATGGTACAATATTATTAAATTGTGAGTACTCGTTAGAACAGCTAGCCTCTGTGAGGGGGTTCTAACGAGGACCAAAAATATATGTATCTGAGTAGAAATAAGAAAAATAATGTATGCCTCTCTAAACCCCAGTTTTACCATACGATATGTTTAACCCCTCTAAATCCCAGTTGTACGGTACAATATTATTAAATTCTGAGTACTCGTTAGAACAGCTAGCCTCTGCGAGGTGGATCTAACGAGGACTCACAATATATGTTTTACAAGTTGAAATAAGAAGCATAATGTACAATCCTCTAGGCCCTTATTTTACTGAATTAAAATGTGGGGTTTCTCTTTTCTGATATGATTGTGTTTAAAACAAGAAAAGCAGAATTAAAACAAAGGTCAGGAATTGATACAATTAACTTACTCCACCCATAAAAGACACCAAAGGGAAAGAAATACAAACATTAAGCGACCAGACCATAATGGAAACCCAAACAAAGGAAGGCCATAAGGACAATCACTTTCCCACAAAATGGCCATATGGCCATCCAAAACCAAAAGACACAAGTGATACACACAGTAAGTAACAAACAACAACATAAATAAATCGCCACAGAAGAGCCGCCTTGGAACGGTCAGTGGAAGATTTCCACTGTGGTGGGGGGGGGGGGCTTAAATCGATTTTACGTGGCGACAATCCTCGCCCTCACTTCCGTCGCGATTTAGACAAATAATTTGTTCAGTCCGCATGAAGGCCAAGAAACACTTTTTAGTTGCATTTTGACAGAAACTATACATTGCTAATGTTTTAGACATTATATGATTTGTGTAACATACTTTCAAACATAATAAATAAATAGGTAAATAAATAAATAAATGTAAATTGATTGATTTAATCTTGAATTAATCAATTCATTCAGTTCACTTCTTTTCACGCTTGGGTTAATGAAACAATAATGTCAGTGTTTTCCTTTACTTTTTTTTCTTTTTTTTTATTAAAAAAGAAGTAATTTAAAACAACATTTTGTTGGAAACAATCTCAATAAATTAAAAAATATACCATCACACAATTTCCCCTAATAGAGCCCTCTTTTTAACATATCTCTCAGAGTGTCTCTGTTCATAATCACCTCATAATCACTTAGATAAGATAAGCCTTTGATGTGCACTATGGTCCGAAGGACTTGTTTATTGCAGACGATTAGACGAGCCACCCCTTTTATATAGAGAAAATATGTGTTTTCAATGCAGTGCGTGCTTATATTACATGTATAACTATTATTGTTGTTGTTATTGTTGTTGTTGTTGTTTTATTCATGAACACTCTGATAAAGTGTTTATCCTATTTATTTTCAACACGTTAATAATAATAATAATAATAATAATAATAATAAAATTATAATAATAATAATTGTTGTATACGTAGCAGTAGCAGTAGAAGTAATAGTAGCAGTAGTAGTAATTAAATTTATTGTAATCTTAAATCTTATATCATCGTTTTGATTGTTGAAATTATCATTATAGTAGTAGCAGTAGAAGTAGAAGTAGTAGCAGTAAGAGTAGTATTGTTTGTTTGATTTGAGATCTACTTTCCCGTAAACACTATTTAGGTCATTTCGGAAAGAAGTATAAATATTATTTTAATTGTTTTATTGTTAAAATTATTATCATTATTATAAGTAGTAGTAGTAGTTTTATTTATTTGTTTGTTTGAGTCCCCGTCAACACAATTTAGGTCATTTTGGAGACTTTGCAAAATTGCAGTATGTTTCCTCTGGCTTTCTTTGCCAGATCATTACAGGGTCACTGATGAGGCTTTATTAGCCGAAACTACGTAGTATGACCCATCTTCTTTCTTATGAATGTTTTCATTGCTCTTAAAGGAACTCATTTTTGATTTTTATTTGCCTTCACTGCAGCTGGTGTTGTGCCGTGTGGCGGCCGTAAAACGTCTCCCCGTACATCAACCATAGTGCAGTTTATATTTTACTTTTGGTCCTTTGAGGTCAGCGTGAATATGCTGAGAAATCAGAAATAAATTATTGGTTTAGACTCATATTCTAGACAGGTTTTTAATTATTTGGACCCCATTTTGATTAATATCAGTCTTTGAATCGACTGCCTATTCGAAATTCGCAAAATTGCAGTATGTTTCCTCTGACTTTCTTTTCCGGATCATTACAGGGTCACTGATGAGGCTTTATTAGCCGAAACTACGTAGTATGACATCTTCTTTCTTATGAATGTTTTCATTGCTCTTAAAGGAACTCAATTTTTTATTTTTATTTGCTTCATATGTTGTGAGTTTTACCCCGCATAGAGATGAAATGACATCTCAAGGCCTGGCAAACAAACAAAATGGGTTATATTTAGGCACGATACGAATCACACATTTATGCTTAGGCAGGCTTCGACCCTCTAAGGGTTTTTTTGACCAGTAGTCACCTGCGGTCAGTTCAAACATTATACAGCCCAATTTATTTCACAAAAACCTGAAGGAAGGGGCACATGTAGTGGTGGTAGTAGTAGTAGTAGTAGTAGTATTAGTTGTTGTTGTATTTGAAGAAATGATTTTAATTATTATCATTATCGTTTTCATTATTATTAATATCTGTAGTATTAATAGTTGTAGTAGGAGTTGTAGTGATATTATTATTTTTGCACACATCTGCTAGTGTTTATCTAATTTCATCTTCATCACATTGACACGCTCTTGTAATGGCCTTATAAATCCGATTTATGTCACGAAAAACAGGCTTACATTATGTTGACAATTTTTCAACCCGCAAATTCGACAAATTCCATTATTTCAGTCAAGAAACACATCATCATTATGGGTGAATTGTAAATACGTTTCTAAGCCTTTTCCGGGGATCAATAAACTGTTAGAAACTTCATTTGAAACAGATGACTAACATAATAAAACGATATCTTGTGGACAATTTTGTATTTATTTGTGTGACTAAACCCAACAGGCACTCGTCGCTAGGGCAACGTCAAATCAACGTCGGTGCAACGGCACGACGTTGTCCCGATGTTGATGCGACGTTGCATCAATGTAATGACGTTGTACCGACGTTGATGTGACATCACAAATACGTCGTGCCTGCTGGGAAGTGCTTTTGGCAAATATACATCTTATAAGTTAACATATTGACATTTGTATGGCTTCCCAAAGTCATGGTACAGCAAAATACGTATTGTATCTACCTTGTGAATTGCTGGTCTGTGTTTATCAGGTAAGATTTATTTCCCTTGTCAGTAGTAGTCAAGATATACTCAAATAGAATGTTCTCATGTGAAATCTTTGTTAATCTTTTAACTATTAACATAGTTGATTGCTAAATATATTGTAAATAAAACGTACTTAAATTATAAGTTAAATTCAGTATTAAGTAACTTAAAGAACTCACATGTACAGCTATTTTTACCAGTTTGGTTTGAAATTCATGAAATACAACTTGACATTTTCAACAGGCGACTAATATAAAACCTTCTCTAGCTGAACAATTACACAAATCCATTTATAGATCATGAAAAAAATCGTGTAGAAACTGTTCCTTCACATTTTATTCAATAACAATATTAGTGACTATAAAGTGTTATAGGTCATTGAAAATGTTCGTGTTACAAAAACAACAATCTGGAATGAGATTTCCATGCAGTTTGTGCCAATATGGGAAGTTTTCCATATATCTGATACTAAAACATATAAATTGCATATAAACGCTTTCCATGAACTAAGAAGACAAAATGATTACAATCATATTTCTAAATTTATCGTCAAAGATGTCTTCATTAGTTTCGTAAATGATAAATGAACTTTTATATATGCAGAAAACACGATGCCACACAGACGAATAAACAGTTGTCGGCGCCGGACGAATGGAAAAGCAAGACAAGATGCAATGCGTTTCCAAACAGTAAGAAATTCAGTTTTCTGACCTGCGTATAGTATGAGTTACAATGTTTTATCTCGAATCAGCAATCGCATACTTTAAACATTTTAGGAAAGAAATGAAAAAAAAAGCATTGTAACAATACTAACTAACATGTCCTATTGTATAAAAGACAATTGGAAAGAGAACTGATACAATAAATTCCCAAATCTTCCCCACAATATCACAAGGGAAAGAAGTCGAAACATGGAGTGACGACCACCATTATGTCTGTTGTTTCTTTTTAGATACGTTTGGGTATTCTTAGTCACCACCTGTTTGGGAAAGAGCTGCTGATTCGGTTTAACAGTGGTCTGTTTGTCTACTGTCGTCACTCCATTTTCAACTTCTTTCCATAATGACATTTGTATAAGAGATGGGGATCTGGTTGCATCAGTTCCTGATTGGTCCTCTTTTCAATGTTCTGTAACTTTAAATTCCTTCTGTCTGTCTTTATTTGTTGAAAGCTATTCACTCAAGGATCAAATGACATGCTTGTTTACAATAATTACAAACAAGAGATTCAGATGAAGGTTTTGAGGGCTTTCGGCCGACCAGACGGTTTAGGATTTGGAGTAAGTGTTTGTCGACTGTAAATACTTGGATGGAGTCTTGGACCTGTCAGTGGGATATAAGGTTTTCTAGGATAAGGTCTCTTCGAAATGAAACTTAATGAGTCGAAAATATAATCATCTACGCCCTCGCTCCTTGATGCTTCAAGAAATTGAATGGCCTACATAATGCTTCCACGCAGAGCTAAAAGGAGCTGCACTTGAGTATCGGCAAAACGCTTAGGTCTAAGGCCCTGGTAAAATGGTTAGAGCCAGACCGCCCCTGCATACAAAAACGTGTGGGCAATGATCGGGAATCAATACAATTACCCAACGCTTCCCACCAGGGACATCAAAGGGAAAGATACACGAACAAGAATTTTTGTTTGTTTGAAATGTAGAGTTTTAGATATCAGTTCATCACAATGGCGGGTTAAAGTCACTGAAAATTGGATGCAACGTCTCCAAAATGACCTAAATATTGTTGACAGGGGCGTAAATCATCACTGGAAGCAAATGAAGGAAAGGCTTTTTTTTTTATTTTTCTATTTTATGTGGGTTACTTTTCTTTAGTGCATATTGTTTCATTAAAAATTTATGATGGCCATGATGATTTTTTATTTTGAGATTTCTTGGATGGTGGTGTTCCTCCTGCGGCATGCTACAACATTAATATATCGCAATAAATACTGTTTGCCAATGTGTAGTTACGTAACTGGCTTAACGGCATAATTGTATCGATTCTTGATCATTGTCTTCACTTCTATTTTGCATATCAGGGTTGTTTTCTTTCTGCCGTGTGTTGGCTGTAAAAGATTTACCCATACTTGCATTTAATACTTATTTTTCCCATCGTTAGGGATTGCATTTACAATTGCTTTAATGTAGAACAAGATCGCACGGCACCAGTAAAAACGGCAACAATAAACGTAAATTACGCGCTCTTAAAAAGGGTTAAAGGAACAATACCAGGTTGAAGTGACTGTCCATAATATTATTGAATCACGGACGCCACTCAATGCTTTCATTTCTAAGTTCATTACATATTTTTGTATAACTGGACACCGAGGTGAACAAATTTCACCATAGTTCTTATCAGCTATATGATGCAGACCTTTTAACTAGAGGTTATACTCAACGTGCACTTATGGCCCCGCCCATAGGGGCTTGAAGAAATATATGGGCTGCATGATGCTTCAACGCAGAGCTGAATCCGGCCCGCACACTAGTACTGGTAAACCGCTTAGAGGATCTAAGCCTGTCCAGGAACCGCGGTGCGAGGTGGACCGTCCATACTAATAAACCCTATTGGTTTCATTTGGCGACAGGGCTTGAGATGTCATTTCATCTAAATGTCGAGTAAAAGTCCCACAAAATTGGAAGCAACGTCTCCAAAATGACCTTTACAGTGTTGACGGGGACGATAAACCTCAAATCAACCAACCATCAACTTGCACATCGTCCTTTCATCGATTCTGAAATTAATCACAAGATTCATTACATTAAAATATTTTTCATTAATAAGGGTTTGGATTTTATAGATCTGCCTAGTATCTTCCCCGACAGTTCGGTGATTTCATCCATCCCTACTTATTTTTAAAATACTTAACCACTCATAATTTGTAATAAATACAACGAACCTGTTAGATCTGTCATTTCTAATTTCAACAAGCTTGTTTCAGAATTTGATATTGATACTAACACTCCTGATAACTGAGATAACAAAAGCTCAGTGTATTGCTATTCTGCTGCTGGCCATATAATAACTGGCGATTTAAAAGTATTCCCAATTCTGGGCTAAAAAATATTTTTATAAAGGGTCGAAATATCGATTTCAATATGATTTCAATAAGTGCAGAGAAGGAATCGCTGCTGCCTCGAATACATTCGGTAATCGATGGTGTAAGCTAGAGTATGTTGAGCATAAAGCCCTTAAAGGACGGAAACTTGACATTATAAAGGTCTTCATGCGGACTAAACAAATCATTTGTCTCAATCGTGACGGAAGTTTGCAAGGATTGTGACCACGTAAAATCGATTTAAGCTCCCCCCCCCCCCCGCAGTGGAATTCCTTTTACTGACCGTTCCAAGGCGGTCCTTCCGTCGCGGTTTATTTTTGTTATGGTTTGTCTTTGGGTGTTTGTGTCGCTTATATTATTTTGTTTTGGATAGCCAATTGGTCATTTTGTAGGAAAGTACCTGTCCTTTTGGCTTTCCGCTATTGCTGTTTCCATAAGGTCTGTTGTTTCAAGTTTCTTTCCCTTTAGTGTCTCTGATGAGTGTGTGTTTGAGTTTTAAGTCCCACCGACAGCTATGGTCATACGAAGACGGGACCACGGTTTAAAGACTCATCCGAAAGTCCGAAGAAGCCCGGGATCAATCCTGCGATCCCTGGTTTACACGGCGAGTAGCGTAACCACTACACCACGTAGGCTTCTATCGGAGATGTAAACACTAATAGATGGGAAGCCTTCAAGCTGAATGAACAAACCATTTGTCTAACCCACAACAGACGTTAGGGCGAGAATTGCGGCCGCGTAAAATCGATTTACCCCCCCCCCCCCCCCAAAAAAAAAAAAAAAAGAAATACGTTTCACTGACCCTTCCGAGGCAGTTCTTCTCTCGTGGTTTAATATTGTTACAGCATCGACAGCATGTCAATATTCTAAATCTACCCACACCTTTATTTTTTCACGTGCAGGTATTTTTTCATGCATTCAAATTTCGTACACACAGTTTGAAGCATATGACGAAATGAATGTTCTTATACAAAGACAGACAACTATAACGATCGTAAAGTATGTTTGATCCAGTTGCAATCATAATGATTTGCAACTTATGCATTTTTTGAACATATGCACGTTTTCTGTGTTTCCTATTTTTGTTGTGTAAACGCCTCATAAATTGAAAACTGTTGATTTTCTGACGGTTCACCATACTGGCATTACTTTATTTTTTCTCAAGTAAAGGCTTTAGAAAAATGAAACTCAATGTATATTATTACAGGGCACACTTTACTATCAATCCTGCTTATACATGTATGTGTTAGCGCTGCTCTCATTCTTCATTTTGGTTATTCGTTTTCTTACACTGCGAGTAATTAAACATCACTAAAGCTTACACATATGCTCACATGTGACCTGAGTGAGCAATCAGGCCACGGAGGCCATATTGTGTTTCTTGCCTTTACAATTCAATTTTGCTCACTCATGTACATAAATATGGGGAAATCGCGGGACAAGCCTTTCAAGGCTGCATATAAAACATAGAAGTGAAGGCAATGATCAGGAATCGTTAAATTCTACCACAGCCCCCATTAGAGACACCAAAAGGGAAAGAAACACAAACATGAAACAACAGACACTAATGGAAACATCAATAGCGGAAGGCCAAAAGGACAGTTACTTTCCCACAAAATGGCCAATTGGCTATCCAAAACAAAATAATATAAGCGATACAAACACTCAAAGACGAACATAACAAAAATGAACCACGACAGAAGAACCGCCTTGGAACGATCAGTGCAACGAATTCACTTACGTCTGATCTCTAACTTGGAGCAGAACTACAAAATTCTCTAGCTAATCAGCAAAGGTGGTACAAAATCTTGTTAAGTCAACTGTACACCCCGAAGGCAACTGCCCCCCTTACCCTAATGGTTAAGAGCGCTGGCTCATAATCATTAGGTCATTAGGTCTCGCCGCTGTGGTTTGCGCCTCGCTCGGGCCACATGTGGGACGCCAAGATCTGCAAGAGAAGGTTGTCTTACTCTGGTTTTAGCTCAACTCTTATCACCGGTCGGCTCGCGACGGAAGTAAGGGCGAGAATTGTGGCCACGTAAAATCGATTTAAGCCCCCCCCCAGTCGAAATCATTCCACTGACCGTTCCAAGGCGGTTCTTCTGTGGCGGTTTATTTATGGTGTTGTTTGTTACTTACTGTGTGTATCACTTGTGTCTTTTTATTTTGGATGGTCATATGGCCATTTTGTGGGAAAGTAACTGTCCTTATGGCCTTCCTTTGTTTAGGTTTCCATTATGGTCTGGTTGCTTAATGTTTGTGTTTCTTTCCCTTTGGTGTCTTTGATGGGTGGAGTAAGTTAATTATTTCTCCCGGAATATAAGATTCGGGGCAGATAGTTTTTGTCTGTTTATCTGTCTACCCGTCTGTTTGTCTTGAAAAATTATAACATTGGGCATAACTTACCGATAGGGGTTTCGCATTAAACATTATAAAACTTGTCACAAAACCATTTCGGTGATACCATAATTTTTGACCTTATGATTGACCTTGACGTTTGACCGACTTTATAAAAACTTTAATATTGGCCATAATTTTCGATTGGCAGTGCATTCATATTTCACATGTGCATTTCTTGTCACAAGACCGTTCCAGTGGTTCCATAATTTTCGCATTTACGTTCGACCTACTTCTTGAAAGCTTTATAACTTTCGATTGGTAAGTAATACAAATTGCTGGCTCGACCATATATACTTTTGTTTGTTTGATTTGAGGTTTAACGTCCCCGTCAACACTGTATAGATAATTTTGGAGACGTTGCTTCAAATTTTGTGGGACTGTTACCCGACATTGGAATGAAATGACATTCAAGCCACATCGGCCAATGAAGCCAAGAGGGTTTATAAGCATGGACGGTCCGACTTGCATCGCTTTGCCAGGGCAGGCTTAGATCCTCTAAGGGGTTTACCTGTACTCGCCTGTGGTCGTTTCAACTCTGCGTTGAAGCATCATGCAGTCCATCTATTTCTTCATTGTCATCACAATAGCCCCTTCAGTTTTGATCAGATCTTTCTGAAACTTATATGTAAGGTAGCTTGGGATAAAACCTCTGATAAGTTCGAAAACTGGCCTAGTCTGCCCATTTATTGTAGAGTTGCGTTCCTTTGATTGCTGAAAATGCCGATTTTGGACCTTGTTATCACTGTAGTCCATTATTTTTGATTGGATCTATCTGAAACTTATATGAAAGGTAGCTTGGGATAAAAACTCAGACGAGGGGGTGGGGGCAACCATATATAATAAAAAAAAAGACTAAATTAAACCGAGTCTGCTATTTCAGTGTATTTTGTGTTAGGATCCAACTATTCAGAACTTATTTGACAGGTACATTCCTTGTCACAAGGCCTTTCCAGTGGTGCCATAGTTCTTGAACTTGGGATATAGACCTGCTTTTTAAAAAAATTTACATTGGCCATAAATTTCGACTGGTAATTGATGGGGCTTTCATATATCGCATGTGCATTCCTTGTCACAGAGCGATCTAATGGTAGCTTAATTTTCAAACTTGTGTCTTTGACCTTGATCTACTTTTTAAAAACTTGAACATTGGCCATACCTTTTGATTAGTAAGTAACAAGGCTTTGTTGTTTGTTACTTACTGTGTGTATCACTTGTGTCTTTTTATTTTGAATGGCCATTTTGGCCATTTTGTGGGAAAGTAACTGTCCTTATGGCCTGCCTTTGATTAGGTTTCCATTATGGTCTGATCGCTCCATGTTTGTGTTTCTTTTCCTTTGGTGTCTTTGATGGGTGGAGTAAGTTAATTGTATCGATTCCTGCTCTTTGTTTTATTGCTACTTTGCATATCAGGGTTGTTTTGTTTGTGCCGTGTGGCGGCTGGAAAAGGTCCTCCCGTACATACATTTAATGCTCTTATTTTTCCAATCCTCAGGGATTGCTTATGCAATTGCTTTTTACTGTTCCATCTATTGACATCCTTTAGATACCTGTTGAAGATCATTATTAAACCGATGTTCGTTCCTCGTTGTATAACAACTGCTTGTTTGACATCCTTGGACTTTAAGTAGACAAATATGTTTTGTGGGCTTTTGTTGTACCTTCCTTCTATTCGAAGGAATTATCTTCAGTAATATATGCTGTTTTACTTAATGACCGGTATAAAGATCGCTTCAGTTTTGACGGTATCAAAACCTTATAAACCCCCATGAGTATCACAAATTCATTTAAACTATCAATATCACCCCTTAGGTTACACTGTGCTTCTTCTGTACGGATTCCCCATTATATTAAGAACTTTAATAATCTTCGTATAAGACTGTCTCCTCTCAAGTCACCCATCCTTCGAAAATATACTTATCCATGGAAAAGAAGTGGAATGTATCCTAGTATTTCTAAGTGCAATGCCAAGAGGTGCAGATGTTGTTCGCATTTAAGCACTGCATCTACCGTTACTTAATCTGTAAACGGTAGACGCTTCTCTGTAGATAACATGTCTGATTTGACATGACAGTCTACAGATTTAATTCATCTAATTAAATGATGTGCTGCAAACTGTAATATGCAGTACGTCGGTCAAACTAGCCGCATGCTTAAAACTAGATTGAACGAGCATTATCGTAGAATGAGTAAGCCTAAGAAACCTGACACTTTCTTGTACCGTCACTTTCGACCAACAGGTCATTCGGTAAATAACATTTTTATACAACCAGTGGAATACTTTGTTGGCGCGCTTAAGCAGGAGCTTGGTGGTACTAAGGCCTATGAACTTCAGCCTTTAGCTGAAGAGAGAGTTATAGTAGATAAACATATTTGTCATTCAGCCACCAAGTTTGCTGTGTGTTACCGAAGGCAAAGACGGGCTTCCTACGCTATACTGGCTACCAAAACTTCATAAAAGACCTTACAAAGCACGGTTTATTGCAAATTCTAGCTCTTGCGCTGCCGCTGGGCTTTCTGAGTGGTTGACTTCCTGTCTTGCTGCTGTTGAAACGCATGTGATTAAAAATTGTGATGGGGTCTTCGAGAGATCAGGAAGAAATCTGTTTTGGTCTATAAAAAAATCGAATGAGGTTTTAAATAAATTGAAATCCAGACATTTTCGTGCTTCAAGTCTGTCTGCTTGCGATTTTTCCACTCTTTACACTACGCTTACTCGTGGTCTTGTAGGGGAAAAGCTTAATGATTTAATTGAATGGGCTTTTCACAGAGAAGATTCTCTCTATCTTGCATGTAATGTCAGAAATGCATTTTTCATTTCTAAAGAGCATGAGAGTTATACACTTTGGTCATGTCAGAAAGTGTGTGATGCCCTCACCTTTCTACTTGACAATATTTAGATTAGATTCGGTACTAATTTATTTGGGCGGGTTGTGGATGTTCCGACACAGCAAAAAGTCGCCAAAATAAACAGAAATACGCAAATACGTGTGTGACAAAGTTTACGTGTGCAAAAGCATCGTGCGTATATGAAACGAATACGCATTGCGCGTATTGGGAAGTTTTACTGATCATGCAGACGCATTGAGCGTATCGGTAAACAATACGCATTGCGTATGCATGCTGACGCAGATGCACTTATTCAAAAACAATATGCATTGAGTGTGTGACAAAACGCGTTTTTGCGGATTTGAAATACGACAATCACAAATACGCAGTCGCCTCGTTATTTAAAAACAAGTGTTTGATACCTTTACATAGGCGTAAATTCTACTATCCAACACGAAAACACGCCTATATAATTTTGACCCCCTTTGAACCCCACTTTTATATAGTAAAACTGGGGTTTTCTGGGTATACCTTATTTATCTTATTTCTGCTCTAAAATATAGATTGTGGGTACTCGTTAGAACCGCCTCGATGAGGCGGTTCTAACGAGTGTGCTCTAAAATATAGATTGTGGGTACTCGTTAGAACCGCCTCGATGAGGCGGTTCTAACGAGTGCCGACAATCTATATTTTAGAGCAGAAATAAGAAAAATATCACAATTTTTCATCTTAAATTTTTCATTTTTTCGGCGATAAAGGCATGATGAAAAAAAAATTTGGTCAGTAGGTGGGAGAAACTGTTTTTTATTATTTTATTTTTTATCCCACGAAAAATACAGGGTCGGGTTGTATATTTTGTTTTTGGCGTGTACATGTTTTTTGTTAATAAAGTTGTCATGTTGATACTTGGATTGTATATCATAATTCATTTAAAATGCTCAAAAAATTTAGCTCTAAATTTTTGAAGGTACTAAATGACCAAAACTACAAAATTGTAATACTATGGGAAAATGCAAAGACGACACTGGGTAGGGTCGGATAATGAAAATGATAGGGTTGGTGTTTAAATTTTTATTTTGTTCTTTATTGATAAAACTAGTAGAGTCAGTGTCTGAAGCAGGGTCGATGGGTTAGCGAAAAAACGGCTATTTTTGGGGGCCTTAGTTCACTTTTGGCTTTTATTTTCTTTACCTTGCCTCACCGAGGCGATTCTTTCGAGTAGCCACAGTCTGTGGTTTGAGCGGAAACATGAAAAATATCAGGATTTTTATCTGAAAAACATAGATTATGGGTAGTCATAAAAACAACCCCGCCGAGGCGATTCTATCGATTGCCCACGGTCTGTGTTTCGAGCAGGAACATGAAAAATATCAGGATTTTTCCGTTTAGTTCTATTTTTATTTATTTATTTATTTATTTATTTTGGTGCTAAAATTTTACCAATATATTTGAATAGGCGTCAAATGTCCTCTGCATTGTTTGCCCAGACATGTACGTATAAAAAAGTATTATTCATTTTGTTTGGAGCAGGCTATCTTGTGCATACCTCGCTGACTCATAGTAATTAGGTCTTTCACCGCCGTGGGTTCGAGTCTCGCTGGGGCCAAGTTCTGCAACGGAAGGTCAGGTGGTATTTCTCCGGGCATTTTGGTTTTCGCCTACATCTGTTTAACGATCGGCTCAATATTAGTGATATAATGGTGAAAGGGCCGTAAAACCCAAACCAAAGTACATGTACATGCCATTGACATCAATTACATATCGTGTAAGAAATCAACAAATCGCCAGACCTTACAGCTGACCAGTACAACAACATAAATTATATTAAAGTCAGATTAATGGCCATTTCACTGGAATGCCACTGATAGCTAGGGCCGGTCTTTAAGAAAATAGGGGCTTAATTGCCCTTTGGGAGACATTATCACTGCATTGGGCCATTGGCTTAGAATATCTCTGAGTAACAGAAGTAATTTTGTTTGATTTGAGGTCTAACGTCCCCGTCAACACTGAGAAGGTCATTTTGGAGACGTTGCTTCAAATTTTGTGGGACTTTTACCCGACATTGAGATGAAATGACTTCTCAAGCCAGGAAAAAATGGTTTTGTTTGTTTGTTTGATTTGAGGTTTAACGTCCCCATCGACACTGTAAATGTCATTTTGGAGACGTTGCTTCCAATTTTGTGGGACTTTTACCCGACATTGAGATGAAATGACATCTCAAGCCCTGTCGCCAAATGAAATAAGTAGGGTTTATTAGCATGGACGGTCCGCCTCGCACCGCGGTTCCTGGACAGGCTTAGATCCTCTAAGCGGTTTACCAGTACTAGTGTGCGGGCCGGATTCAGCTCTGCGTGGAAGCATCATGCAGCCCATATATTTCTTCAAGCCCCTATTGGCGGGGACCTAGGAAAAATGGTACTTATAAACGTAAATTACGTTCTTTTAAACGAAACAATACTAGACTGAAGTGACTGTCAATTATATTATTTAATCATGGACGCCACTCTATGCTTTCATTTCTAAGTTCATTACCGTTCCTGTTTTACGTCTTCTGGACACCGAGGCGAATAAATTCTACGATAGTTCTAATCAGATGATGCGGCTCTCTTAACTAGAGGCTAAACTCATCATATTCTCCGTCCTTACATTGGTTCTGAAATTATTTAACGGCATTTCTTCAAAATATCCTTCATTAATAAGGGTATGGATTTTATGGACTTGCCCAGTATTTTTCGTGAGAGCTCGGTGCTTTCTTCCATTCCTGCTTATTTTCAAAATACTAAAACACCTATAATTTGCTATAAATATAACAAATAAATATCTTAAATGAGTTCCTTTAAGAGCAATGAAAACATTCATAAGAAAGAAGATGGGTCATACTACGTAGTTTCGGCTAATAAAGCCTCATCAGTGACCCTGTAATGATCCGGCAACGGAAGCCAGAGGAAACGTACTGCAATTTTGCGAATTCCAAATATGCAGTCGATTCAAAGACTGATATAAATCAAAATGGGTTCCAAATAATTAAAAACCTGTCTAGAATATGAGTCTAAACCAATAATTTCTGATTTCTCAAATATTTACGCTGATCTCAAAGGACCAAAAGTTAAATATAAACTGCACTATGGTTGATGTAAGGGGAGACGTTTTACGGCCGCCACACGGCACAACACCAGCTGCAGTGAAGACAAATAAAAATCTAAAATGAGTTCCTTTAAGAGCAATGAAAACATTCATAGTAAAGAAGATGGGTCATAACCTGTTAGATCTATCATTTTTAATTTCATTAAAGTTTTTTCAGATCTTGATATTGATACAAATACTCCTGATTCATGTGATTGTAAAAACTCAGTGTATTGCTATCCTGCTGTTGGTCATGTAATTACTGGCAATTTGAAAATTATTTCTGATTCTAGTATAAGGAATGTAATTTCTAAAGGACCGAAATATCGGTTTCCTTCTAAAATTGATTTCAGTAAATGTAGAGATGAAATCGCTGCTGCCTTGAATGAATTCGGTAATCGATGGTGTAAGCGAGAGTATGTTGAGCATAAAGCCTTTAAGGACTGGAAACTTAGCATTTTAAAACTAGTGAATAAACGTATTTCTTTCTTTTCTCAAAATACTACCTTATTACCTCCTAAGCCTAAAACGTCTTTACGTCATCTTAAACTAGGTATTCAAGAATTTCATAAGAAGTTTGTTTTGGCCCCTGCAGACAAGGCCGCTAACAACGTCGTCGTTGTGTGACGGCTCCACTATGTTAACACGCTTAAGCAGGAACTTGGTGGTACTAAGGCCCATGAACTTCAGACTTTAGCTGAAGAAAAAGCTATAGTAGATGAACATGTTTGTCATTCAGCCATCAAAGTAGAAGTAAAACAAAGATCAGGAATTGATACAATTAACTTACTCCACCCATAAAAGACACCAAAGGGAAAGAAATACAAACATTAAGCGACCAGACGATAATGGAAACCTAAACAAAGGAAGGCCATAAGGACAGTTACTTTCCCACAAAATGGCCATATGGCCATCCAAAACCAAAAGACACAAGTGATACACACAGTAAGTAACAAACAACAACATAACTAAATCGCCACAGAAGAGCCGCCTTGGAACGGTCAGTGGAAGATTTCCACTGGGGGGGGGGGGCTTAAATCGATTTTACGTGGCCACAATCAAGTTTGCTGTGTGTTACTGGTGGCCAAGACAAGCTTCCTACGCTATACTGGTTACCAAAACTTCATAAAAGACCTTACAAAGCACGGTTTATTGCAAATTCCAGCTCTTGCACTACCACAGAACTTTCTAAATTATTAACTTCCTGTCTTTCTGCTATTAAAACGCATGCGATTAAATATTGTGATAAAGTCTCTTCCATTTCGCATACAACATTTTTCCCTTCCTCAAGCTTTCTGATTTCAAGACAGAAATCACAATAGTTTGACATAACTTCTAAAACCGCTTCCATGCGTACATTCGTTTTCTTGCAAGCTTCCGTAACGTTTCGGTGTGTTTGGATATCGCGTTCTTTGAGCATCAGAAGAAGGCTGTTTCTTACAGACACGAAGTCTGCTTTCATTCATACTTTCTTTTTGTTATACTGCACTTCCAGTATGGTGGCATCGACGATGTTGCCGATGTTCTCGTTGGTGATTTCGCTTCCCGACGTCGTCATTGCAAACAATGATTATTTGTCCATTTCTCGTTGATACTTAACCTCGATATCTGCTAACATATTGTGTTCCGATAGTGGAAAATAAAGCGATAGAATGAACTCCGATTGTGAGTCCAAGAGTGTGGCGATTTAATAACTCAGTTTTATTAAAGTTATCCTACGAACAATGGCGTCGAACGTTAACTCCTAGCAACCAATCGTTACGTTACACACATTCGGCGTTACGTCTATGACGTAACGCCTAAAAATTGAAGTTCTGTAAATCCGGGGAGTTTTCTCCTGTCCAACATGTTTACTTATTGCTGTTTTGAAAGGTGTATGGTAAATAAATGTAGGACAAGTTTATAAAATGTTAACGGCACCATAAACTACGCAAAGCCTTTTCAAAATTTTATAGACGCCATTCTGATTTAATTTCAAAATTCAATATTGGACTTAAATCTCTTCTGCAACAAGGTCTATCGGAACGCGAATTTTATGGTGACTTAGTATATAAATTCAGAAAAATATATAACCGCAATGACTTCAACACCAAATTTCTTAAAATCATTCTTCGATATAAAAAGATTGGGTACAACATAAATGTTATACGACATACGGCATGCATGGTAGTTAACGCAATCACGGTTAACAACCTTACTTCCCAGCTTTAATTGAATGCCGGTGGGTCAGGCCTCAGATTCTATGACGGTTCTAGCGTAAAGTCTTACTGAGAATTAGAGCGATCTAATTCAATGTAACGTTGGTTGGTGCCTGATACTCTGTCTCTGTTGGGCCCATCGGAGTCTAACTGTTGGTTTTCTTTAGCTTCGGCATTTCAATGGTTTCTTGCTGATGAGTCCTCACCGTTGTTTCATCTCTGTGGTTGTTTTATTTTTTGTGTTTACGGAGAAACTGCACTGATGAGTACGGAGGCGTGGAATTCTTTTCCGATGACCGTTCAAAGGCGGTTCTTCTGTCGCGGGGTTTATTTTTGTTATGGTTTGTCTTTGGGTGTTTGTGTCTCTTATATTATTTTATTTTGGATAGCCAATAAGCCATTTTGTGGGAAAGGAAATGTCCTTTTGGCTTTCCGCTGTTGATTTTCCACTAGGGTCTGTTGTTTCGCGACAGAAGAACCGCCTTGGAACGGTCAGTGGAAACGAATTCCACTGGGGGCTAAAATCGATTTTACGTGGCTAACATCCTCGCCCTTACTTCCGTCGCGATTTAGACAAATAATTTGTTCAGTCCGCATGAAGGCCTCCTAACTCATAAGTGCAACATCTCCATGAACACAAAAATCAAACCACAACAGAAATGAAACAACGGTGAGGACTGAACAGCAAGGACAGTAAGAGCCCGACTTATTTTCAGATTACAAATGATGATGAAGATTCGGAGTACGATGACACTGATGTGGACCCAACGTACACGGAAAATGAAAATAGAGATAACGACAACTCATCAGAAGACGAATATTCATCTTTTGATGAATCTACGGTAAGACTATATATATCGTTTTGTTTTCATTATTTTTGTGTGCTGATTCAAAATCGGATTATCCAAAACAGGGTTTTTTATACGTTCTTTAAAGGGTTAATCATTTGGAAGCAAGAAATACAAAACCGAACTGAAAACTAAAGAGTGTACAAGTTGTTTCTGGGCCAAACTAGCTAGTTTCGGCTAATTAGGTCCCATTAGTGACTCCCAGATCTTTACACAATTCTACAGTGGAACCAATTGTCCCAAAGGACTAGAAAATATAACCCTGTATGATAAAGGGCAGGGCAACTTTTAACGTCCGCCACACATTCCCTTAACACAAGCTGTGGTGAAGTTTATTGTGTTCTATAAAAGGGTAATCCTTCAAATATTTTCAAAATTCCGCGGTGGAATAAATGATTCCAACGGACTAGAAAATATCACCCACATTATGATGAAAGACAGAGAGACTTTTACTGCCGCCACACATGCCCTTAACACCAGCTATGGCGGTTAAATATATTCTTTAAAAGAATAATCCTTTGGAAGTAAGTATTACTAAACATAACTGAAAACTATATACCTTATAGCACAAGCTACACTGACCAGGAGAATGAGTCATTACAGGTAGCTCTCCAACACTGAAAATGCCATTTAGCTATTTATAGCCCCGCTTTGAAAAAGAGGGGGGCTACATTGGATTTGGCTTGTCCGGAATTCCGTCTGTCTGTCTGTCTGTCTGTCTGTCTGTCTTTCTGTCTGTCTGTTTGTAATATTTGATAGTGGGTACCTTGTGACCGCAACTCCTCTTACAGTTCTAGGTCAATCCTTTTGAAACTTTACAGGTGTTTTCATATAGGTCTGAAGATGTGCATATTCTTTTTTCATAATCCTTAAATATTGTTTTTCACTTATTTCACCTTTTTTAACTTAGACAATTTTTGAGATCTACTAATGTTAAAATGTATAGAAAGTAGCTACCTTGTGCCCGCAACTCCTCTTACAGTTCTAGGTCAATCCTTTTGAAACTTTACAGGTGTTTTCATATAGGTCTGAAGATGTGCATATTCTTTTTTTATTATCCTTAAATATTTGTTTTTACTTATTTCACCTTTTTTAACTTAGACAATTTTTGAGATCTACTAATGTTAATAGGTATAGGGAGTAGCTACATTGTGCCCGCAACTCCTCTTACATTTCTAAGTCAATCCTTTTGAAACTTTACAGGTGTTTTCATATAGGTCTGAAGATGTGCATATTCTTTTTTCATTATCCTTAAATTATTTTTTTCACTTATTTCACCTTTTTTAACTTAGACAATTTTTGAGATCTACTAATGTTAAAATGTATAGGGAGTAGCTACCTTGTGACCGCAACTCCTCTTACAGTTCTAGGTCAATCCTTTTGAAACTTTACAGGTGCTTTTATTAAGGTCTGAAGATGTGCATATGCTTTTTTCATTATCCTTAAATATTTTTTTTCACTTATTTCACCTTTTTTTAACTTAGACAATTTTTGAGATCTACTAATGTTAAAATGTATAGAAAGTAGCTACCTTGTGCCCGCAACTCCTCTTACAGTTCTAGGTCAATCCTTTTGAAACTTTACAGGTGTTTTCATATAGGTCTGAAGATGTGCATATTCTTTTTTATTATCCTTAAATTATTTTTTTCACTTATTTCACCTTTTTTAACTTAGACAATTTTTGAGATCTACTAATGTTAAAATGTATAGGGAGTAGCTACCTTGTGACCGCAACTCCTCTTACAGTTCTAAGTCAATCCTTTTGAAACTTTACGGGTGTTTTCATATAGGTCTGAAGATGAGCATATTCTTTTTTTATTATCCTTAAATAATTTTTTTTCACTTATTTCACCTTTTTTAACTTAGACAATTTTTGAGATCTACTAATGTTAAAATGTATAGGGAGTAGCTACCTTGTGACCGCAACTTCTCTTACAGTTCTAGGTCAATCCTTTTGAAACTTTACAGGTGTTTTTATTAAGGTCTGAAGATGAGCATATTCTTTTTTTATTATCCTTAAATAATTTTTTTTCACTTATTTCACCTTTTTTAACTTAGACAATTTTTGAGATCTACTAATGTTAAAATGTATAGGGAGTAGCTACCTTATGCCCGCAACTCCTCTTACAGTTCTAGGTCAATCCTTTTGAAACTTTACAGGTGTTTTTATTAAGGTCTGAAGATGTGCATATGCTTTTTTCATTATCCTTAAATATTTTTTTTCACTTATTTCACCTTTTTTTTAACTTAGACAATTTTTGAGATCTACTAATGTTAAAATGTATAGGGAGTAGCTACCTTGTGATCGCAACTCC
Source organism: Lucinisca nassula (assembly GCA_963580285.1). Lineage (NCBI taxonomy): Eukaryota > Metazoa > Mollusca > Bivalvia > Lucinida > Lucinidae > Lucinisca > Lucinisca nassula. The sequence goes on from OY757017.1 coordinate 15,909,794, forward strand.
TCTTACAGTTCTAGGTCAATCCTTGTGAAACTTTACAGGTGTTTTCATATGGGTCTGAAGATGTGCATGTGTTTTTTTTCATTATCCTTTAATAATTGTTTTCACTTATTTCACCTTTTTTTTAACTTAGACAATTTTTGAGATCTACTTATGTTAAAATGTATATGGCGTAGCTACCTTGTGATCGCAACTCCTCTTACAGTTTTAGGTCAATCCTTTTGAAACTTTACAGGTGTTTTCATAGATGTCTTAAGATGTGCATGTGGTTTTTGCCTTATCCAAAACTTATTTTTTAACTTAGACTGTTTTTCAGATCTAATAACGCGAAAAGTCTATAAGGCGTAGGTACCTTGTTAGGGATTTAATCCTCTCACAAGTCTTTACCTTTAATTCATGAGTCTTTCTCCTCTGTTAGGGCTATAGCGGGGCTATAGTCAGATCCTCTGACAGTTCTAGTTTTAGTAACTTTGGCTCCAGGAGGTTCGCTGAGCTTGTGGTATAAAGTATATAGAGTGCACAGGTTGTTTCCTGTCCAGTCTAGCTACTTTAGACCAATTAGGCCTCATCAGTGAACCACAGATATTTTCTATATTCCGTAGTGGAATCGGTGATCTCAGAAGTCAAGAAAATGTAACCCACACTATGATAAAGGCAAGGAGACACTTCCCCGTTACGCCAACTGTGATAAAGTTAAATATGTTCTATAAAACGTTATTCTTTTGAAGCAAGGACTACATAAAAAAAACTGAAAATTTTAGGGAGTATTAGTTGTTCCTAGGTCAGACTTGCTAGTTTTGGGTAATTAGGCTTTATCAGTGATCCTCAGATATTTTCTAACTTCCGCAGTAGATAAATAATCCCAAAGGTCTAGAAAATATAATCAACACTATGATGAAGGACAATGAGACTTTTGACTGCCGCCACACATTCCCTTTGCCGTGAAGTGAAATATGTTATATAGAAGGGCACTTCTTTTCGATAAGACCAATCCAGAGGAGTTGTCTATAAGAAAAACAAACAATGTCACTTTTATTAACATGAACACAACATTGAAACTAACAATATACACAGTAGAAGTGGAGGCAACGATCAGGAATCGATACAATTAACCCACGGCTCTCATCAGAGACACCAAAGGGAAAGAAACACAAACATGAAACAATAGACCCCAACGGAAACATCAATAGCGTAAAGCCAAAAGGACAGTTACTTTTCCACAAAATGGCAAATAGGCTATCAAAAGTAAAATAATATAAGCGACACAAACACCCAAAGATAAACCACAGCAAAAATAAACCGCGACAGAAGAACCGCCTTGGAACGGTTAGCGGAAACGAATTCCACTGGGGGGGCTTAAATCGATTTTATGTGGTCACAATCCTCGCCCTTACTTCCGTCGCGATTAAGACAAATAATTTGTTTAGTCCGCATGAAGGCCTCCTAACTCATCAGTGCAAAATCTCCGTGAACACAAAATCAAACAACCACAGAGATGAAACAACAGTGAGGACTCGACAACAAGAAACCACTGAAATGCTGGAGCAAACGAAAACCAACAGTTAGACTCCGATGGGCCCGACCAGAGACAGAGCATCAGGTACCAACCAACATAAGCCTTTACGCACGAACCGTCATTGAATCTGAGGACTGACCCACCGGCGTGCAATTAAAGAGGGAAGCAAAGTTGTCAACCGTGATTGGGTTAACTACCATGCATGCAGTCCTATAACTGTGGCAATGACAAGGATGGCGAGGCTTCAGGAATGCTAAATCTCAGGTGACCACAACCTCATAATAAGCTTGTTCGTCGTAACTCAGTTTGAGTTTGGGATATAACAAGGGTTCAAGAAGGATCCCAAGGATGTGTGGATTGTATAGAAAAAAATGTACATAAACGGTAGTTTTTCTGTGTAATCAGCACATTTTTGTTTGGATATGGCGCAGCTGCTTGGCTGGCATGCCTTCTGCTTTAGAGCCCAATAGCGGTTGTGGTGTATTTGAAAAACAAACAAAACATAACAAACAAAAATTTTAATTAAAAAAAAGATGTCAAAAAGAATTATTCATCATCTTCATTAATCCTCCTTACCTGAGAGAAGCAGGAATACAATGCTACAAACATTGCTGAGAATCTCAAGCCCTGTCGCCCAATGAAACCAATAGGGTTTATAAGCATGGACGGACCTTCTCGCGTCGCTTTGCCTGGGCAGGCTTAGATACTCTAAGCGGTTTACCAGTACTCGTGTGCGGGTCGCTTTCAGCTCTGCGTGGAAGCATCATGCAGCCCATATATTTCTTCAAGCTCCGATGGGCGGGGGCCGCCTGAACCCCTTGAACCCCACTTCTAAGAGTATTATAAAATATAGAGTATTTTTCTTGTGTCTGCTCGGAGACATGGATTGTGGGTGCTAATTATAGCAGCCTCATTGAGGCGGCTGTAACGAGTTACCGGGGTCTATGGTGCGGTTAGATATGTGAGTATCAGAAAATGTTCATGGAGTAAAACGGGGGTTTATGGGAGTATACATTATTTTTCCTGCTTTTGCTTGGATACATGGATTGTTGGGTGCTAGTTATAGCCGCCTCAATGCGGTGGCTCTAATGGGTTCCCGGGGTCTATGGTTCATGCAGCTGGATAAATGAGGGATGTAAGTAATCTATCCGAAAACATTCATTAGTTGATTGTGAAATTTTCAATATATTGGTGTTCTTCACAGCTCACCTGAGCCCACAGTTTTTATGATCACCCTGTGTCCATCATACACCTGAACCTCATTATGATACTGTAGGTTATAACATGGTTCGGTATATGGCACGGTTTCAGTTGTTGTGGTGGGGATGAGATATATGTGCTTTGATAATATTTATCCTTGTACAGTCATTTTTGTTAATTAAAATTCTATTGACAATGTTAAAATCTAGATGATTATGGATTTTCTCGGCGTTATGAATTCCCTGGCACTGTCTATACTGTTGACGCAGTCTTTGGTTGTTGGAGTTCATTAATACAAATAAGCCTGATTGTGCAGATTATCCTGATAAGAGATAAGACATCAAATTAAATGTTATCAATCCAATAACTTACAACCATCTGCAGTTTGATTCAGACAAATAGCTCATCAATCAACTTTCTCAGGTGAGTTATAGGATGGATATGTCTGCCCTCATTACATATTAGGTGAAGACCATGTTTTTTTGCTAGTTTCGAAGTTCTTAAGCTGTGATTTGAATCCTATTTTCAACAGGAAAAACAGTCTGACAATATAGAAGTGAATACCATTCGCCAACAGAAAGAAAACGTGACACTACTGGCATCAATAACCGATGAGCAAATTGAGACGGACAAAGAAACAGAGGAGTCGAACGAAGGAAGTGAGTTGAACAACTAGTTTTGTATATACATAAGGACAACGAAATGTGCTTAAAACACATGTTCTTAGCCAAGCCAATGATGCCCGTATTATTAATGTTGACTGTTCAGTGTAGGAGTGATTGACTTTAGAAGCTTAAATTTTATTTTGAGTGCTTCAATGGCACGCATACATATCAGACAAATAAGTCACGAGGTAAAGGGCTATTAAGACATTCTTGGATCAATGTCAGGAAACTGTGTAAAAGTGGAAAAGTGATTACTTGGGCATTTTTTCAAATTATCTTGCATTTTCAAGTTCGGTTTTATCATTTTGAGGAGAATATATTTAAAACTATGACGACATGCTTTGCACGTGCTTAATTGCCAGTCATGTGACACTACACTCTGTTTTTTATTTCGCATATTGCTATTATTTTGCAGTCACCAAAGTAACCCCAAAACCAAGTGCAAAAACAAAAACATGCATTTGATTTCGTCGTCGAGGGTTCGTTTCTGCCATTGAAACCATATTTTCTATTCACGAAATACACAGTTTGAAACGTAGAAGTAAAACAAAGATCAGGAATCGATACAATTAACTTACTCCACCCATCAAAGACACCAAAGGGAAAGAAACACAAACATGAAGAGACCAGACCATAATGGAAACCTAAACAAAGGAAGGCCTCAAGGACAGTTACTTTCCCACAAAATGGCAGAATGGCCATCAAAAATAAAAAGACACAAGTGATACACACAGTAAATAACAAACAAAAGCATAAATAAACCGCCGCAGAAGAACCGCCTTGGAACGGTCAGTGGAAAGAATTCCACTTGGGGGGAGGGGGCAAGGTTGGCAAAATGCCGGCAAATATGAGTATTTTCCATGCCGGTGGCATTTACCAGTAAATACCGGCAAATACTGGAAAATACCGGCAAATACTGGAAAATTGAACTTACCACCTTGGAAATAAAACAAAACCCTACACTCAACAGTTATATATAGATAATTTCAATAATAGAGGTTTCAGTTGATTTAATATTTAATAATACTGATATAGTTTAACTCTGATATTATTTTATTTGTTACTATCTAATTTGGTATAATGTTAGAATACAAAAAGGCCTATTTAGTATCTGCCACTGTACTCATCTGTTTACTTTTACCTAGACTGATTGATCACATAAAACATGGCACTATTAATGACACTTGCCCCTGGCTATCTTGTGCTCTTAAATAAACAATGCCTCCAGAGTTGTTGTTTTAGTAATCTTGCAATTCACTCTAAAACTAAAGTGTTGTACAATAGGAAAATGCTATAAATATCCTAAAATTTGAACACGTGGTTTTACCATACAAAGTGTATTCAAAGGATGCAGATTGATTGGCTAACAGTGCTCAGTCTTATCTTGATCAATACAAATTTAAAACTAAGAACCATTATGGTAAGTGACAATAACCAGATACACAGGGAATTTATTCCTGTATTTTTCTCCTATTGATTAAAAAACATACTTTTTTTTTGGTTTAATAATTTCAAAAATTTTTAGTCTTAGATTCAAATTTTGATTAGTTCAACATACTTATTTAAATTGAGAAATATTTTATTCTGAAAGTTGATAACCTTATATAAATATTAAATTTGACACTTTCAACTCATTTAGTATAATTATACCGGTAAATGCCACTGGTTAATAACGGGGTGGAATTTTCCGCCAAACCTTGACGGGGGGGGGGGGGGGGGCTTAAATCGATTTTACATGGCCATAATCCTCGCCCTTACGTCTGTCGCGGTATACACTAATTTTGTTTAGTCCGCATGAAGGCTTCCTAACTCATCAGTGTAACATCTCCGATAACATACAAATAAAAAACTACAGAGATAAAACAAGGTTGAGGACTCGACAGCATGCAACAACAGAATTGCTGGAGCAAAAGAAAACCAACAGTTAGACTCCGAGGGGCCCGATCAAAGACGGAGCATCAGGCGCAAACCAACATAAAGAATACTAAAATAAAATAAAATTCCATTTATGCTTTTACGCTGGAACCCTCATATAATCTTAAGCCCGACCCACCGGTGATTTTATGAATGAATGAACTATGGATTCAACAGTAATATGAAAAATAACAGAATTTTTTGTCTGAAAATTTTCATTTTCTTTGGTGGTAAAATGTACAATATATTTTGAATAGGCATGTCTTCGTAATATACAGGGATAAAGATTATATTCACATTATGTTTCATATTTACGCGGCAATATACATAGACGGTGGGTACTCGTTAGAACCGCTTTGCCCGTAGCGAAAATATGCAAAATATCAGATTTTTATTTTTATTTTTATCAGAACAATCTTTATTTTTATTTTTGGTGGAAGAATTTTCTAATTTATTTGAATATGGATGTTTCGTAATGCATACTATCAAACAGATTGTGAGTACTATATTCCCGTGGCACAAAACGAGTATGCAACGTGATGCCAATGACATGCTTTGTTATATACTTATAAGCTAAAATCTTAGTTGTGTTATGCATAAACTTATGGGCAAAATGAAAAGAAAGTATAAAACGTTATGTTTCGTTTCCTACCCAGGTTCAGACAAATCGTTTTGCACATGGCGTTACATTTTTTATAAACTCGAGTTTAGACACTGCTGTATGAAAATACTTTGTTTGTTTGAATTGAGGTTTAACGTCACCTTCAACATAGTTTAGGTAAAACATGTAACCCATCATATGGTACTTCTGTATGAATCGATGTGGCAATACTTAATATACGTATATACGAGACTATTTGTACAGAAAGAACAGCTGTTAAGAAAATAAAAATATCATGTTAGCAAGTCTATGCAATAAAGACCACCCGCAAAACTCCACTTTATACAGCGAAAAGTGGTTCTCACATATGCTTTATTTTTTCTTATTACTGTTTCTAAAATAAAGACAATAAGATGGTTATAGCCCACAATCTATGTTTTGAGCAGAACTGACAAAAATATCACATTTGTTTCATATACACATTTTCAAAGCCATATATCCCATTATACTGCAAAAACTTAATGTTAACATAATGTGAGCTCAATTATCTTTGTTAAAAAGGTGGTAACTTAGTTGCTCAAACCTGACGTATACGTCATCAGTAGGTCGTCAAGCTGCACCAAAGGAGGATATTACAATACTTTCCAGGACTCCCCATACCCCCATTAACCCCTTTATATACCACAAAATATCTAACCTCCATCCATAGGGCTTAAAACAATAAGGGTGAAACGACCCACCAAAACAGGGCGAAACGACCAACGGGCGAAACGACCCAGGGCGAAACGACCCAGGCTTAATCGACCCACGGGCGAAACGAATCACGGACGAAACGACACGTGTCCAATAAGGATGCTTTAGTTAAATGTTGAATAACTGCTTAAAACATTGAGTTTTTTTTTTAGTAAAAAAAAAAGTTTTGTGCTTTAAAAAACCGTTCTTTTTGGAATTCTAAATATAGAATACCCATGCAATTTTGCCCGAAGGGACGTTTTCCTGCATTAAACAGGAATTTCCATTAAGCCAGTTTTATGTAAAGACAGTGATCAGAGATCGAAACAATTACCCCATCCCTTCCACCCAAGACACCAAAGGGAAAGAAACACGAACATGAAATAAAATCACTAAAAGAAAATATCACAAATGGAAAGCCAAAATGACAGATACGAGGGGTTTTCAAAAAGTTCTGATACAAACGGCATAACTTTTGAATTATTCAAGATTCAATTATAATATTTGGCTTGAGGTTTTTAACTAGCAATGCCGTGTTGTCGTACAACGCTGGAATTGTTCACTGACTGCAGTAGCCGCGTATGATTAACAAAAACGCATTGTGGTAAAATGCGGGTAATTCAGCGCACGGAATGTACCATAATAATACTAATGCGATCAGCGAAGACTCAGATTAGTCTTAGCATCTGTGAAGGCTAGTCAGTCTGTATTCATCACGAAAACACGCCTATATAAGCTATTCCACTTTTATATAGTAAGGGGTAAAGCTTATTTTTTCTTATTTCTGCTCTAAAATATAGATTGTGGATACTAGTTAGAACCGCCTCAACGATGCGGTTCTAACGTGTACCCACAATCTATATTTAGAGCAGAAATAAAAGCTAACACAAATTTTCTTCTTTAAATTTACATTTTTAGGCGGTAAAATTTACGTATAGGCGTGTTTTCTTAATGCGAACTGATTTATTTGCTGTTACATTGACTTTAACTTTCAAGCTAGCCCAATTGCTTTGAGCTATCCAGAGCCGAAGGCTAGGAAAGGGGCTTATATGATAGCCGTTGTCCGTCGTCATCGTCGCCTGGCGTCGTCTGTCTGGCCTCATGAGTCAACATTTTTAAACGGCATCTCCTCTGAAGCTACTGGGATAATCGAGCTCAAATTTGATCTGCGGCATCCTCTGACTAGGGGATTATGTTTAATGAAAAATTGCTTTTATAATTGGTTGCTATGGCAACTTAGAGCTTTCATAGACTTATAATTGGACAAACTGAACAATATCATTTACTGTCTAGCCTTTGTTGATACTTTTCATAGAAATTTTCATAGAAATTGCTTTGACTCCATTTTGATTTCATCGAAATGTTTTCTGGCTGCCATACAAATTTAGGCTTTCTGTACATATCAGTTGGTGGTCATGGAAACTAAAATGCCAAAATTAGAAAAAAAAAATAATAATGAAAAATGATCTTCTCAAAAATATTCAACGAGGATGAGATTTCAAGGAAAATTTATCATATTATCTTTTACAAGTTTTTTTTTTACATATTAAATTCGTTAATTTAGTTTGATCGCTATGCACCTAAGGGTTTAAATAGACTCATAACTGTGGAAATTAAAAAAATGACATTTACTGCCAAACCTTTGATGATTGGATAAATCTTTCATAGAATTGTTCCTTAAGCAATCCTCTATCTTATATGAAAATCGTCTCATTAGTTTAGTTGCTATGACAACTCATAGTGCCATTGGCCTATAATATGGAAAATTGAAAAATGGCATTTACTGCCAAATCATTGCGGAGATTTTGACAAAACATTAATAGAATTTTTCCTTGAGGATCTTCTATCAGCCATAAGCTTTTATGCCAACTGCTCGTTATGTAGGAGGGTTTTAGTATTAAAAACAGCGGACCCATAATGCCACTTTGGAACATGCAATAATCAGCCCAAATTTTGTCCGGACAAGTTCTCAATGATTGCTCGATTGATTTTCCAAAATTTAATGTATATGATAGATATCAATAATACGTTTTACAACAGGGTTTGGCAGGGTCCCCTGGGAGTAGCGGAGCCATCCACCATCCTCTCCACACAGTAAACGTCCTAATATTTTTAACCGTTCAGAACCCCACCCCTAAACCATATGTACTATCTTGTTCCTTATGATAAGACGCACTCAATGACGCCAACCTCGGGTCCCTCGTAATGTGCCGGGGCCGTGTCCCACCCCCTCCACTTCATATAAAGCTTTTTAGAAAACTTTCAGATCTCCACCCCTGAACCGTATATAGTTTTGACCCTAGAGCATATATTGTCATTCCTTATGATAAGACAAATTCAGTGGCTCCAACTTTGGGGTCCCCGCAAGTGACCCCTGGGGCATGCTCCACCCTTCCGTTCCCTAAAAGGCCGTGCATTTCAGAAACCGTTCAGATCCGAGTCCCTTAACTATATAGTCGTGTTTGTTTATGATAATAAGCATTCAGTCACCCGACCTTGGGGTCTCCTGGGATGTGCGTGAGCCATGCCCCGCCCCTCTACTTCATGAAAGACCATGTATCTCAGAAACTCTTCAGATCTTCACCCTTAAAACATATATATTCTTACTCTTTATGACGCATTTAGTAAAACCGATTCGGAGGTCCACGCATTTCTAAGAAACCGCCCCCTCAACAATATATATTCTTGTTTTTTTATGATAAAATAGAATTGAAGGCAATGATGAGGAATCGATACAATTCACCCACACCACTCATCAGAGACACCGATTGGAAAGAAACACAGACATAAAATAACTAGACCCTTATGAAAACATCAATAGCGAAAAACCTAAAGGACAGTTACTTTCCCACAAAATGGCCCAATGGATATCCAAAATAAAATATATAAGCGATACACACACTCAAAGACAAACTATAACAAAAATAAACGGCGACAGAAGAACCGCCTTGGAGCGGTCAGTGATCGATATTTCATTTCACTGGGGAGCGATTTTACACGGCCGCAATCCTCGCCATTACTTATGTCGTGGTTTAAACATATAGTTTGTTCTGTCTGCATGAAGGCTTCCAAACTCATAAGGCACATTCAGTGACAACAAGCTTGGACTTGCCTTGGGTCCGCCGGGGGCCATGCCACAAACCCTCCACTGATTCAGGCATTATATATCTCAGGAATCAAACAGATCCCCACTCCTAAACAATATATATTCTTGTTTCTTATGATAAGACGCTTTAAATATACCAATCTTGGCTCCGATGGAACCATGCCACACCCCGCCCAATTCATAAAAGGCATAATATTTCAGAATCCAAGTCAACATGAGTGCTGATTTTAGTATTGTTGTCCGTTTGGTGGACTTTATAGTTGGTCGATTACAATCTTACCATGTTAAAATAAATGATTGCCAGTGAGAGTTGTGCCCGCCGGACTTACAGTTCCCACCTGAGCTCTGGTGAGAATTTTGGTCAATGGGCTTCTCGTTTTTTTTTTTGCTTTGCAAAACGCGGGTTAATTCATTTTCAATGCAAGCAATCGATTTGTTTTTCAACGATAATCTCCTCGATTTTTCACGGCAATGTCCGGAGAAATTTTCTCGAGAATTTCTGGTTCATTTTATTTTTTCTCGGTGGTTCCCAGTGAAAATGGCCGATTTTTCTTAAACCCCTTTATCCGCGAATAAAACAGTATGTTTTACCGTTGTCTTGCCTGCATATGCAACGACGAACTATATCAAAAATAAACGATGGCAGAAGCACCGCCTTGGTACGGTCAATAAAAACACTATTACTTGGGGGCTTAATGACTGGTGCAGAAGTCATCTACTTCTTAAAGTTTAAATGGCTTATATTCAACGCCCTTGTACTTACTGCCAAGGGCAACAGAGTAACAGCTACGTTAAATAAAATAATAATTTTATTAACTAAACAAGAGGTCCATGATGGGCCTGAAATGCTCACCTTATTCATCCAGCATTTCAGTTGTTTCTTGCTGTCGAGTCCTCATCGTTGTTTTATCTCTATGGTTGTTTGATTTTTGTGTTCTCGGAGATGTTGTACTGTTGATTTAGGAGGCCTTCATGCGAACTGAACATATAATTTGTCTAAATCGCGACAGAAGTAAGGGTGAGGATTGCGGTCGGATTAACTCGATTTAAGACCCCATTGGATTTCGTTTCATTGGCCGTTCCAAGGCGGTTTTTCTGTCGTGGTTTATTTTTGTTATGTTTTGTCTTTGAGTGTGTTCATAGCTTGTGCTTGTATGTTTTCTTCTGGATAGCCAGTTGGCCATTTTGTGGGAAAGTAACTCTCGTTTTGGCTTTCTGCTATTGATGTTTCCATTGGGGTCTAATTGTTTCATGTTTGTGTTTCTTTCCCTTTGATGTCTCTGATGGGAGCTGGGGATTAATTGTATAGATTCCTGAACATTGCCTTCACTTCAATTTGGCCAAGATATCATCAAGACAATTAATATTGTATGGTCTCATGGTAGATGAAGCAGAAACTGTGGCCTCTAAAGTATGAACACGGTTTCAAAGCAATTTTACCTAGTGACATCGTTTTTGACCTGACATGATCCTATTCGAACATGGGCACGGTATCATTCAGACAAACATTCTGGTATGTTGTGAAGATTGAAGCAAAACTGTGGCCTCTAGAAGATGAACAAGGCTTTAACGAAATTTTAATCGGGGAACTAGGTTTTGACCTAGTGATCTAGTTCTTGACCCGACAAGACTTATATCGAACTTGATTGGGATATCATCATAACAAACATTGTGGTAAAGTTGCATGAAACTGTGGCCTCTAGAAGGTGAAATAGGTTTAAATGAAAATTGAATAGATCACCTAGCTTTTGAACCTACATACTTCGTTTTTGAACTTGACCGAGACATTATTAAGACAAACATTATGATAAAGTTTCATAATGATTGAAGCAAACTGTGGCCTCCGAGGATGAACAAGGTTTATAGGAATTTGATCCAGTGACCTAGTTTTTGACCCGACATAATCCATATTCGATTTTTTTCGGGATGTCATCAAGACAAACATTCTTGTAAAGTTTCACCATGCATGTTCCATACTTGAAATTGACTAAGATATCATCAAAAGAAACATTTTGGTAAAGTTTAATGAAACATATTAACGTTGGCCACATTTATCATTTTCATATATCACGTCAGATTCTGATCAAAACATTTTAACAGTTTCAGTTCCAACCGCAACAACATATTCCAACGGGCACCGTGTCAGTGACAGGACACACTGCTGCTGTTTCTGCCATAAATACTATGCACGGATAGCTAGACATCTAAAGACGCATGGTGAAGAGGAAGAAATAAAGGAACTCCGAGAATTAACAGGCAAAACGAAGAGGAAGGAACTCGATCGTCTTCGGCTGCGAGGAGACTATTTACATAATATATCTGTCGCGAATGAGAACAAAGGTGTTCTCATTGTCGTCCGAAGACCGACGAAAGGTAAACCAGATTATGCATCTAGTGACTTTGCACCATGTGAACATTGCAGAGGTTATTATATTCGATGGGAATTATGGAGACATCAAAAAAAATGCCAATTTGCCCCCGAAAGGGATAGAAAACGAAGAAATAGAGCACAGCGTAACAGTATTATTTTGATGGAATCATCAAAGTCACCATCGTTGATCGACGCATCATTTATTGAGCACGTGATAAGCAGGATGAATGTCGATTCAGTGTCAATGGTTGTTAGAAACGATCACATTTGTCTTAAGTACGGAGAACTGAAATATTCTACATTTGCGAAAAGAAAAAAGAAACATGGTTCAGTTAGTTCCGATCTGCGGCTTCTGGGACGACTCGTGTTAAAAATGAGAGAAATGACAGGAATCAAAGACGGTTATTTAAAAAACTTCCTGAAAGTCGAACACTTCGACGGGTTGATTAATGCCGCGCATGCACTTGCAGTCATAGACGAAAAAGGCGACATGGCAAACTTTGCTAAACCCTCTGTCGGACAGAAGTTAGGAAGACTGTTAAAAAAGTGTTGCCTTATTCTAGAAGGACAGGCAAGCAGACGAAATGACGACATTGATGAAAAACACGCCATTCGACTGAGTCGATTAATCGAAAATGAATGGCTGTACAAGGTCAATGCGATATCGCATACAACAACTGAAGAAAAACGTAGAAATCAATCAGTTCTCCTTCCGACTACAGACGACTTAATTAAACTAAAAGACCACATAGAAACCGAAATGGAAGCAGCCAAGCATCGCCTAAAGGTCGCATATACGATGGAAAACTTCCAAGCCCTTCAGTCTCTAGTTCTCTGTAGACTTATCATGTTCAACAGATTACGAAGTGGTGAAGTGAGTGAAATAAGACTGGGTGACTATCTAAGTAGACCTCAGTGGCAAAATGCTGTAAACGAAGAAATTTACTCGTCTCTGACCAAACTGGAACAAACGCTAGTGAACAGGTAATTACTATGATATTGTTTTCCATTAGCATATATATTTTAGCTCACTAAAAGTTAATTTAATTCAAACGTCCATTGACCTTGACGTACATTTCATGCTTCACTTTTGTGAACTATTGCATCAACCATAACGTTCAAACCGTCAACCCAATTAAGGTCATGTTGGAGATATTCCTTCCAATTTTATGGGACTTTTACCGACATTGAGATGAAATGACATATCATGCCCCACCACCCAATGAAACCAAAATGGTTTATATGCAAGGACGGTCCGACTCGCATCAATTTGCATGGTCAAGCTTAGACCTTCTAAGTGGTTTACCAGTGCTCGTGTATGGTCCGTTTTAGCTCTGCATTGAAGCACCATGCAGCCCAATCTAATTCTCCTGGCCCCGATGTTTAAAGCAGAAGCAAAACAAAGATCAGGAATCGATACAATCAACCCACTCCACCCATCAAAGACACCAAAGGGAAAGAAACACAAACATTAAGCGACCACACCATAATGGAAACCTAAACAAAGGAAGGCCGTAAGGACAGTCACTTTCCCACAAAATGGCCATATGGCCATCCAAAACAAAAAGACACAAGTGATACACACAATAGGTAACAAACAACTAATAAACCGCCACAGAAGAACCGCCTTGGAACGGTCAGTGGAAAGATTTCCACTGGAGGGCTTAAATCGATTTTACGTGGCCACAATCCTCGACCTTACTTCCGTCGCGATTTAGACAAATAGTTTGTTCACTCCGCATGAAGGCCTCCTAACTAATCAATGCAAAATCTCCGTGAACACAAAAAATCAAAGAACCAAAGAGGTGAGACAACGGTGAGGACTCGACAGCAAGAAACCAATGAAATGCTGGAGTAAAAGAAAACCAACAGTTAGACTCCGATGGGCCCAACTAGAGACAGAGCATCAGGCACCAGCCAACATTACCTTGAATTAGATCTCTCTAATTCTCAATATGCCTTTACACTGGAACCGTCATAGAATCTGAGGCCTGACCCACCGGCGTGCAATTAAAGAGGGAAGCAAAGTTGCCAACCGTGATTGGGTTAACTACCATGCATGCAGTCTGTCGTATAACATCCATGTTGTACCCAATCTGTTTATATCGAAGAATGATTTTACGTAATTGGGTGCTGAAGTCATTGCGGTTATATATTTTTCTGAATTTATATACTAAGTCACCATAAAATTCGGGTTCCGATAGACCTTGTTGCAGAAGAGATTTAAGTCCAATATTGAATTTTGAAATTAATTCAGAATGGCGTCTATAAAATTTTGAAAAGGCTTTGCGTAGTTTATGGTACCGATAACCCTGATTAAGGAGTTTAGCCGTTAATAACCTATTACGAGTGTTGAAGTCAGTTACATGACTACACACTCTAGCAAATCGAATTAATTGCAAACTATAAACGCCATAGAATGGCGCACGAGGAACATCACCATCCAAAAAAGGAAAATTTACAATCTCAAAATCAAAGTCATCGCGTTTATCATAAATTTTGCACGAAACAAACCCATCTACAATAGAAAGATGTAAATCCAAAAACGGGGCCTCGGTATCAGAAGAATTTGCTTTATTTAACTGAAGTTCTGTGGGGTAAATCTGACTGATCAAACCATCGAAATAGGTATTATCAATATTTAATAAATCATCTAAATATCTAGAAGTGGAGCTTAAAGCTTCAATAATTTCAGATTGGTTATCAATGGAAAGCGACAACATGAAGTCTCTTTCATAACAATACAAGAACAGATCAGCCACAAGAGGTGCGCAATTCGTACCCATCGGAATACACACAATTTGTCTAAATAACTTAGTACCGAATCTAATATAAATATAAAGTGTATAATTCTTATGCTCTTTAGAAGTGAAAATGCATTTCTGACATTACATGCAAGATAGAGAGAATCTTCTCTGTGAAAAGCCCATTCAATTAAATCATTAAGCTTTTCTTTTATAAGATTATTAGGAAGTGTAGTGTAAAGAGTGGAAAAATCGAAAGTAGACAGACTTGAAGCACGAAAATGTCTGGATTTCAATTTATTTAAAACCTCATTCGAATTTTTTATAGACCAAAACAGATTTCTTCCTGATCTTTCAAAGACTTTATCACAATATTTAATCACATGCGTTTTAATAGCAGTAAGACAGGAAGTTAATAATTTAGAAAGTTCAGTGGTAGTGCAAGAGCTAGAATTTGCAATAAACCGTGCTTTGTAAGGTCTTTTATGAAGTTTTGGTAACCAGTATAGCGTAGGAAGCTTGTCTTGGCCTTCGGTAACACACACAGCAAACTTGGTGGCTGAATGACAAACATGCTTATCTACTATAGCTCTCTCTTCAGCTAAAGGCTGAAGTTCATAGGCCTTAGTACCACCAAGCTCCTGCTTAAGCGTGTTAATATAGTGGAGCCGTCACACAACGACGACGTTGTTAGCGGCCTTGTCTGCAGGGGCCAAAACAAAATGTCTTATGAAATTCTTGAATACCTAGTTTAAGATGACGTAAAGACGTCTTGGGCTTAGGAGGTAATAAGGTAGTATTTTGAGAATAGAAAGAAATGCGTTTATTCACTAGTTTTAAAATGCTAAGTTTCCAGTCCTTAAGGGCTTTATGCTCAACATACTCTCGCTTACACCATCGATTACCGAATTCATTCAAGGAAGCAGCGATTTCATCTCTACATTTACTGAAATCAATTTTAGAAGGAAACCGATATTTCGGTCCTTTAGAAATTACATTCCTTATCCTAGAATCAGGAATAATTTTCAAATTGCCAGTAATTACATGACCAGCAGCAGGATAGCAATACACTGAGTTTTTACAATCACATGAATCAGGAGTATTAGTATCAATATCAAGATCTGAAACAAGTTTATTGAAATTAAAAATGATAGATCTAACAGGTTTGTTATATTTATAGCAAATTATAGGTGTTTCAGTATTTTGAAAATAAGCAGGAATGGACGAAAGCACCGATCTCTCACGGAAGATACTGGGCAAATCTATAAAATCCATACCCTTATTAATGAAGGATATTTTGAAGAAATGGCGTTAATGATTAATTTCAGAATCAATGTAAGGACGGAGAGTATGCTGAGTATAGCCTCTAGTTAAGAGAGCCGCATCATATAACTGATGAGAACTATCGTAGAATTTATTCGCCTCGGTGTCCAGAAGACGTAAAACAGAAACGGGTAATGAACTTAAAAATGAAAGCATAGAGTGGCGTTCATGATTTAATAATATAATTGACAGTCACTTCAGTCTAGTATTGTTTCGTTTAAACGCACTTGATTTACGTTTAAAGTTTCCATTTTTCCTGGTGATGTGAGATCTAGTTCTGCGTTTTCGACATTCCAGGAGCGAGAAAATATCAAAGTCCGGCATTATGGAAATATTACCCTCATGATAAATGTTGTCATTAAATCCCAGTGGAAAAGGGGTCTGTAAAAATTTAATCCATTTCAGTTCAGCCTCATGTCTTTTGATTATTTTGAATCT
The DNA here is from genome assembly GCA_963580285.1 of Lucinisca nassula. Taxonomy (NCBI): domain Eukaryota; kingdom Metazoa; phylum Mollusca; class Bivalvia; order Lucinida; family Lucinidae; genus Lucinisca; species Lucinisca nassula. Next base: position 15,926,401 of record OY757017.1, read on the forward strand.
AGATGTAGAATTTGCATCGTAATAAAGTTTTTCCACTGGTTGTATAACAATGTTATTTACAGAATGACCTGTACGTCGAAAGTGACGGTACAAGAAAGTGTCAGTTTTCTTAGGCTTACTCATTCTACGATAATGCTCGTTCAATCTAGTTTTAAGCATGCGGTTAGTTTGACCGAAGTACGGCATATTACAGTTTTCAGCACGTCATGTAATTAGATAAATTAAATCTGTAGACTCTCATGTCAAATCAGACATGTTAACTACAGAGAAGCGTCTTCCATTTACAGATGAAGTAACGGTAGATGCAGTGCTTAAATGCGAACAACATCTGCACCTCTTGGCATTGCACTTAGAAATACTAGGATACATTACACTTCTTTTCCACGGATTAGTATATTTTCGAAGGATGGGCGATTTGAGAGGAGATAGTCTTATACGGAGACTACTCCCAAAAACATTGGTATTGCCTGCTCCATTGAGATTAACTGAAGTTACAGAAGACAAATTTAAGGGTCTAACCAATACCGAAGGCAACATAGTATTAAAGTTCTTAATAGAATGGGGAATCCGTACAGAAGAAGCAGAGTGTAACCTAAGGGGTAATATTGATATTTTAAATGTATTTGTGATACTCATGTGGGTTTAAAATTGATACCGTCAAAACTAAAGCGATCTTCATACCGGTCATTGTGTAAAACAGCATATGAAATGACTGAAGATAATTCCTTCGAATAGAAGGAAGGTACAACAAAAGCCCACAAAACATCTAAGTCTACTTAAAGTCCAGGGATGTCAAACAAGCAGTTGTTATACAACGAGGAACGAACATCGGTTTAATAATGACCTTCAACAGGTATCTAAAGGATGTCAATAGATGGAACAGTGAAAAGCAATTGCATAAGCAATCCCTGAGGATTGGTAAAAAAGAGCATTCCTCAAAATCTGAAAGAACTTCAATAATGATACTTGATAAAAATTTGCTTCTAGAGATGGCAACAATAACGCAAGAATCGATATTTAACCTTGACCTACATTTCATGGTTCACTTCCTTTATGGTCTTTTGCGTGAAACTTTGAAGATTGTTGGTATAACCTTGCACCACTAGATGACATCTATGTTTGAACTTGACTTAAATTTCATGGTTCGTTGACTGTCGCTTACAAAGTGCCTTCGGTGGAATTTTCGTCAAATTAAAAACAGAAGTCAAGGCAATGATCAGGAATCGATACAGTTACCTTGCACCTTCCATACACCGTGAAAAGTAAACAGGTCTTTATACTAGCCATTGGCGAAAACAAAAAGCATAAGGCTGAAAGTAACGCCTTCAAATTAAAGGAAGGTATAACTAAACTACACAAAATACTCATGTCTTCAACACGTTCACAGAAATTAAATACAAAATTGTTTTCGATTTGTTTGTTTGATTTGAGGTTTAACGTCCACGTCAACCCTGTAAAAGTCATTTTGGAGCCGTTGCTTCCAATTTTGTGGGACTTTTACCTGATATTGAGATGTAATGACATCTCAAGCCCTGCCGCCCAATGAAACCAATAAGGTTTATAAGCATTGACGTTACGACTCGCACCACTTTGCCTGGGCAGGCTCAGATCCTCTAAGTGGTTTACCAGTACTCGTGTGTGGGTCGGTTACAGCTCTGGGTGAAAGCATCATGCAGCCCGTCTATTCCTTCAAGCCCCGATTGGCAAGGGTCGTATATGAATATCGGTATACCAATGATCTTCAATATAGTATCTAAAGGATGTCAATTTTAGGAACAATGAAAAGTAACTGCAAATACATTCCATAAGGACTGGAATGAAAAACGTTTGTGTTTTAGGTCATTTCGGATTTTGTTGGAGTTGTATCCGACATTATGATGAAATGACAACTCATACCCTCCCGCCCGAAAACCACAAGGGCTTGAGGAACGGATCACAGCACATTACCTGGGCACCCTAAGATCTGACAGTTTTTCCTATTCTCAGATGCGGGGTTGGCTTCTGTTCTACGCAATAGCACCATGCATCCCAGTCTTATTTCTCAACGCCCCGATGGGAGTATTGGAATAATAGGAGCATTTAATGTACGGGCAGTCCTTCACCCTCAACACACAGCACAAACAAAACAGCCCTTATATGCAAAATAAAAGAGAACGCAATGATCAGGAATCGGCAGTAAAACTTTTCACTTACCATCTAAGACACCGTCAAATGATAAAACGATATCCATACCGTTTATTGATGAAAGCAGCATGCCCTAGAGCACAAGGTAAGTCCGTCCAATTGAAAGAAAGTATAGCAGTAGCCCACAAAATAGACGGGTCTACATAAAACACAGAAATCAAACACAAAAGAGTTATACGAGATACGAATTTAGGTATACATATGATCTTCAATATAGTATTTAAATTGTGTTATTGTGAGCAACAGTAAAATATTGCAAACACAATACTGTGAATAATAAGAGCCTTAAATAAATATATAGGGAGACCTTTTACTGCCACTAAACAACACAAACGAAACAGTCCTGATGTTTAAAGTAGAGGCAAAAGGCAATGATTAGGAATCGATTCAATAACCTTTCACCTCATTAAAGACATGGTCTGAAGACATCACATCACATTGGTCATTGATGAAAGAAGCATGCATAGGAAGTGAAAGAAAGTCCTTCAGATTAAAGAAAGGTATAGTAAACGCCTAAAACATAGATTTGTCTTCAGAACGTTCAAACAGAGCAAGCGTTATACAACAAGATACGAATATCGGTATACTACGGCAGCATTGACATTTAGAATTGCTAAACTATTTCCTTTCAGAGAACCAGGATAGTCGCTATATAGCTTGACATTGTTTAAACAACATCTCCTCCTGAACCATATTTTGGATTGGGCTGGAACTTAATGTGAGACATCGGAATAGCATTGAAAATTTTAAACTCGTTCTGCTCCGTATCCACGATAGCGGCCATGGCGCCAATCTCGCAAAGGCTTTTTCTCCGAAAGTCGGAATAGGAGACAGCGTATTGACATGGGAATTCAAAATTGCTAAAAGCCTTCCGTTCCGATATCCAAGTGTATATATTGAAACTATTTGATCAACATTTCGTACCAAATAGGAAATCGGGTTGACCCACCGGAGCTCAACTGTTGTTTTTTTTTTTTTTTTGCTCCAGCATTTACTGTCGAGTCAACATCGTTGTTTCATATCTGTATTAGTTTGATTTTTTGTTCTCGGAGAACGACAGAATCAAGGGCGAGAAATTTGAAGGGCGAGGATTGTGGCCACGTTAAATCGTTTAAAGCCCCAAGTAAAATACGTTTTTGGACTGTTCCAAAGCGGGTTTTCTGTCTTTGTTTCTTTTTTAAATAGTTCGTCTTGTCGTGTATGCATTGATTGTCCGTTTGGCTATTGTATGGGAAAGTAACTATCCTTTTGGCTTTCCGCCAATGGAGTTTTTATTTTGTGATGTGAAATGATGTTCGCGTTTCTCTCCTTTGATGTCTTGGATGGAAGAACTGAGGAATCTTATCGATTCCTGATAAACGCCTTTACTTGTTTGAGGTGAAACATGATAAATGGTATCGCAGGGGCATTCAGAATCAGGATTGCTCTTAAAGGAACTCATTTTTGATTTTTATTTGCCTTCACTGCAGCTGGTGTTGTGCCGTGTGGCGGCCGTAAAACGTCTCCCCGTACATCAACCATAGTGCAGTTTATATTTTACTTTTGGTCCTTTGAGATCAGCGTAAATATTCTGAGAAATCAGAAATAAATTATTGGTTTAGACTCATATTCTAGACAGGTTTTTAATTATTTGGACCCCATTGTGATTTTTATCAATCTTTGAATCGACTGCCTGTTCGTAATTCGCAAAATTGCAGTATGTTTCCTCTCTGGCTTTCGTTGCCGGATCATTACAGGGTCACTGATGAGGCTTTATTAGCCGAAACTACGTAGTATGACCCATCTTCTTTCTTTCTTATGAATGTTTTCATTGCTCTTAAAGGAACTCATTTTTGATTTTTATTTGCCTTCACTGCAGCTGGTGTTGTGCCGTGTGGCGGCCGTAAAACGTCTCCCCGTACATCAACCATAGTGCAGTTTATATTTTACTCTTGGTCCTTTGAGATCAGCGTAAATATTCTGAGAAATCAGAAATAAATTATTGGTTTAGACTCATATTCTAGACAGGTTTTTAATTATTTGGACCCCATTTTGATTTTTATCAATCTTTGAATCGACTGCCTGTTCGAAATTCGCAAAATTGCAGTATGTTTCCTCTCTGGCTTTCGTTGCCGGATCATTACAGGGTCACTGATGAGGCTTTATTAGCCGAAACTACGTAGTATGACCCATCTTCTTTCTTATGAATGTTTTCATTGCTCTTAAAGGAACTCATTTTTGATTTTTATTTGCCTTCACTGTAGCTGGTGTTGTGCCGTGTGGCGGCCGTAAAACGTCTCCCCGTACATCAACCATAGTGCAGTTTATATTTTACTTTTGGTCCTTTGAGATCAGCGTAAATATTCTGAGAAATCAGAAATAAATTATTGGTTTAGACTCATATTCTAGACAGGTTTTTAATTATTTGGACCCCATTTTGATTTTTATCAATCTTTGAATCGACTGCCTGTTCGAAATTCGCAAAATTGCAGTATGTTTCCTCTCTTGTTTTCGTAGCCGGATCATTACAGGGTCACTGATGAGGCTTTATTAGCCGAAACTACGTAGTATGACCCATCTTCTTTCTTTCTTATGAATGTTTTCATTGCTCTTAAAGGAACTCATTTTTGATTTGTATTTGCCTTCACTGCAGCTGGTGTTGTGCCGTGTGGCGGCCGTAAAACGTCTCCCCGTACATCAACCATAGTGCAGTTTATATTTTACTTTTGGTCCTTTGAGATCAGCGTAAATATTCTGAGAAATCAGAAATAAATTATTGGTTTAGACTCATATTCTAGACAGGTTTTTAATTATTTGGACCCCATTTTGATTTTTATTATCTTTGAATCGACTGCCTGTTCGAAATTCGCAAAATTGCAGTATGTTTCCTCTCTGGCTTTCGTTGCCGGATCATTACAGGGTCACTGATGAGGCTTCATTAGCCGAAACTACGTAGTATGACCCATCTTCTTTCTTTCTTATGAATGTTTTCATTGCTCTTAAAGGAACTCATTTTTTATTTTTATTTGCTGTATCTATCTGCTCCGATACAAGATGATGGTCATCTTGAAATTTTTAGCAAATGGTCCTTTACGAACAGGTCTAAGGTCGTGCTTCTGTTGAGGTGAACTGTTTTCCATTGCATGTATTTAATGCTAGTATCTTTATACTTAAGATAACTACAGTAAAATTCCGCTATTAAGACCACCTGGAATTAAGACTAAATATGCTTTTGAAAGATAAAAGAGAAGGTTTCAGTTATTCTTTCCTTATGTATGCTACGCCCAGTGCCTCTTTATAACAGAACACGTTTGTTGCTGTTCATAAGTGGTCTTAAAAGACCACTGTTGGTTAAGACCACTTGTGAAAGTTCCAAAGTGGTCTGAATATAGGAATTTTACCTGTATTTGTCAATTTGTGGGAAGGAAACTGTTATTTTGCCTAACAGATTGAGATGTTTTAATTGCGGAATAGTAGTTTTATGTCGTTACTTCAGTTGGAAGTGAAAAGTACCTGCATTTCGTTAAAACACTCGCGCGACATAGTGCATTTATTACATCTCAAACATGGCTACTTTTCTGATTTCGAAAATCTATGATATACATCAAACATAGGTTGCGGGGGATCATCGAGACGGTTCTAACGAGTACTCACAACCTATGTCTTGGAGCGGAAATAAGAAAAAAGATGAATATCCCCGTATACCCCAGGTTTCTCAATATAAAGTGGGGTTTAGGGGATGTTCATTTCATGGACTTGTTCACGTGATGTATCAATTTCTGATCATTGCCTTGACTTTTAGCTCACCTGAGCACGAAGTGCTCAAGGTGAGCTTTTGGGATCGGTCTTTGTCCGTCGTCCGTCGTCCGTGCGTCCGTCGTCAACTTTTGCTTTAAACAACTTCTTCTCCAAAACTGCTCGACAGATTTTGATCTAATTTCACAGGAATGCTCCTTAGGTGATCCATTACAAAAATTGCTCAAACTGTTCCGCTCAGGTGAACAAGATGGCCGCCAGAGCTAAAAATAGAAAAACCTTTAAACGACTTCTCCTGCTTAACCAGTGGATGGATTTTGAAATTATTTTACTGGAATGTTCCTTGGATGACCTTCTACCAAAATTGCTCAAACCATTCCGCTCAGGTGAAGAAAATGGCCGCCAGAGCTAAAAATAGGAAAACCTTTTAACGACTTCTTGTCCTTAACCAGTGGATGGATTTTGGAATTATTGCACAGGAATGTTCCTTGGGTGACCCTCTACTAAAATTGCTCAAATTGTTCCGCTCAGGTGAACAAGATGGCCGCCAGAGTTATAAATAGAAAAACCTTTAATCGACTTCTCCTGCTTAACCAGGGATCCGCTTAGGTGAACAAGATGGCCGCCAGAGTTATAAATAGAAAAACCTTTAATCGACTTCTCCTGCTTAACCAGGGATGGCGGCCCCGCCCATAGGGACTTGAAGAAATATATGGGCTGCATGATGCTTCCACGCAGAGCTGAATCCGGCCCGCACACTAGTACTGGTAAACCGCTTAGAGGATCTAAGCCTGTCCAGGAACCGCGGTGCGAGGCAGACCGTCCAAGCTAATAAACCCTATTGGTTTCATTGGGCGACAGGGCTTGAGATGTGATTGCATCTCAGTGTCGGGTAAAAGTCCCACAAAATTGGAAGCAACGTCTCCAAAATGACCTTTATAGTGTTGACGGGGACGTTAAACCTCAAATCAAACAAAACCAGGGATGGATTTTGAAATTATTTCACAGGAATGTTCCTTGGATGACCTTCTACCAAAATTGCTCAAACCGTTCCGCTCGGGTGAACAAAATGGCCACCAGAGCTAAACATAGAAAAACCTTTAAACGACTTCTTCTCCTTAACCAGTGGATGGATTTTGAAATTATTGCACAGGAATGTTCCTTGGGTGCCCCTTTACTAAAATTGCTCAAACCGTTCCGCTCGGGTGAACAAAATGGCTGCCAGAGCTAAAAATAGAAAAACCTTAAAAAGACTTTTTCTCCTTTACCAGTGGATGAATTTCGAAATTACTTCACAGGGATGTTCCTTGGGTGACCCTCTACAAAAATTGCTCTAACCGTTCCGCTCGGGTGAACAAAATGGCCGCCAGAGCTATAAAAAGAAAAACCTTTAAACGACTTCTTCTCCGTAACCAGTGGATGGATTTTGAAATTATTTCACAGGAATGTTCCTTTGGTGAATCTCTACCAAAATTGCTCATACCGTTCCACTCGGGTGAACAAAGTGAACAAAATGGCCGCCAGAGCTAAAAAATAGAAAAACCTTTAAACGATTTCTTCTCCTTAACCAGTGGATGGATTTTGAAATTATTTCACAGGAATGTTCGTTTGGTGTCCCTCTACCAAAATTGTTCATACTGTTCCGCTCGGGTGAACAAAATGGCGACCCAGAGCTTCTCCTGCTTAACCAGTGGATGGATTAATAGCCCTTGGGCCAAAAACGGCCCCGCCCCAGGGCCCACTTGTTTTACATAGGCTTATATAGGGGAAACCTTTAAAAATCTTCTTGTCTGAAACCAGAAGGCCCAGTCTTTGATATATGGTATGTAGCTTCGTCTAGTTGACCGCTACCAAGATTGTTCAAATTATAGCCCTGGTGCCAAAAACAGCCCCACCCCGGGGCCCACTGGTTTTACATAGGCTTATATATGGAAAACCTTTAAAAATCCTCTTGTCTGAAACCAGAAGGCCCAGGTCTTTGATATTTGGTATGAAGCTTTATCTAGTGGACCTCTACCAAAATTGTTCAAATTATAGACCTGGGCCCAAAACCGGCCCCGCCCCGGGGCCCACTGATTTACATTGGCTTATACTGGGAAAACCTTTAAAAATCTTCTTGTCTGAAACCAGAAGGCCCAGGTCTTTGATATTTGGTAAGTAGCTTCGTCAAGTGGACCGCTACCAAGATTGTTCAAATTATAGTCCTTGGGCCAAAAAATGCCCCCCGTGCCAGGGTCCACTGGTTTTACATAGGCTTTTATAGGGAAAACGTTTAAAAATCTTCTCGTCTGAAACCAGAAGGCCCAGGTCTTTAATATTTGTAATGAAGCGTCATCAAGTGGACCTCTACCAAGATTGTTCCAAAAATGTCGCCGCCCAGAGACCCTTTTGTTTTACATAGAATTATAAAGGGAAATTTTTAAAAATCTTCTTCTCTGAAACTGCAAGGCCCAGGTCTTTGATATTTGGTATGGAGCTTCATCTAGTAGACCTCTACCAAGATTATTCAAATTATAGCACTGGGGCCACAAATGCCCCCCACCCTGGGGCCCTTTGGTTTTACATAGACTTATATAGCCCTGGTGCATAGGCTTACATCATAGTGTAGATTATATTTTCTTGTCCTTTGGGATCATTGATTCCATTGTGGAATTTTGAAAATATCTGAGGGTCACTGATGAGGCCTTATTGGCCGAAACCAGCTAGTCTGGCCCAGAAAAAATGAACACTCCATATTTTTCACTTCGGTGGTGTATTCCTTGCTTCCAAAGGATAACCCTTTTATAGAACATATTTAACTTCACTACAGCTGGTGTGTGGGAATGTGTGGCGGCGGTAAAACGTCTCCCTGCCCTACATCATAGTGTAGATTATATTTTCTTGTCCTTTGGGATCATTGATTCCATTGTGGAATTTTGAAAATATCTGAGGGTCACTGATGAGGCCTAATTGGCCGAAACTAGCTAGTCTGGCCCAGAAAAAATGAACACTCCATATTTTTTCACTTCTGTGGTGTATTCCTTGTTTCCAAAGGATAACCCTTTTATAGAACTTATGTAGGGAATATCTTTATAAAAATCTTCTTCTCGGAAACCGCAAGGCCCAGGTCTTTGATATTTGGTGTGTAGCTTCATCTAGTGGACCTTTGCCAAGATTGTTCAAATTATAGCCTTTGTTTTTGTTGGGTATGAAGCTTCACCTTTAAGACCTCCCTCAACATTATGCACATTAAAGCCCTTTGGACAATAATGGCCCTCCCTGGGGCCCACTTGTTACACTATGGATCAGGTGAGCGATCCAGGGCCATTATGGCCCTCTTGTTTATTGGAAAACCATCCCGATCCCATATCCAAAATGGCTGTTTTTGCATCCATATTTAAATTGTTCCAAACGGAATTTCCCAAAATGCAAGCCAGAAAAGCTGACATATGATATGCAGCATTTGGGCAAGATGGAGAATCAGAATCGGGCCCATCGGAGTCTAACTGTTGGTTTTCTTTTGCTCCAGCAGTTCAGTGGTTTCTTGCTGTCGAGTCCTCACCGTTGTCTCACCTCTGTGGTTCTTTGATTATTTGGTTAACAGTGATGTTGCACTGATGACTTAGGAGGCGTTCATGCGGAGTGAACAAATTATTTGTCTAAATAGCGACGGAAGTAAGGATTGTGGCCACGTAAAATCGATTTAAGCCCCCAGTGGAAATCTTTCCACTGGCCGTTCCAAGGCGGTTCTTCTGTGGCGATTTATTTATGTTGTTGTTTGTTACTTACTGTGTGTATCACTTATGTCTTTTTATTTTGGATGGCCATATGGCCATTTTGTGGGAAACTAACTGTCCTTATGACCTTCCTTTGTTTAGGTTTCCATTATGGTCTGGTCGCTTAATGTTTGTGTTTCTTTCCCTTTGGAGTCTTTGATGGGTGGAGTAAGTTAATTGTATCGATTCCTGATCTTTGTTTTACTTCTACTTTACTGAAACGGGCCTATTAAAAAAATCAAGATGGCTACCACAGTGGCCATCTTAAAATGTTAAAAACACAATTAGCACGACTGGTAAGTCGGATTTAGCCGAAACTTTCTTAGAGGCATAGGGGCGACATGAAAAATCAGAATTGCTGTAGCCGTTGCGATACTTTGATGGGCGCCATAATGTCTGTGTTCTGAAATCCAAGATGAAAGGTACAAATGCCATCTTAAAAATATTCTAATAAGTAAAGTAGAAGTAAAACAAAGATCAGGAATCGATACAATTAACTTACTCCACCATTCAAAGACACCAAAGGGAAAGAAACACAAACATGAAGCGACCAGACCATAATGGAAAACTAAAAAAAGGAAGGCCATAAGGACAGTTACTTTCTCACAAAATGGCCATCCAATACAAAAATACATAAGCGACACACACAGCAAGCAACAAACAACAACACAAACACACCGCAACAGAAGAACCGCCCCGAAACGGCCAGCGGAAAAAATTCCACTGGGGGCCTGAATCGACCTTACATGGCCATAATAAGTTCTAAATAGCTTGATTATACACGAAATAGACAAAAATAGCAGACTCGGTTTTATTGAGTCTGTTCATGACCAGTACTGAATATGTATTACACTGGCCATGCCCTCTAGCACCGGCTTAAGCAGAACTCTACTTTCAAAACGATTCTAAATGAACTCAATGATCCCGAATGACCAGAAAATATAATCTGCACTATGATGATGTATTGAGCTACTTTTTACGGCCGCCACACGGCACAACATCAGCTGCAGTGAAGATAAATAAGTTCTGAATAGTTAGATCCTTTGGGAGCAAAGAATACTCCAAATAACCGAAAGCAGGATACTCGGTTTATGCAGTCTGTTCATGATCAGTACTGAAATGTGCAACACCGGCCAAGCCCTCTAGCACCGGCTTAAGCAGAACACTATTTTAAAATTCATTCAAAATGAACTATTTTATCCCAAAGGAACCGAAAATATAATCTGCACAATAGACGCGTATCAGTCAGAGCCACCGAAGCTAGCTAATTTGTCAGACAGATCAAACTGTTCTCTTTGCATGGTTGTCATAATAAATTTGTGAGTTTACAGGCCTCCGTAGCCTAAATCATTAGGAGGTTCTGCAAGGGAAGGTAAGATGGTTTTTCTCTGGGAACTTGGGTGTTTGCCCACCTCGGATTAACAACCAGCGATATACGGTGGACTCGGGTTTTCTACCAGATCTACGAGAATGCTGGACTGATAATTATTTTATTATTTTAGCTTTAATGGATTAAGGAAAGAATGATTATGTTTTATCATAGGCTTGACATGATAGAGATTCGTGGGAAAAGAAAATCAGTTTGCCTAATCCTAACACCGGACGTACAGGAGGCACTGGACCTTCTTTCTGAGTGCCGGTCGACAGTCGGAATACTGCCTGACAACATCTATTTATTTGCGAGGGCGACTGGCGATGGCTTCATTGAAGGATATAGATGCCTTAAAGAACTGGTGAACAATGTCGAAGGGGTACAGTACCCTGAACGGATATGCTCAACGAACATGAGAAAATATGTCGCAACTGTTGTGCAGGTACGTCATCTTAATTAGATCACTTTCATTGGAGCGTATATGATCGACTATTCACAGTTTTTAGCAACACATGAGAAGTGGTAGCTTCTATTTGCATTTTCTAGAACAGAGATTTTGAGATTCACTGTTATTTGAAAACTCTTCCTTTCATCCTTCCAGTATGTGAGTCCTGATAATTGAATATCAGTCCAGATTATAAAACGTTTTGTATTGAATTCTGCTGTGGCTTGAAGATCCATAAACAACTATGAGCTTTTTTCTTTTTGAATTACTTCCCCGTTCATGTGTGTACGGTGGTTAAAATGCCTTCCACATTACTCTTGTACATTTGCCTTTGACTTTATACAGGGGTACCAAATTCCACATAAAATGCAGGAAAGTAAAATGAGTCATTTGTTTTCGCTCACCTGGGCCGAAGCTTCCAGGAGAGCTAAAAGTAGAGAACTTAGCCTATACAGTGTTGACGGGGACGTAAAACCTCAAATCAAACAAACAATATTCCAGTTACTCACAATGGAAAAATGGTATTCGCCACGTTAGCGCTTTTAGTTTTGATCGAATCTGTCGGAAACAAACATATATGTAGGCTTTGTGTGTGAAAGCTCGGATGAGTTTGTTAGCAGGCTAATTCGGCCTATTTATCATATTAATCATATGTCCCCTTTTATTGATAAAAATGCCTACTGTTGACCTTGTAATCACCTATGCCCCCATTTTTGTGGATCTGCCTTAAACTAACATATAAGTACGTTGGGGATGAAAGCTCGGATGAGTTCGAAAACTGGCTAAGTAGGCCTATTGCTCACGGAGTTACGTCCCATTCTTTGTCGAATGTCGAATCGTCCTGTAACAAATATACAAAATGATTGGTAATTTATTGAACAGGAATTAAGTAACAACTCAATTATGCAACATTGAGATTGCAATTTATTTGGATATTCTGTTATGCTGTAATCAGTTACAATTGTGCAACAGTACATTATGATATTCATTTTTGTAGTCTGATTTTGGAATTTGTTTAGTTTTCTTTCTGTTTCTCGTCCTATTTGGCAACTTGAAATTCCGCTTCTGCTGCTTCGAGTTCCCATTATTCTCGTTTGGTGGCGCTGTTGTCGTTCTTTCGTACTTTTCCATAAACGTCCGCCTGTATTCGGCAGTTACCCTTAAAAAACTGCAAGCGTATTGGTAACACGGAGGAGTGAGAAAAACGAGAGAAATATATTTTTGGCAAAAAAGGGATGATTTGGGGACAATACACCCTTCCGGATAAATGGAACATATGTATCACATACACAATTTATATTTTATATGTCAGACCAGGAATCAGGTTTGTTGTATTTTTGTGTCCAAGTTTTATCTCAATTTATCGTAATGTGTTGAGGCCATTGCAACTCAAAAATGTAAATGTGTTGTGAATACTAATAATAGTGATTTTGTACCGCACGAAAGTCAAACACAAGCAATAATACTAACGCAAACATATACTATGCTACTCACACCTTGAACCAGGGATCGCATGATCGATCCCGGGCTTCTCGGTCGTTACACCGAGGTCCATTCTCCGTATGACCTTAGCTGTTGGTGGGACGTAAAAACGCACTCATATTCCAAGCGTAACCTATCATGAAAACATGTTTATAATTCTGACCCAATTGATCCCTACTTTTATATAGTAAGACTGGGATTTACAGGAGTAAACCCTATTTTTCTTATTTCGCTCCAAAATATAGATTGTTGGTACCGTTAGAACCGCATCGAAGAGGCGCTTCTAATGTGTACCAACAATGTATATTTGAAACAAAAGCAAGAAAAATTTCATGACTTTTCATCTTACAATTTTTATTTTTGCGCGGTATAATGTACAAAGTAGGAGTGTTTTCCTTATGCATTAAAACAAAAGATGTTTTTTTCGAGATTCTGTAAACTTTAAAAATAAGTTTTGTTATTGTTTGATTTGAGGTTTAACGTCCCCGTCAACACTGTACAGGCCATTTTTGAGACGTTGCTTCCAATTTTGTGGGACTTTTACCCGACATGGAGATGAACTGACATCTCAAGCCCTGCCGCCCAACGAAACCAACAGGGTTAATAAACATGGACGGTCCGACTCTCACCGCTTTGCCTGAGCAGGCTTAGTGATTTCATTGTGGAATTTCGAAAGTATTTGAGGGTCACTGATGAGGCCTAATTGGCCGAAACTAGCTAGTCTGGCCCAAAAAAAAAAAAACATGTACACTTCATATTTTCCAGTTCTGTGGTGTATTCCTTGCTTCCAAAGGATAACCCTTTTATAGAACATATTTAACGTCACTACAGCTGGTGTCTGGGAATGTGGGGCGGCCGTAAAAAAGTCTCCCTGCCCTACATCATAGTGTAGTTTATATTTTCTTGTCTTTGGGGATCATTGATTCCATTGTGGAATTTTGAAAATATTTGAGGGTCACTGATGAGGCCTAATTGGCCGAAACTAGCTAGTCTGTCCCAGAAAACATGTACACTTCATATTTTCAAGTTCTGTGGTGTATTCCTTGCTTCCAAAGGATAACCCTTTTATAGAACATATTTAGATCCTCTAAGTGGTTTACCAGTACTTGTGCGCGGGTCGGTTTCAGCTCTGCGTGGAAGATCCATGCAGCCTATCTATTTCTTTAAGCCCCGATTGGCGGGGCTGTTAAAAATAAGTAAATACATAAATAAGTAGATAATGTTTTTAACATCCACCAGGTAAGGGTACGGTGTACGCGGTCTAACTGTCATAAAACGTGTAAAAAACTTTGGTGTAGACCTAATATATGGGAATAAATGAAGTACAAAATGGTATGGATTCAGCCACATTATTTGCCAAAACAGTACATGTAGAACTTGAAGGAATATATAGTAGGCCGGACTGCTCGGGCTTGTTAAGACAGTCGCGCCACCAGTTCTGCCAGGTTATGCGGGCTTAAGAGGTGTTGGATGGATGGACGGATGAACTGGCAGACGGACAAACGACCAGCTCATATTTTCGCGTTGTGATTCTGTTGGATGAAATGACAGCTATCATGTCCCAGTCTAACTTATGAAGAAAATAATTTGCTTCTCGGTCAAGTAAGTCAGACAGACGGACATCTGAACAGGACAGCTGTCATTGTGATCCAAGGTTCGTTTCTATGGTTGTGGTGATACGGGGCCGAGTCTGAGAAATTAGAAAGAGAAGTGGAGGCAGTGATCGAGAAAGTACTGTTTTAATATTTAATGAACATGATGCACTTTGAACAGAATTATACACTGCTCAAAACAATTAAAGGGGCAAACACAAATTTCCTAATAGTATAAAGATGTTGGATTATGATGATGATCAACGATTAAGAAAGGTGAATAACTTTATCTGCAACACGTTTATGGCAAACATTGGCAACCAGTTCACAAACCGCGGCCTTTGCATAGATGTTTGAGAAATCTCCATCTTTACGTCAGATTATTTCAAATATCATATACATGCGCAAATCAGTCACCTTTCCCTGTCAGTAATGCGTATGTCCACCTTAAGCAGCACAAGAATCCTGGCATCGCCGAGGAATGCTACGAACCAAATTTTGAACGGTTTGTAAACTAGTGTTTCCAATTCATGTCTATTGATGTTTGTGAGTTCTTGAATAGTCATTGGTGGATGATCGCCCTGTTAGATACGTCTGTAAAGAATGTCCCACGCATGTTCTGTTGGGTTTAAGTCGGGAGACCATTACTTCAATAGTCTCGCGATTAAGGTAATACGCGCGCATTATCCTGCATCAAAATGAAATTGTCTACGATTGCTCCAGCGAAAGGTCTCAAATAGGATTTCGAATTTCATCTCGATACCGTCATGCAGTCAATGTACCTCCGTTTACCACGTACAGGTCCGTTCGGCCTTCATAAGAAATTCCACCCCATACCACCACTGACTTCCCTCCATATCTTTCTGTTTCCACAATGTTGCAGTCCCCGTATCGTTCTCCGGGTCGTCTTCAGGCACGAACACGTCGATCACATGCACTCAGGTGAAATCTGCTTTCATCCGTGAACAGAACTATACGCCATTCTTGCAATCGCCAGTTCTGATGTTCTTGGGCAAACTCATATCGCCGTGCACGATGTTGCTTGGGGATAATAGGCCCTCTTTCCGGACGCCTGGCCCTCAGGTCACCTTCATGTAACCTGTTACGTATTGTTTGATCGGATATCCTTTGACCAATTGCATGCTGGAAATTGATTTGTAGCCTTCGTAGCGCTAGATTTCGAAGATATTGATCTTCCCTTTTTGACATCATGCGGTGGCGGCCTTGCCCTTCTCGTCTAGTAAAGACGCCCGTCTCCTGTTAGCGCCTCGATAGCCTGGCAATATCACTTCTCGATACATAGGGCCACAGGTGAGCGATACAGGGCCATCTTGGCCCTCATGTTTCATATATCTGCTCAATACATAGATTGTTAGTACTTGTAATAACCGCCGCGAAGAGGCGCTTCTAACGACTACCACCAATCTATGTCTATAAGCATGAATAAGTGAAAAAGTGTATACCCCTGTAAATCCAAATATGCGTGTTTTTCTGATAGAAATCGGAAACTGTTGTTGTCTGTGAATTTAATTATTTGAAAACTTCCCAATTTAAGTTTGAGTATGCAGCAGCTTAATGAGTAGGTAATTGAAATAAGTATAAGCGGAAGAGTATTTAGACACTTCATGATAAACGTACTTACAAAGTAAGTTGCATGGTTTCGTTCCAGCGACCTCCTGATAACAAGTTAGACGTGCATCCAACTGACCCGTGTGGAAGAGGGTACTGGTTATTTATCAGTTACCCCCTGTATACATTGCATTGTAACGCATTGACCTGATAAAGATATGCTATCTCATGACAAGTGAACTTTATCACGTCAGCGTGACATTGCAATTTATGAATGAACCGGAGTACTTGAAAATGACAAAAAATGTTATTGTTACTGGGAAAATGTCATTATTACTTGAAAAAAATATTATTGGAAAACATGGTCAGCTGATACTAAATATATTGACCACCAGAATGCTTGAACGCACTGAGGATCATTAATAACTGACCGTAAATTGCTAATTTAAGAGTTTACAAGGGGATAAACTTCTAAATAGAATACCAGATTCGTGTCATTTGATATCAAGTTTATCAGGCTCGGCTTCGTTAACACATGTAGAATCGCGCAGCGTCAAGCGTTCTCGAAGCCTTGCCTGATAAACTTGATATCAAAAGACACCAGCCTGGTATTCTCTATATATCTTGATGTATTATGTAATGCACGTAGTACCTTTTTGACGTATTGATTACCAGTTTTAATTTGCAGGTTATGAATTTAAACAACATTGAATTGGAATGGCTTTCAAACCATCTCGGTCATTCTGTTAGAATCCATAGGGATTTTTACAGACTCCAAACACCCGCTATTGAGCTTGGGCGCGTGGCCAAAATGCTGATTGCGGTCGATAAAGGACAAACTTTATCCATGCAAGGAGATCAAGAAGGTTTGTATCTAGCCTTTACTTTTTTTTGCCAGAAAAACGTACACACAAACTTGATGCAAGTATCGGTTGCATTCTGATAATGAACAAGTTCCGAACACAAATGGATATGAACGTGTATACAAACGGTTTGGAAAAATCTGTACGATAATTTTGTTTTCTTAACAGCTCGAATAGTATAGTCTCGGCAGTGTAATGCTTTATAAACCATGGATGGTAGGTTCGATTCTTAACTATTCAAGAGTTGTTAAACGACAAACTGCATGCATGGTAGTTAACCCAATCAGGGTTGGCAACTTTGCTTCCCTCTTTAATTGCCTGCCGGTGGGTCAGGCCTCAGATTCTATGACAGGTCCAACGTAAAGGCTTATTGAAAATTAGAGACATCTAATATAAGGTAATGTTGGTTGGTGCCTGATGCTCTGTCTCTGGTCGGGCCCATCAAAGTCTAACTGTTGGTTTTCTTTTGCTCCAGCATTTCAGTGGTTTCTTGCTGTCGAGTCCTCACCGTTGTCTCACCTCTGTGGTTCTTTGATTTTTGTGTTCACGGAGATGTTGCACTGATGAGTTAGGAGGCCTTCATGCGGACTGAACAAATTATTTGTCTAAATCGCGACGGAAGTAAGGGCGAGGATTGTGGCCACGTTAAATCGATTTAACCCCCCCCCCCCCCGCCCAGTGGAAATCTTTCCACTGACCGTTCCAAGGCGGTTCTTCTGTGGCGGTTTATTTATGTTGTTGTTTGTTACTTACTGTGCGTATCACTTGAGTCTTTTTGTTTTGGATGGCCATATGGCCATTTTGTGGGAAAGAAACTGTCCTTATGGCCTTCCTTTGTTTAGGTTTCCATTATGATCTGGTCGCTTAATGTTTGTGTTTCTTTCCCTTTGGTGGTGTCTTTGATGGGTGGAGTAAGTTAATTGTATCGATTCCTGATCTTTGTTTTACTTCTACTTTGCGATTGCTCTATACAACAATGACCCATCTCTATTTCAACTATTTTTAACTTTGTTGGTGGGACGAACGACTAAAGTATGTTGGTGGAATATACAAGCTATGGTATTTAAATGATATAATACACTGATATTTATTATAATTAATAATAAAGTCTTTGGTTGGGGGTTGGCGGTCCTGTCAAAATTGCATTTATTGGTAGCACATGTGAGCTGTTAGACACCATTAGTCATGATGAAATTTTCTTGAGTTAGTTCTTCTGTAGTTGGATTAACGTATTGCTAACGACCCTAGTGTTGTTCCGTTTCTCACTAGATATTTTCATACATTATTTTAGCATTTGACAATGATGTATTGGAGGAAAGCGATGAAGACATTGGATTTCCAAAGACCAATGAAACCGACAACGAAACTGTACTCGAAAGTGGAGATGGAGGAGCCTCTGATCATGATGGTGACTTCCTTGAAAAAACCGGCGAACCGGAAAGTGTTGCAGATATTGACTTCCAACAAGAGATGATAAACGGTATGTTTATTCTTACTTCATTAATGTCTTAAATGAGATTAAAGGCAGATTCCTACAATATAAAATAAACAAAAGCCACACTTTTCGCCCTTAATCTCAAGAACTGTGTTGGAAGTCGTCTCTGAAAGACGCATCATTTACCCTCAAATATTTTGGAATTCCGCAATAAAACTTATTATGCCAAATGACTAGAAATAATAATCTTCACTATGAGAAAGGACAGGATGACTTTTACGTCAGCTACCCGATCCGTTTACATCAGCTTATGTGACATTAAATTTGATCTATGGATGGGTTATGCTTTGGAAAAAAATACTAGCCGTCATGGAATAAACAAATTGTTCTGGGCATGGCTACCTAGTTTCAGGGAATAAGGCCTCATTAAAGACAGTCCAATATTTTCAAAATTCCAGAAGTACAGAGCAATATAATATAATACGTGCATACACATGTTGTCCGAGAAACGCAAATAAAATGCAATAACAGAAAGGATCATGTGTATTTTAATTTGATATATATTTATTTACGTTTGACTTGCCGTTGGTTTTAGTCAGCTTGCAAGAAGGAAGTAACATTACAGTTGGATTCGTTTATTATGGTCCGGTATTGTGCGTGTGCTCTATAATAATCACCCTATCTGTCCGTCCGGACATGTGTCCGTCCGTCCACATTTTTCATGTTTTAGCTCACCTGGGCCGGAGGCTCCTATGGTGCGTATAGTATAGTTGGTTGCTCGTCCGTCGTCCACCAGTCCGTCAGGACGTTTGACCAGTTATATCTCTACAGCAGGCTGAACTCAGTCATTTCTCATCTGCAGCATGCCAATTGAGGGGGGTTGATGACATAAGCTTTTTATCGAAATCAAATAAACACTTTGGTTGCTATGGCAACCACAAGGGCCATAAAATTAGCGCCTTCAGTTAAAGTCTGCTTTGGAAAAGTGAGGCTATACTGGATTTGCCATGTCCTTCCGTGATTCTGTCATTCCGTGATTCCATCATTCCGTAATTCCGAGACTGCAAAATTAAAATGTGTTTTGCTTAATAACTTTTATGTTTTGTGGTCCTGCTTCAATGAAACTTATAACACACTTGGTCCCTAAGGTAAGGAAGTTGTAATAGCAGAAAACTGGCCAAGGGCCCATAACTGTTGTAGTTATGTACCTTGGAAAGTTTCAAATTTCGCCATTCTTGAAAATTTTCGTAACAGATTTCTCAGAAACTATGAAAGCTAGACTGCTGAAAGTTTGTATAAACATGGACAATGGCTGAATGTACTGCGTTAACCGGAAAAGGGATAAAAGGTCAAGATATCTTTGAGTTATGTTCCTTGGTACGTTCAAAAAATTTGAATATGCATTTTGCTAAATAACTCAAATGATTTGCATAATAACTTTTATGTTTGTGGTCCTACTTATTGTAGTTATATCCCTTGGTAAGTTGTCAAATTTTGTCTTTCGTGGGAACTTTCGTAATTTGTCCCTTGGTACGTTTTTAAAATTTAAAGATACATTCGCCAGATAACTTTAATGTTTGTGGTCCTACTTCATTGTACCATTTACCACATTTGGTCCCTAAGATAAGGTAAGGAAGATGCAATAATAAAATAGTGGTCAAGGGCCTATAGCCCTTGCGAGTTATGTCCCTTAGTAGGTATTCAAATTTTGTCATTCTTGAAAATACTCGAAACAGATTTCTTAGGAGCTATGGAAACTAGAAAGCTGAAACGTTTATAAACATGGGCAATGACTGGATGAATTGTGTTTACCGGAAAATGGATCAAAGGTCCATAACTCTTCGAGTTATGGTCCTTGGTACGATTACAAAATGAAAATATGCCTTTTGCTAAATAACTCAAATGGTTAGCTTAATAGCTTTTATGTATTGTAGTTATTTCCCATGGTCAGTTTTCAAATTTCGCCACCCTTGAAAATTTTCGTAATAGATTTCTTAGGAACTTTGTAAGATAGACTGGTGAAAGTGGGTATAAACGTGGACAATGACTGGATGTATCGTGTATACCGGAATAGGGTCAAAGGTTCATAACTCTTTCAGTAATGACCCTTGGCAGGTTTCACATTTTGCCATTTTTGACAATTTTCGGAATAGATTTGTGAGAAACTGAAAGGTATAAAGCTGAAAGTTTGTGAAAAACATGGCTAATGACTGTATGTATCGTGTATACAGGAATAGGGAACAGAGATCCATACATATTGTAGTAATGTCCCTTGGTAGGTTTTCAAAATTAAAAATAGAGGTGGAGGCAGTGATCAGGAATCAATACAATTAACCCACAGCTCCCATTAGAGACACCAAAGGGAAAAAACCACAAACATGAAACAACAGACCCTACTGGAAACATCAATAGCGAAAAGCCAAAAGGACAGCTACTTTCCCACAAAATGGAAATAGGCTATCCAAAATAAAATAATAAAAGCGACACAAACACCCAAAGATAAACCACAACAAAAATAAACCGCGAGAGAAGAACCACCTTGGAACGGTGAGCGGAAACGAATTCCACTGGGGGGCTTAAATCGATTTAACGTGGCCACAATCCTCGCCCTTACTCCCGTCGCGATTCAGACAAATAATTTGTTCAGTCCGCATGAAGGCCTCCTAACTCATCAGTGCAAACATCTCCGTGAACACTGAAATCAAACAAACACAGAGATGAAACAATGGTGAGGACTCGACAGCAAGAACCCACTGAAATGCTGGTGAAAAAGAAAACCAACAGTTAGACTCCGATGGGCCCAACCAGAGACAGAGTATCAGGCACCAACCAACGTTACATTGAATTAGATCGCTCTAATTCTCAGTAAGTCTTTACACTGACACCGTCATAGAATATGAGACCTGACCCACCGGCAATCAATTAAAGAAAAAAGCAAAGTTGTCAACCGTGATTGGGTTAACTACTATGCATGCAGTCTGTCATATAACATTTATGTTGTACCCAATCTTTTTATATCAAAGAATGGTTTCACGAAATTGGGTGCTGAAGTCATTGCGGTTATATATTTTTCTGAATTTATGTACTAAGTCACCATAAAATTCGGGTTTCGGTAGACCTTGTTGTAGAAGAGATTTAAGTCCAATATTGAATTTTGAAATTAAATCAGAATGACGTCTATAAAACTTTGAAAAGGCTTTGCGTAGTTTATGGTACCGATAACCCGGATTAAGAAGTTTATCCGTTAACAATTTATTACGAGTGTTGAAGTCAGTTACATGACTACACACTCTGACAAATCGAATTACTTGCGAAATATAAACGCCATAGGATGGCGCACGAGGAACCACCATCCAAAAAAGGAAAATTTACAATCTCAGAATCAAAATCCTCGCGTTTATCGTAACTTTTGCAAGAAAGAAACCCATCTACAATAGAAAGATGTAAATCCAAAAACGGGGCCTCGGTATCAGAAGAATTTGCTTTATTTAACTGAATTTCTGGGGTGGGGGGGGGGGGGGTAAATTTGTCTGATTAAACCATCGGAGTAGGTATTATCAATATTTAATAAATCATCCAAATATCTAGTATATTTTAGTACCCATCGGAATACCCACAACTTGTCTGAATAACTTAGTACCAAATCTTATGTAAATATTGTCAAGTAGAAGGGTGAGAGCTTCACACATTTTCTGACTTGACCATACAGTATAATTTTTATGCTCATCAGAAGTGAAAAATTCATTTCTTACATTACATGCAAAATAGAGGAAGTCTTCCCTATGAAATGTCCATTCAATTAAATCATTAAGTTTTTCTTTTATAAGATTTTGAAGATGCGTTTTGCTTAATAACGTTTATGGTTGGTCCTACTTTATTGAGCCTTATACCAAACTTGGTGCCGGTAAGAAAAATGTAATCGCAGAATAGTGGCCAAGGGCCCTTAACTCTGGGAGTTATGTCTCTTGGTAGATTTTCAAATTTTTGCCATTCTTGAAAAGTTTTGTAATAAAGTTCTCAGGAATTATGAAAGCTAGAAAGCTGCCAGTTTGTATAGGCATGGACAATGACTGGATATATTGCGCATACAGGAATATGGGACAAAAGTCCAAAACTTTTGGAGTTATGTCCCTTGGAAAAGGTTTCAAATTTTGCTATTCATTTTGCCAGGGAGCGTATGCAGCTTTGCAAACCACATTGCTGTGTGTGAAAAGACTCAATTAAACCGAGTATCCGATTTTCGTTTTTTCATATGTTCTTTGTTTCCAAAGACAACCTTTTAGCTTTTTATGGAACATTTTCGTAACGGATTTCTCAGGGACAATGAAAGCTGCAAAGCTGAAAGTTTGTATAAACATGGACAATGACGGGTTGTATCGTGGACCCGAACAAGTGTCAAAGGTCTATTATATCTGTTGGAGCTATGTCCTTTGGTAGGTTTTCAAAATTTGCTTTTTAATTTAAATGTTTGTGGTCCTAATTCAGTATACCTTATACCCCAATCGGCTCCTAAGGTTTGGAAGATGTACTAGCAGAATAGTGGCCAGTTGCTCTTGGATTTTCAAATTTCGCCATTCGTGAAAGTTTTAATAACAGAATCCTCAGAAATTATGAAAGCTAGAAGGTTGAAAGTTTGTATAGACACGGACAATGACTTGTTGTATCGTGCATACTGCAATAAGGATCAAAGGCTGATAACTCTTGGAGTCATGTTCCTTGGTAGGTTTTCAAATTTTGCCATTCTTTGAACTTTTCATAACAGAATTCTCAGGAGCTGTGAAAGGTAGAAAGCTAAAACGTTTTAGTAAATATGGAAAATTACTGAATATATTGTGTATACCGGAATAGGGTCGAGGATACAGTTATGCCCCTTAATATGTTTTCAGATTTTAAAATGCATTTGCTTAATAGCCAAATAACTGTTATGTTTGTTATTTCATAACAGTTTTCTGAGGAAATATGAAAGCTAGAAACCTGAAAATTTGTATAAATATAGATAATAAGAGGATGCATTGTGTACCGGAATAGGGATAATAGGTCCATAACGCTTTAAGTTATGTCCCTGGATGGGTTTTCAAATTTTGCCATTCTTGAAACATTTCGTATCAGATTTCTCAGGCACTGTGCAAGATGTAAAAAGTGAACGTTTGTATAAATATAAGCAATGACTGACTGTATTGTGTATACCAGATAGGCGCCGAGGGTCCATAACTCTTGGAGTTATATCCCTTGGTAGGTATCGAAAAATTAAAATGCATTTTGCTTTATTACGTTGATGTTTGCAGCCCTACTTCAATGAAAAGGTACGGTTACAAAGCTGAAACCAGGTATACACATGGACAGTGGCTTGATGAAAAGTGCATAAAGTAATCAGGGCTAATAGCCCAGAACTCATGGAGTTAAATCCCTTGATAAGTTTTATGTTGCAATGTCCTACAGTGAAGTTGTCTGGTAAGCATGAATTCAAAATATTCCTTCTCCTCTAATAGTGCTGCAGCGGGGCTATAGTCAAATTCTCTGACAGCTCTAGTTTTGATCGGAAGTTGGCTGGGGATGGAAACTCAGATGAGTTAAAAAAAAACCGTTAAGTCGGCCTTTGTCATCATGGGAGCCCTTTATTTTTGATCGGATCTTCCTGAAACATGCATATATGAAATACAGAGTGGGATGAAAGCTCGGAGGGGTTCGAAAACCGGCGATGTCAGCCGATTTTTTAAGCTCACAGTCCTGGAGCTGCAGGTCAGCTTATGACTTGGCCCGTTGTCCGTCCTTCCGTCGTTAACTTTTGTTGTCTGACCAATAGCAAGTTTATTATATATTAGATCAGCATCAAACTTGTAGGTAACAAGGTCAGCCATAAAACCTTGGACGAGTTCGAATTTGGGGGCAGATCGGATTGTTCGTGTCAGAGTTACTTGTCCTTTCATCACCATAGGCTTGTAATGGAGAAAATGTTGTTCGGATGATAGACGCTTTATTTTTTTATCTGATCCTCATTAAACTTGTAGGTAATAAGGATAGCCATAAACTCTTGGACGACTTCGAACTTGAGGCAGATCGGATTGTGCGTGTCAGAGTTACTTGCCCTTTAATCCCTAAAGACTTATGAAGGGGACATAACTCCATGAGAACTCGGCTGATATTTAACGGGACTTTGTGTTTTAGTGGACAAGAGCATTAAGTCACATGTCATTTCCTCCTTAATCCTAAGTGGTATTGTGCTGTTTAGAAACTTAGATGGTGGCATCAAGGGCTCATACTGATTCAGGATTGCTAAAGGTAATTTCATCTAAAAGCCAAGATGGCCACCATGCACAATATGACATATCATGGTCAGCCTAATCCATGTGAGCGATTTCTGGCTCACATAGGCCTCTGTAGTTTTTATTTTTTGTTGTTTTGTTTTGGTTTTGGTTTACGGCCCTTTCAAGATTCTTTGACTCATATGCAGCCCATCGTTAATCAAAAGTTGGCGAAAAAGGGAGTTACCGGAGATAAAACACCTTACCTTTCGTTGCAGGACTTTGCGCCTCATATGTGACCCGAGCCAGGGAATTAAATGAAACTCGAAACATTGATAGACGGTCACCAGGGAAAGGGCAGAGTGCACGAACCGTAACTCTTTCATAAGTAGTTACAGTGTTTTACCCTTTTTAATTTTTGCAATAATAAGGTTGTCCGGAGCATATCTCAATCAGTATTAAAGCTAATTTACTGAATTTTGATCCACCGAAAGAGAGATAGGAGGGGAATCGATGAATGCTAAAACCATAACCCTGACAGCAGTATTTCCGGAGTTACTCTCCTTCTTAATTTTTGCACTGAAAAGCTTTTCCGGAGCATATCTCTGAAAGTATAAAAAGGAATTAAATGAAATTCGATTCATCGATAGATGGCCCTCAGAGGAAGTGCCGAATGCAAGGACCGTAACTCTATCACACGTAATTACAGTGTTATACAGTATAATTACAGTGTTTTTGCAATAGTGAACATGCCCAGAGAAATCTCTTAAAGTATAGATGATAAACACTTTTTTGACAGGTCATGGTGATAAATATAGGTCAAAACTTTTATTCCTCAATGCCTTCACCCATGACCTCAAGGGCAAGGTCACAGACTTAGGAATTTTTAGATAAAAATTCTTAAATGCTCATGTTTTCCGACCCATATGATGGATTTGGTTCATATTAGGTATAATGATAAGATATAGGTCCAAACTTTAATTATCAATTCCCCGCCAATGCCCATGTCAAGGTTCACAGACTTAGAAAGTTTTAAATTTAAAGTTTTTAGCAGCCCATATCATGAATTTGGTTCATATTTGGTATGATGATAGATATAGTGCCAAAGTTTTATTCAGTAATACCCCCACTCATGCCCATAACCACAAAGTCAAGGTCATGGACTTAGAATTTTATGTCGTAGTTTTTTAACAGGCCATATTTTCCAAACCATATGATGGTTTGGTTAATATTTGAAATGATGATATATATATATGTCCAACTTTTTATTCGTCAGTAGCTTCACCCATGACCGCAAGGTCAAGGTCGCAGACTTTAGATTTTTGTAAGTTTTTAAGAGCTCATCTTTTCAAAACCATATGGTGGATTTGGGTCATATTTGGTACGATGATAAGATATAGGTCAAACGTTTTATTAGCGATACCCCGCCTATGTCCATGACCTCAAAATCAAGGTCACGGACTTAGAAATTGTATGTTTAAGTTTTTTTTAGAGCTCATATTTTCGGGAATGTGCGGTGTATTTGGTTTGTATTTCGTATGGTGATAAATATGGGTTGAAAGGTTTATTGGGCAATACACCCACCTATGCTTATGGACTCAAAGACACTTTCCCAGACAAGCTATGCTGTCTGATGGCAGCTCTTTTTAAACATAATGTCTCATCATTAATCCATAATATCGGTCCATCTGTCTGCCCGGCAGACCGTCCGTTCGTCCACATTTTCATGTTTACTAAATAACTTGTAAACTATTAAATGCATCATCTTCAAAGTATAAGTAAAACAAAGATCAGGAATCGATACAATTAACTTACTCCACCCATCAAAGACACCACCAAAGGGAAAGAAACACAAACATTAAGCGACCACACCATAATGGAAACCTAAACAAAGGAAGGCCATAAGGACAGTTACTTTCCCACAAAATGGTCATATGGCCATCCAAAATAAAAAGACACAAGTGATACATACAGTCAGTAACAAACAACAACATAAATAAACCGCCACAGAAGAACCGCCGTGGAACGGTCAGTGGAAAGATTTCCACTGGGGGGGGGGGATTAAATCGATTTTACGTGGCCACAATCCTCGCCCTTACTTCTGTCGCGATTTAGACAAATAATTTGTTCAGTCCGCATGAAGGCCTCCTAACTCATCAGTGCAACATCTCCGTGAACACAAATAATCAAAGAACCACATAGGTGAGACAACGGTGAGGACTCGACAGCAAGAAACCACTGAAATGCTGGAGCAAAAAAAAAAACAGTTAGACTCCGATGGGCCCGACCAGAGACAGAGCATCAGGCACCAACCAACATTACCTTGAATTAGATCTCTCTAATTCTCAATAAGCCTTTACGTTTGCACCGTCATAGAATTTGAAGCCTGACCCACCGGCAAACCTTTTGCCATTATTCATTTGATTACCCATGTACGGGGCCCTTTGTCAGACTCTTATATCTCTTGTTTGCTCTTTGATTGCATGGCGTGAACTTTATGGGATTACTTCTTGAGTTCGGGGCTCTGATTCTTTTGCTTAAAGTAGAAGCAAAACAAAGATGAGGAATTGATACAATTAACTTATTCCACCCATAAAAGACACCAAAGGGAAAGTAATACAAACATTAAGCGACCAGACCATAATGGAAACCTAAACAAAGGAAGGCCATAAGGACAGTTACTTTCCCACAAAATGGCCATATGGTCATCCAAAATTAAAAGACACAAGTGATACACACAGTAAGTAACAAACAACAACATAAATAAATCGCCAAAGAAGAGCCGCCTTGGAACGGTCAGTGGAAGATTTCCACTGGGGGGCTTAAATCGATTTTACGTGGCCACAATCCTCGCCCTTACTTCTGTCGCGATTTAGACAAATAATTTGTTCAGTCCGCATGAAGGCCTCCTTACTCATCAGTGCAACATCTCCGTGAACACAAAAATCAAAGAACCACAGAGGTGAGACAACGGTGAGGACTCGACAGCAAGAAACCACTGAAATGCTGGAGCAAAAGAAAACCAACAGTTAGACTCCGATGAGCCCGACCAGAGACAGAGCATCAGGCACCAACCAACATTATCTCTCTAATTCTCAATAAGCCTTTACGTTGGAGCCGTCATAGAATCTGAGGCCTGACCCACCGGCGTGCAATTAAAGAGGGAAGCAAAGTTGCCAACCGTGATTGGGTTAACTACCATGCATGCAGTCTGTCGTATAATATCCATGTTGTACCCAATTTTTTTATATCGAAGAATGATTTTACGAAATTGGGTGCTGAAGTCATTGCGGTTATATATTTTTCTGAATTTATATATTAAGTCACCATAAAATTCGGGCTCCGATAGACCCTGCTGCAGAAGAGATTTAAGTCCAATATTGAATTTTGAAAATAAATCAGAATGGCGTCTATAAAAGTTTGAAAAGGCTTTGCGTAGTTTATGGTACCGATAACCCTGATTAAGGAGTTTAGCCGTTAATAATTTATTACGAGTGTTGAAGTCAGTTACATGACTACACACTCTAGCAAATCGAATTAATTGCGAAATATAAACGCCATAGGATGGCGCACGAGGAACATCACCATCCAAAAAAGGAAAATTTACAATCTCAACATCAAAGTCATCGCGTTTATCATAAATTTTGCACGAAACAGATCCATCTACAATAGATAGATGTAAATCCAAAAACGGGGCCTCGGTATCAGAAGAATTTGCTTTATTTAACTGAAGTTCTAGGGGATAAATCTGACTGATCAAACCATCAAAATAGGTATTATCAATATTTAATAAATCATCTAAATATCTAGAAGTAGAGCTAAAAGCTTCAATAATTTCAGATTGGTTATCAATTGAAAGCGACAAAATGAAGTCTCTTTCATAACAATACAGAACAGATCAGCCACAAGAGGTGCGCAATTAGTACCCATCGGAATACCCACAATTTGTCTAAATAACTTAGTACCGAATCTAATATAAATATTGTCAAGTAGAAAGGTGAGGGCATCACACACTTTCTGACATGACCTTAAATCCTATTTTCAGATATAGATGCTATACTTTTAGTTTAGTTGCCATGACTCATTGTTGAGTTAGGCTATTTTCTTATAGGAATCTACGCTGGACTCGAGAGTGAGGGTTTGAATGAGTTTCCTGAAAATATTCTTTCTAGTATATTGCATCCTTTCAAAAGAGTTTGTTGTATTTATTCATTGGACTGTTTCAGATGCTATCTTTCTTAGGCTTAGAAATAATGGCAAAATTCAACTTTAGCCTATTAAATCCCTCAATCGGTTCTTATCCTCATTTGTCCCATTCGTAAGACGAAAAAACTAACTTCAATTCATTGAATTTCCTCTTGCTTGTACTGTATTGCAGATAAGAGAAAAAGCGCCAAAAAAAGGAAAATCACAAAAACCATCCCATGGACAAGTGAGGAGAACAGAGCCATAATAAGGCAACTGAGAGAATGGATCTTTATAAAAAAACAACCACCTAATAAAGAGGCATGTGAAAACGCCAGGGAAAACGAGCTAGCCTTACAGCAGAGATCATGGTATTCAATAAAGTGGAAGGTTAATAATATGATTCAAGCAGAAAAGAAAAAGACAATGGCATAATTGTACTTTGAGTGATAAGTCTCCGGGTTGGCAGTTGTCCGTCGTCGCCTGCGTCGTCGTCGTCTGGTGCTAACACTTTCAAACAACATCTCCTCTGAAGCCACTGGGCCGATTGAGGTGGCTGTATATTCCAACAGACGAAACCACCCTTTGTGGCAATTTTGATGGCTTTACTAGCAAGTCTGGCCAAGAAAAACTCCATACTTTTAAGTTTTGTGATGTATTCTTTGCTTCTAGAAGATAACCACGGTATAGAACAAGAAAACCGAAACCTGTTTTTAGCTCCACTGGCTGAAGGCCAGCGGGGCTATTGTCATGGCCCTGTGTCCGTCGTACGTCCGTGCGTCCAGTCGTCCGTGTGTTAACTTTTTCTTTAAACATCTTCTCCTCCTAAAATACTGGACCAATTGCAACCAAACTTCACAGGAATGTTCCTTATTTAGTCCTCTTCTAAATTCCTTCAAGAATTTTGTTACACCCAGAACTCTGGTTGTCATGGCAACAAGCCACAAAAAAATATAAATCTTTAAAAATCTTCTCCTCCAAAACCACCTGTTGGATTTCATTTTTATTTTGCAACAATGTCCCATGGGTGGACCTCTTTCAGATTCCTTGAAGAAATTTTGATCCGACAAAAAACATGGCCGCCATGGGCGGGGATTACTTTCACTATATAACATATTGTGTAATGCTAAAAAATATTCTTCTGCAAAAGTACTTGTGGGATTTCATTGTAATTTGGCATGAATGTTCATTGGGTGGACCTTTGTCAGATTTCTTGAAACAAATTGATCTGGCAAAAAACATGGCCGCCATTGGCGAGGCTTATTTTCACTATATAACATATAGTGTTATGCTGAAAATATATTCTTCTGGCAAAGTTCTTGTTCTATTTCATAGTATTTGGCATGCATGTTCCTTGGGTGGACCTCTGTCAGATTCCTTGAAGAAATTTTGATCCGACAAAAACATGGCCGCCATGGACGGGGCTTATTTTCACTATATAACATAAAGTGTAATGTTAAAAAGTCTTCTCTTCTTCAAAAGTTCTTGTTGGATGTCATTGTAATATGGCATGAATGTTCCTTGGGAAGACCTCTGTCAGATTCCTTGATCCGACAAAAAACATGGCCGCCGTGGGCTGGACTTATTTTAACTATATAACATATAGTGTAATGTTAAGAAAGTCGTCTGTTCTTCAAAAGTTCTTGTTGGAGTGGACTTCTATCAAATCCCTTGAAGAAATTTTGATCTGACAAAAGAAATGGCTGCCTTGGGTTGGGCTTATTTTTCACCATATAACATAATATAGTGAATTGTAAAAAAATCTTCTCAAAAAGTACATGGTGGATTTCATTGTAATCTAGCATGAATGTTCCCAGAGTGGATCAGTGTCAGATTTCTAGAAGAAAATTTGATTGGACACAAAAATGGCCACCACGCCCATGGGCTCATTAGTGTCCACAGACTTATAACAGGAATAACTTCTAAAATCTTTTTCTCTGAAATACAAAAGAGGCATAGCTAAGATGTTTAGTATGTAGCAATGTGAAGCGTGTAGCAAAGTCAAGTGATCACCTATTTATAAATATTGCCGACCTTGCCGCTGGAGTCCAAACTGTCCTTGTCCTGAGGCTCATTAGCTGCCATGGATTTATAATGGGAAAACTTTTTTCCAGCAGATGGCATTTTGAAATATTTTTCTTTTTTCTGGGAAAATAAAATTAACAATTAAACAATTTGTTATCTGTTGATGTAGCCTACAGACTCGTCAAAGTTTAATTAAAAGGCATGGACTTTTTAGCCAGTGGGCCTCTTGTTAAACAGTTTCGATGAAAAAAAATACTGGTTTCTAGATCTCTGAAACTTGCTGGAAACTTTAATCATTTTCCCTACAAGTATGGACTTGTTTGAGACTACGTCATTTATGCATTGAATATTTCAAACAAATCATTTATTTATTTTCTCTGATATATGTGTTGATGAGGACTTTTGAACAACCTTCTGGAGCAACTAATTTTACCTTAACCTATTTCACGTTTGTGTCAAAATCAAATACCTATCCCTGTTTTAAAGCCTAGCGGTTGAAATTGCGACGTGTAACCTTCGGTAAATACAAGACAAAATATCGTAGTATTCAGTCATTTAATTCAATGCAACTGATCCAACACTTCTGGGGAAAGTTTTCAGCTCCCCTGAGCCAAAGGCTACGGGGAAGCTTATAGGATGGTAGGCCTCCGTCGTCCGTCCGTCCGTCGTACGTCAACCATTTTCAAACGTCTTCTTCTCTGACACCACTGGGGCAATTTCAATTTAATTTCACATGTAGCCCCATGGCAATTGGGGAACGAAAGTTTGCAAGTATGGTCCAGTTTACATGGCCAGGATGGCCGCCATCCCCAAATATGGTAAAACTTAAAAAAATCTTAATCTCCAGAACCACTAGGCCTATTGGCTGTAAACTTAGTATGCAGCATAGGGTGACTGAGTATTACCTAGTTTGCAAAAAGGATAACCCCAAGTTGACCTTGACCTGTTTTACTCAAAGGTCAATTTTGGCTCCTTAGGCTTTTCAATAGGGAATAGGTAAATCAATGCATTTTTTGAAATATATTGTAGTCTGTGATATGAGAATATGTGAAAAATGAATGCCTGTGAATACTAAGAGTCAAAGTCATTCATTGACCTTGGCCAAAGATCTATTGCATTCCAGGTCTTTTGACATATTAGAATACATATTATCTAAAACCATTGGGCAAATTTCATTAAAATTTTATATGCAGACATAGGACACTTGGTGAACAAAAATTATTCGGATGTTTTAGGTCACATGACCAAGATGGGCGCCATGTCCAAATATGGAAAAAAATAAATTTCTTCTCCAGTACCTCCGGGCTGATTGTCTTGAAACTTCGTATGTACCATCGTATGGCTGCATACTACCAAGTTTGCAAAATTGATGACCCTAAGTTGACCATGACCTATTTTACGCCATGGTCAAATTTGGCTTCTTAGGCTTTTCGATGGGAAATAGGTAAATCATTGCATTTTTCGAAAAAATATTGTGGTCTGTGATATGTGAATGGGTAAAAAAAAGGAATGCCTGTCATTGCTAAGGGTCAATGTCATTCATTGATCTTGGCCCATGGTCACTTGTATTGCAGGTCCATTGACATATTAGAATACATTTTCTCGAACAGCACTGCGCCAATTTCTTTTAAATTTCATATGCAGCCTTAGGAAATTGGTGAACAAATATTTATTCGGGTGGTCCAGGTCACATGACCAAGATTGCCGCAATGCCCAATTATGGTAAAAAGATTAAAAATCTTATTCTTCAGAACTACTGGGCCGATTGTGTTGACATTCGGTATGTAGCATCGGGTGACTGTGTATTACTAAGTTTGCAAAAATGATGACTCTATGTTGACCTTGACTTATTTTATGCCAAGCAAAATTTGATTCCTTGGGCTTTTCAATGGGAAATAGGTAAATCAATGCACTTTTCGAAAACCATTGTGGTCGGTGATATCAGAATGGGTAAAACATGAATGCCCATGAATGCTTAGGGTCTCGATCATTCAATGACCTTGGCCAAAGGTCACTTGCATTCGAAAAATATTGTGGTTTATGATATGAGTATGGGTAAAAACGAATGCCATCGAATGCTAAGAATCATTGTCATTCACTGACTTTGGCCTAAGGTCACTTGTATTGCAGGTCTATTGACATATAAGAATACATTTTCTCTAACACCATTGGGCCAACTTCATTTTAATTTTATATGCAGACTTGGGGTACTTAGGGATCAAAATTCATTTGGATGGTCACATGACCAAGATAGCCACCATGTTCAAATATGGCAAACACTTAAAAAAATGTTCTACTCCAGAACCACTGGGCCGATTGTCTTGAAACTTAGTTTGGAGCCTGGGTTCACTGCGTACTTCCAAGTTTGCAACACTGATAACCCTAGGTTGACCATGACCTATTTTACACCAAGGCCAAATTTGGCTCCTTAGGCTTTTCAATGGGACAGATAAATCAATGCATGTTTCGAAAAATATTGTGGTCTGTGATATGAGAATAGGTAAAAAAAGTGAATGCCTGTTAATGCTAAGGGTCAATATCATTCACTGACCTTGGCCCAAGGTCACTTATTTTGCAGGTCTATTTACATATTAGAATACTTTTTCTCAAACACCACTGGAACCATTTCATTAAAATTTTATATGCAGCCTTAGGATACTTAGTGAACAACAAGTTATTGGGATGGTACAGGTCACATGACCAAGATGCCCACCATGCCCAAACATGGTAAAAACTTTAAAAATCTTCTTCTCGAAAATCACTGGGCCGATTTTCTTGAAACTTGACATGTAGCATTGGGTGACCGAGTACTACCGAGTTTACATAAATGATTACCCTAGGTTGACCTTGACATATTTACGCCATGGTAAAATTTGGCTCCTTAGACATTTCAATGGGAAATAGGTAAACCAATGCATTTTTGAAAAATATTGTAGTCTGCGATATGAGACTACGTTAAAAATAAACGTCTATGAATGCTTTAGTTCAAGGTCATTTGGTGACCTTGGCCCAGGTCACTTGTATTGCAGATCCATTTAGATTGTAGAATACATTTTCTGTCTAACACAACTTAGCCAATTTCATTTGAATTTTATATGCATCCTTAGGACACTTAGGGAACAAAAAATTACTTGGATGGTCCAGGTAACCTGATCTAGATGTTTGCCATGCCCAAATATGGTAAAAACCTTAAAAACCCAGCTTCTCCAAATTTCTTGAACCATGATATGTAACATCGGGTGACTGAGTACTACCAAGTTTGCGAATAGGTTGACCTTGACCTATTTTACACCAAGGTCAAATTTGGCTCCATAGGCTTTTCAATGGGAAAGCAATGCATTTTTCGAAAAGTGTTGTGATCTATGATATAAGAAAAAGGTACAAATTGAATGTCTATGAATGCTTAAGGTCAATGTGATTCGGTGACCTTGGCCCAATATCACTTGCAGGTAGGTCCATTGACATATTAGAACACATTTTCTCTAAAACCACTGGGCTATTCGCATTTAAATTTTTACATGAAGCCTAAGGACTTAAGGGAACAAAAATGTATTCAAATGTTATGGGTCACGTGACCAAGATAGCCCCCCATACCAGAATATGGTAAAAACCTTTAAATGCTTCTCCAGAACTAACGGGCCGATTGTCCTGAAATCTGGTATGTAGCATTGAGTGACTACGCACTAGCAAGGTTGTAAAAATTATTCATTAGGTTGACTGTGACCTATTTTACATCAAGATCAAATTGGTCGATATGGCTTTTAAATGGTGAAAAGGCTGAACAATGCATTTTTTGAAAAATATTGGGGTCTGTGACATGAGAATAGATGCAAAATGAATGCTTTATGGTCAAGGTCATTTGATGGCCTTGGAACCACGTCACTTGGATTGCAGGTCCATTGACATTTCAAAATACATTTTGTTCTGAAACCACTGAGCCAATTTCATTTGATTATTACATAATGGACACGGGGTTATGTCAATTTAGTTGAATGGTTCAGGTTATGTGACCAAGATGGCCACCATGCCTTATTGTGATAAAAACCTTAACAAAATCTTCATCTCCAAAATCACTTGGCTGATTATCTTGAAACTTGGTATGAAGCATCAGGTGATTGAGTACTACCTAATTCGCACAGGGCTCAGGGGAGCGACCTTGTCCTTATGGTTCTCTTGTTAAGTGTTTTGTTTTCATATATATATGCCTTTGGCAACCATAGTGATCATGTGATCTGAACCACATGAACAAATGTTTATCCCCCGACCGAATAGGTTCGGAGGATATAGCAATCAGCCTGGCGTCCCTCCGTCTGTCCTCCGTCTGTCCGTCCGTTCATAGACGCAACCTTGTGATGGCCATAACTCCTTTACCCATTGAGATTCATTGATGGATCTTGGCACAATTGTTCACAAGGCTGAGACGGCGTGCTATGCCCAAGAGCCATAACTCTGGATTACATACTTTTTGAGTTATCTTCCCTTTTAATAAAATAGAATGACTTCTTTGTGATGGCCATAACTCACATACTCTTTGAAATATATTGAAGGTACCTGGCACAGTTGTTCACAAGGCTGAGACAGCGTGTCATGCACAAGAACCGCAACTCTGGTTGCCACGGTTTTTTAGTTATCTCCCCTTCCAATAAAATAGAGTGACTACCTTGTGATGGCCATAACTCCAATACCCTTTAAGATAAATTGATGATATCTGGCACAGTTGTTTACAAAGCCGAGACGGTGTGTCATACACAAGACACAAAACTCTGGTGCCATGGTTTTTTAGTTATGTCCCCTTCCAATAATATAGAATCACTATCTTGTGATAGCCACATCTCAAATACTCTTTGAGATATATTGATGGTGCTTGGCACAGTTGTACATGAGGATAAGCAGGGGTTTCACGTGCAAGAACCACCGGGTGCCATGGATTTTTAATTAACTACCCTGACAATTTTACCTTGTGATGGCCATAACTCCAATACCCTTTGAGATATATTGATGGTGCTTGGCACAATTGTATACAAGGTTGAAACAGCGCTTAATGCCTAAGAACCACAACTCTGGGTGCTATGATATTTGAGTTATCTCCCCTCCCAATATAACAGTATGGACACCTTGTGATCACCGTACCTCCAATACCCTTTGAGACATATTGGTGGTACTTGATGCAGATGTACACGAGGTTATGCAGGTTGTCATGCTCAAGAATTACAACTCTGGGTGCTCTGTTTTTTTTCAGTTATCTCCCCTGATAATATAACCTTGTGATGGCCATAACTCCAATACCCTTTGAGATATATTGATGCTGCTTGGCACAAATGTTTACAAGGTTGATACAGTGCTTCATGCCTAAGAACCACAACGCTGGGTGCTATGATATTTGAGTTATCTCCTCTTCCAATATAACAGTATGACCACCTTGTGATCACCGTACCTCTAATACCCTTTGAGACATATTTGTGGTACTTGATGCAGATATACATGAGGTTAAGCAGGTGAGTCATGCTCAAGAATTACAACTCTGGGTGCTCTGTTTTTTCAGTTATCTCCCCTGATAATATAACCTTGTGATGGCCATAACTCAAACACCCTTTGAGTTATATTGAAGAAACTTGGCGGAATTGTTTACAAGGTACAGAAGGGGTGTCATGTGCAAGAACCACAACTATTGGTGCTGTGATATTTGAGTTATCTACCCTTCCAATATAACAGTATGACCAGCTTGTGATCACCATATCTCCAATACCCTTTTAGACATATTGATGGTACTTTGTACAGAAATACATGAGCTTAAGCAGGCGTGTCATGCACAAGAATCACAATTTTGAGTGCCCTGGTTTTTTAGCTATCTCCCCTGACAGTAAAATCTTGTAATGGCCATAACTGCAATACTTTTGTGATATATTGCTGGTTTAATTCTGGTGCACTTTCTATTGGTGAACAATCTTCTGAAGGCCATATTGGCTTTTGGTCGGGGATTTTGCCATCTCTTCCGATGGCTATTTTCTTTCCCCCGTTGTCAAGGGATTGTAACTGACGTTGGCCAATCGGTATCAGAGAAAATACCCTTTGAAATGTTGAAGAAGCTGCAATCCATGTAATCTGTGGCCAAGAAAGTCTATTGATCTTGACCTTTGGCTCTCTTAGATATGCATATAGTACCTACTCACATGTCATTTGTCAAAGAAGTGTGTGAAAGATAGATTTTTTTTCATTTCTTTCCATTCGAAAGCATTAACGACATGACTTGTCCTTGCCATTAAAAGAAGTCAGTGTAAATTCAGTTCATTAGAACATAATATGTTGTTCGCGGTCCTCTTATGCTACAAATCTGGTTTAAAGACTGATCGCCCAACGTTTCTGAACAAGACTTTCTTGAGGGTTTATCATAGTACGGCAAGGCAGTCTTCGTTTTCAGGTGACCTGAAATATTCCAACAAATTATGTCCTCCATTGTAATGAGGCAGCATATGAAATTTCAGTGAACATAAACGGCCCCCGCCTATCGGGGCTTTAGGAAATAGATGGACAGCATGATTTCACGCGACTGCACATGAGTACTGCTAAACCGCTAAGAGGATCTAAGCCTGCTCAGGCAAAGTGGCGCGAGTTGGACCGTCCTTGCATATAAACCCTATTGTTTCATTGGGCGGCAGGGCTTGAAATGCCATTTTATCTCAATGTCGTATAAAAGTCCCACAGATTTGGAAGCAGCGTCTCCAAAATGACAAACTGTGTTGAAGGGGACGTTAAACCTCAAATCAAACAAACAACCAATGAACATGCAACAGGCGTGACCTTTGACCAATATCTCTCAATAGCCTTGACCTTCCACTTTCATAGTTATAATATACAAACCCGCCTATACAAATACATTATGCACTTTACCGCCGACAAAATGAAAATATTAAGATGAAAAATTGTGATATGTTTCTTATTTCTGCTCAAAATATAGATTGTAGGTGCTCTCTAGAACCACCTCATCGAGGCGGTTCTAACGAGTACCCACAATCTTTATTTTATAGCAGAAATAAGCAAAAAAGTTACCTCTGTAAACCCAGTTTTGCTATGTGAAAATGGGGTCCAAGGGTTTGCGTGATGATACCGAGATGATTGGGAACGAGGTATCTAGGGGGCGACCATTCCAAATAATAATAATAATAATAATAATAATCGACTTTATTTAAAGAGGGTAAGACATTCAATACCCTATAGTAATAATCTTCCAAGAGGCCCTCTTTTCATCCTTTTCGCCCCCGCCCATAGGGGCTTGAAGAAATATATGGGCTGCATGATGCTTCCACGCAGAGCTGAATCCGGCCCGCATACTAGTACTGGTAAACCGCTTAGAGGATCTAAGCCTGTCCAGGAACCGCGGTGCGAGGCGGACCGTCCGTGCTAATAAACCCTATTGGTTTCAATGGGCGACAGGGATTGAGATGTCATTTCATCTCAATGTCGGGTAAAAGTCCCACAAAATTGGAAGCAGCGTCTCCAGAATGACCTTTACAGTGTTGACGGGGACGTTAAACCTCAAATCAACCAACCAACTTTTCATCCTTAATAAAAACCAGTACTTCCTTATGTAGATAAAGTCAACGAAACAACACTTGGAGTTCGCGATAATCGAACCGGCTACGTTTTATGTCCAGTCTGATGCTTTACCAGTGCACCACAGCGCTTCAACGGGGTCGAGATGGCAGTGGGGCCAAGGGGTCGATGTGGTTTGGGGACCAAGTGTCTTGTTATGTAACCTTTTGCTGCAACACCGCAATATTTACCCGTAAACTGTATTTATCTTAACCATATTTAACAGCGTTATTGCCATGTGATGCAGTATGCCATGTTATGCAGTAATGACTTATTATCACAGCCTCAGTGGCAAATAGACGTCGATATCATGGATCAAACAATTTTAACAGCATAGGTGACTAGAGAAATACACACAGCAGATTTTGCAGTCTTTTTGTCATGTGGCCTTGGCAGATAAAATGGCTTGAAATCTAAGTCGGTCAAGTTTTATACTGTGTTACTTGGGGTCAAAAACTAGGTTACAATGCCAATTCAAAGGAAAACCTTGTTAACACTCGAGATCACAATTATGACCCAATTTTAAATACATTTACTCAGAATGTTTGCCTGGGTCGCTTGGTGTCAAAAACTTTTGACCCAGTTTTGATGAAACTTGCTTAGAATGTTTGCTTTTATAGAATCTAGGTCATGTTCGATATTGAGTCATTTGGGTCAAAAATAGGTCACAAGGGCAAATCAGATGAAAAGATTGTTGTCACTCTGGAGCTCACAGTTTTGAACCAATTTTAATGATACTTGATCAGAATGTTTGCCGCGATTAAATTTAGGTCAAGTTTAATACTGGGTCAATTGGGGAGAAAAACTAGATCACCATTTCAAATTAAAGGAAAACCTTGCTAACACTCCAGAGGGCACAATTAAGTAATCCTTACCAATATCGATCTAGATGATTTTCTTGATGATTTCTAGTTCGAAACTAGGTCACTCCGGGCTAAATTTATGTCCTTGGTAAGTCTTCAGAAGTCACATTTATAACTGTATCATCATGAATATTGCGTGCTCAGAATATTTGTCCTGATGATTTCTAGTTCGAAACTTGGTCACTTAGGGCTAAAACTTAATTCACCAGACCAAATCAAAAGAAAACCTTGTTGACACACCAGAGATCATATTTTTTTAAATAATCATCATTCATATTGCCGAAAATGTTTGTGTTGATGATTTCCAGGTCATTATCGAAACTGGGTCACTTAAGTCAGAAACTAGGTGACGAGGCCAAATATAAAAAACAACTTGTTAATACTCTAGATTTAATAATTTTGAAGGGATTTTCACGAATCTTGTTTGAAATATTTGTCTAAATGATTTCTAGGTGAATTTTGGTCAGACTGTTTCTCTTGATGATTTTACAATCATATTCTCCTTAAGTGCTATGATGCTCAGGTGAGCGATAAAGGGCTATACTGGCCCTCTTGTAATCTGCTTTCCAGTTTATAAAGGCATAATTTCAATGTATTTCTTATGTGCTTAAACATGAACCCTTGCGTTTACCTGTATTTTCTATGGTGTACCCAAAGGGTCAAAACGACCGA
The DNA here is from genome assembly GCA_963580285.1 of Lucinisca nassula. Taxonomy (NCBI): domain Eukaryota; kingdom Metazoa; phylum Mollusca; class Bivalvia; order Lucinida; family Lucinidae; genus Lucinisca; species Lucinisca nassula. The sequence continues at coordinate 15,966,410 of OY757017.1, forward strand.
AACCGGGCTTTTTTTTTGGTTTTGGTTGTACGGCCCTTTCAAGATTATTTCACTCAAATCGAGCCGATCGTTAATCAGAGGTGGGCGAAAACCGGAGTACCCGGAGAAAAACCACCTGAATTTCCGTTGCAGAACTTTGCGTCTTCGAAACCGGTCTACCTGCATTTTAGATATACGGGTATACCCGTAAATTGCAGGTACACCCCTAAATTTGCAGGTACCCTCCTATTTTAAATGCGGGTGTACCCGTAAAGGGGGGTGCCCATAAGGCCCTTTTCCTGCCCTGGAACAAAAGTCTTCATTTTCTCCTGATATATTGCCTATAGTGTCCCATTTACTAAAATAGTATTGGTTTTGTAACGTAAGCCCTAGTTATTGAGAAACATGATAATGAAAGTGGGTGGGGTAATTCAGCATTAATCTGAGTTATCATGTTTATGCACTGTTTCTTTTTTAAAATATATCACATCCACCCATTATTTCCACTGTTTGTTAGACAAATGTGTTGGGTAAATTCCTACTTAAATTTTCTTCCTCTAAATTAAAATACTGCAACTGCAGCAACTATTTTATGAACATTGTCAATTTTTGTTAATTTTGCATCTTCAAATTCAATAAATCCTAGCCTATCTCCGAAACTGAATGGCAAATTATTTTCAAACTTACTTGAATTTAACATTGGAAGAGTACACAGTGTTGATTAGTTTAGGACACTATAGGCAATATATCAGGAGAAAATGAAGACTTTTGTTCCAGGGCAGGAAAAGGGCCTTATGGGCACCCCTCCCCCCCCCCTTTGCAGGTACACCCGCATTTAGCGGTCTACCTGCATTTTACAAGTACACCTGCATTTTACGGGTACACCCTTATGTTTGCGGGTACACCCCTTAATTTACGAGTGTACCCGCATCCTAAAATGCGGGTATACCCGTATGCAGGTCTACCCGTAAAATGCAAGTAGATGGCTATTTCTTATTTTCCAATTATCCAGTCAAAATGCCGCTTACATATCCACATTTTTTTGATAAGACTCTTATCTTTCTTGTGGCGTCTTTGATATACCTGTCCAATTCATGCTGTGTAAACACTCAATAATTTCAAATTTTAATGAGAATCAAGAGCGTTTATGGCACCCTTGAAAAAATCACGGGATAATCTGTCTGATTTGATATATTAAAATTTAACTAAGAGTATAATAAAATGTCTTGCATTTACTTTCCTGTCATTTATTTATTTATTTATTTATTTACACAGATTGTCATGTGGGGTTTAGTTCCAGATATACAATGGTGAAGCATCAAGAAAACACGCCTATATATGTTTGTCCCCCCAGAAACCCCATTTTCATTTTGTGAAACTTGGGTTTATTTGGGTATACATTATTTTCCGAATTTTTGCTGAAAACATAGATTGTTGGTACTCTTTAGTACTCTTTAGCTGAAGCTGTTCTAACGAGTACCCACAATCTATGTTTTGGAGCAGACGTGACAAAAATAAAGTATACCCTTGTTAATCCCCGATTTTCTTTATGAATGGTTTGGTCTTCAAGCTGTTTACCAGTGCTCAAGTTCGGCCGGTTTCAACTCTGCGCGGAAGCACGGTGTAGCCCATTTTATTTCTCCAGGCCCCGATGGGCGGGGGCGATTCGAGTCATCTTCATCATGCGTATTTGAAACCCTTTGTATATCTGGAACTAAATCCCACATGATAATCTGTGTAAATAAATAAATATATGACAGGAAAGTAAATGCAAAACATTTTATTATACTCTTAGTTAAATTTTAATATATCAAATCGGACTGATTATCCCGTGACTTTTTCAAGGGTGCAATAAACTCTCTTGATTCTCATTAAAATTTGAAATCATTGAGTGTTTACACAGTATGAATCGGACAGATATATCAAAGACGCCGCAAGAAAGATACGAGCCTTATTCAGCTTTTTTTTTAACTAAACATTGTTCGTAATGATTTTTATTTATTTATTTGCCTGCTTTTTTTTTGTTTATTTTTTTAACATTTAATCATCTTTTGCATAAAGTAAAGACAATAAAATTGAAGACATTTTTCTCAAAAATGCCAAACAAAAATGTAGCTATGTTTAAATCTCCTTTCTGTGTCTTAACATATTGTTCTGGCAAGATTAGGGAGGTATCCTCCGCGAGATTATGAAAATACCAGTTTTATTGAAGTTTCTAACAAATCACTTCAAAAAATATTCTTTCTGTCACATGAAAAAAAATAGATATCAACTTCAAGGATAATTTCATATGAAATTTTATAACCAAACCGTCGACGTGTTTCATACATTTTACTAGTTTAATGTCATTTATGAATAACACTGTTTAAAACAAGCGTGTAATTCCGCACAGTCTGATCTGTGCAATTTTGAATGAAAACTTTGATAGTAAAACGAACACGAATGTAAGATTATGTCTTATACAAAAATACAAAACATAAACATTAACTCCAATATCAAATATATTCAGGAATAATTTCATATAATATTTATGAACCCAGGCTTTAAAATTTATCATAAATTTTACCAGTTCAATGACATTTACGAACAACAAAGGTACAAATCAGCCTGCACTGTCTGACCATCGCATGTTTGGCTTACAGTTCGATGGTGCAATGGCAATGAACGTAAGATATCTGCTCTTTGATTGGTCAATGAAACAGATATTCCTCTAATGCACACCTTAAAATGGACAATGCCAAAACATGTGTTTTGAAAACTAAACAGTTATAGCTATGTTTGTAGCCAGAATAAAGAATAAATAAGAAAACAGTTACAAAAATATAAATGCAAACTCTTTGATACTCAAACTAAAAATTATAAATGGGACCGAAGTGACTGTGGGGCCGAGATGTCTAGGGCTAAAGTGTCTGTGGGGCCGATGTGTCTGGGGTCGATGTTTCCGGTGAGGTAGTGTCTGGGGTCGACATGAAATTGGGCTGAGGTCGGATGGGGACGAAGTGTCCGTAGTTCAAAAGTTGTATGTGAACAACGCAAAAACATTATTTTCATTAAAGCTCTCGTATTGAGTTAATACTCTACACGTGTTAATAATGCGGCGAAATCTGTGCGTTTCAGCATTGTTTACTGGTAAACCGCTATCAGAAATATTCACATGACGCAATAGTACAGCCTTGACGGCAGTCCATTTGCCATTCAGTTCCAACCGCAACAACATATGACAAAGGACACCGTGTCAGTGACATGACGCACTGCTGCTGTTTCTGCCATAAATATTATGCACGGATAGTTAGACATCTAAAGATGCATGGTGAAGGGGAAGAAATAAAGGAACTCCGAACATTAACAGGCAAAACGAAGGGGAAGGAACTCGATCGTCTTAGGCTGCGAGGAGACTATTTTTACATAATATATCTGTCGCGAATGTTCTCATTGTCGACCGAAGACAGACAAAAGGTAAACCAAAAAATGCTTATTTGCCCCCGAAAGGGATAGAAAACGAATAAATAGAGCACAGCGTAACAGTATTATTTTGATGGAATCATCAAGGTCATCATCGTTGATCGACGCATCATTAATTGAGCACGTGATAAGCAGGATGAATGTCGATTTAGTGTCAGTGGTTGTTAGAAACCATCACATTTGCCTAAAGTACGGAGAATGGAAATATTCTACATTTGCGAAAAAAAAAAGAAACATTGTTCAGTAAGTTCCGATCTGCGGCTTCTGGGACGACTCGTGTTAAAAATGAGGTATCAAAGACGATTATTTAAAAAAGTTCCTGAAAGTCGAACACTTCGACAGGTTGATAAATGCCGCGCATGCCTTTGCAGTCAAAGACGAAAAAGGCGACATGGCAAATTTTCGGACAGAAGTTAGGAAGACTTGAAAAAATGTTGCCTTATTCTAATAGGACAGGCAAGCAGACGAAATGACGACATTGATGAAAACCATGCCATTACACCGAGTCGAGTAATTGAAAATGAATACAAGGTCAATGCGATATCGCATATAACAACGGAAGAAAAACGTAGAAGCCGATCAGTTCTCGTTCCGACTACAGACGACTTAATTAAACTAAAAGACCACATAGAAACTGAAATGGAAGCAGCCAAGCATCTCCTGAAGGTCGCATATACGATGGAAAACTTCCAAACCCTTCAGTCTCTAGTTCTCTGTAGACTTTTCATGTTCAACAGATTACGAAGTGGTGAAGTGAGTGTAATAAAACTTTGTGACAATCTAAGTAGACCTCAATGCTGTAAATGGAGAAATATACTCGTCTCTGACCAAACTTGAACAAACGCTAGTAACCAGTTAACTACTATGAAACTGTTTTCCATTAGCATATATATATTTTAGCTCACTAGAAGTTAATGTCATTCAAACGTCCATTGACCTTGACGTTCATTTCATGGTTCACTTTTATGAACTAATGCACCAACCATAACGCGCAACCCGTCAACACAATTAAGATCATGTTGGAGTTGTTCATTCCAATTTAATGGGACTTTTACCGACATTGAGATGAAAAGACATACCATGCCCCACCACCCAATGAAACCAAACCATATGGCCTTCCTTTGTTTGGGTTTCCATTATGGTCTGGTCGCTTAATGTTTGTATTTCTTTCCCTTTGGTGTCTTTTATGGATGGAGTAAGTTAATTGTATCAATTCCTGATCTTTGTTTTACTTCTACTTTATATGCAAAGACGGTCCAACTTACATCAATTTGCCTGGGCAAGCCTAGGCCTTCTAAGTGGTTTACCAGTGCTCGTATATGGTCCGTGTAAGCTCTGCGTGGAAGCACCATGCAACCAAATCTAATTCTCCTGGCAACGATGTTTAATTAAAAATCAAAATGAGTTCCTTTTAGAGCAATGAAAGCATTTATAAGAAAGAATATGGTTCATACTACGTAGTTTCGGCTAATAAAGCCTCACCAGTGACCCTGTAATTATCCGCCAACAAAAGCCAGAGGAAACATACTGCAAACTTACGAATTTAAGTCTATTTCTCAAAATCTGAAAGAACTTCATTAATGATACATGATAAAAAATTACTTGCAGAGATAGCAACTTTAACGCAAGAATCGATATTTAACCTTGGCCTTTATTTCATGGTTCACTTACGGTAATGTCTTTGGCATGAAACTTTGAAGGTTCTTGAATGATAAATGCTATATGGGCAAGGTCATCACCGTAGCCCCTTCAGTTTAAATCGGATCTTTCTGAAACTGATATGTAAGGTGGCTGTAGATTAAAAGACTCAGACGAGTTCGTAAACCGGCCAAGTCGGTCCATTTATCATAAAATTACGTCCCTTTGATTGATGAAAATGTCGCTTTTTGGACCTTGTCATCACCGTAGCAACTTAAAGTTTTGATCGGTGCTTTCTGAAACTTATATGTAAGGTGGCTGGGGATAAAAACACGCACGAGCTCGAAAACCGGCCAAGTCGGCCTCTTAATCATATAGTTACGTCCCTTTGATTGCTGAAAATGCCGATTTTTGACCTTGTCATCACCGTAGCCCTTTCAGTTTTGACCAGATCTTTCTGAAACTTATATGTAAGGTAGCTGAGGATAAAAACTCGGATGAGTTCGAAAACTGACCAAGTCGGCCCATTTATCGTAGAGATGCGTTTCTTTGATTGCAGAAAATGCCGATTTTTGACATCGTCATCACCGTAGCCGCTTCAGTTTTAATCGGATCTTTCTGAAACTTATATGTAAGGTGGCTGGGGATAAAAACTCAGACAAGTTCGAAATACCGGCCAAGTCGGTCCTTTTATCATAGAGTTACGTCCATGTGATTGTTGAAATGCCGCTTTTTGACCTTGTCATCACCGTAGCCCCTTCAAGTTTTGATCGGTTCTTTCTGAAACTTATATGTTAGGTGGCTGGGGATAACAATTCGAATGAGTTCAAAAACCGGCCAAGTGGGCCTCTTAATAATAGAGTTACGTCCCTTTTCAGTTTTGATCGGATCTTTAACTTATATGTAAGGTGGCTGGGGATAAAAATTCAAATAAGTTCGAAAACCGACCAAGCCGGCCCATTTATCATAGCGTTACGTCCCTTTGAATGCTGTAAAAATGCCGATTTGTGACCTTGTCATCTAACCCTTCAGTTTTGATCGGATCTTTCTGAAACATATATGTAAGGTGGAACGGGATAAAATGTAAGTTGGCTGGAGATAAAAACTGGGATGGGGACTAAGTGTCCGTAGTTCAAAAGTTGTATGTGAACAACGCATAAATATTGTTTTCATTAAAGCTCTCCTTTTGAGTTGATACACTACACGTGTTAATAATGCGGCGAAATTTGTGCGTTTCAGCATTGTTTACTGGTACATCGCTATGCATCTGAAATATTGGCAATATGACGCAATAGTACAGCCTTGACGGCAGTCCATTTGACATTCAGTTCCAACCGCAACAAGATATGAAAACGGACACCGTGTCAGTGACAGGACGCACTGCTACTGTTTCTGCCATAATTATTATGCACGGATATCTAGACATCTAAAGACGCATTGTGAAGAGGAAGAAAGAAAGGAACTACGATCATTAACAGGTAAACAAAGAGGAAGGAACTCGATCGTCTTAGGCTGGGAGGAGACTATTTACATAATATATCTGTCGCGAATGTTCTTACTGTCGTTCGAAGACCGACGAAAGGTAAACCAGATTATGCATCTAGTGACTTTGCACCATGTGAACAATGTGGAGGTTATTATATTAGATGGGAATTATGGAGACATTAACAAAATGCCGATTTGCCCCGACAGGGTTAGAAAACGTATAAAAAGAGCACAGCGTAACAGTATTTTTTTGATGGAATCATCAAGGTCACCATCGTTGATCGACGCAATATTTACTGAGCACGTGATAAGCAGGATGAATGTCGTTTCAGTGTCAATGGTTGTTAGAAACGATCACATTTGCCTTAAGTACGGAGAATTGAAATATTCTACATTTGCGAAAAGAAAAAAGAAACATTGTTCAGTTAGTTCCGATCTGCGACTTCTGGGACGACTTGTGTTAAAAATGAGAGAAATGACAGGTATCAAAGACGGTTATTTAAAAAACTTCCTGAAAGTCGAACACTTCGACAGGTTGATTAAGGCCGCGCATGCTCTTGCAGTCATAGACGAAACAGGCGACATGGCAAATTTTGGTAAACCTTCTGTCGGACAGAAGTTAGGAAGACTGTTAAATAGTGTTGCCTTATTCTAGAAGGACAGGCAAGCAGACGAAATGTCGACATTGATGAAAACACGCCATTACACTGAGTCGATGAATCGAAAATGAATGGCTGAATTAGGTCAACAACGGAAGAAAAACGTAGAAACCAATCAGTTCTCCTTCCGACTACAGACGACTTAATTAAACTAAACGACCACACAGAAACTGAAATGGACCCCGTGTCAGTGACAGGACGCACTTCTGCTTTTTCTACCATAAATATTATGCACGGATAGCTAGACATATAAAGACGCATGGTGAAGAGGAAGAAATAAAGGAACTCCAAACATTAACAGGCAAAACAAAGAGGAAGGAACTCGATCGTCTAAGGCTGCGAGGAGACTATTTACATAATATATCTGTCTCGAATGTTCCAATTGTCGTCCGCAGACCGACGAAAGGTAATCCAGATAATGCATCTAGTGACTTTGCACCATGTGAACATTGTAGAGGTTATTATATTCGATGGGAATTGTGGAGACATTTAAAAAATGCGAATTTTCCCCCGAAAGGGATGGAAAACGAAGAAATAGAGCACAGCGTAACAGTATTATTCTGATGGAATCATCGAGGTCATCATCGTTGATCGACGCATCATTTACTGAGCACGTGAAAAGCTGGATGAATGTCGATTCAGTGTCAATTGTTGTTAGAAACCATCATATTTGTCTTAAGTATGGAGACTTGAAATATTCTACATTTGCGAAAAGAAAAAAAAGAAACGTTGTTCATTTAGTTCCGATCTGCGGCTTGTGGGACGACTCATCACGTGAACAAGTCCGTGAAATGAAGACCCCCCTAATCCCATTTTATATAGAGAAAACTGGGGTTTATGGGGGTATATATTATTTTTCGTATTTTTGCTCCAAGACATAGGTTGTGGGTACTCGTTAGAACCGCCTCACTGAGGCGGTTCTAACGAGTATACTCAACCTATGTTTTGAACATTTATAACAAAAATATAAAGGATTTTCATCAGAAAAGTAGCCATTTTAGAGATGTGAAAAAATGCACTATGTCGCACGGGTGGGTTATCGTAACGCGTGTTAAAAATGAGAGAAATGACAGGTATCAAAGATGGTTATTTAAAAAAAACTTCCTGAAAGTCGAACACATCGACAGGTTGATTAATGCCCTGCATGCACTTGCAGTCATAGACGAAAAAAAGCTACATGGCAAAATTTGGTAAACCTTCTGTCGGACAGAAGGGTAGGAAGACGGTAAAAAGTGTTGCCTTATTCAAAAAATACAGGCAAGCAGACGAAATGACGACATTGATGAAAACACGTCATTACACTGAGTCGATTAATCGAAAATGAACGGCCGTACAAGGACAATGCGATATTGCATACAACACAGAAGAAAAACGTAGAAACCAATCAGTTCTCCTTCCGACTACAGACGACTTAATTAAACTAAACGACTACATAGAAACTGAAATGGAAGCAGCCTAGCATTGCCTGAACATCGCATATTCGATGGAAAACTTCCAAGCCCTTCAGTCTCTAGTTCTCTGTATACTTATCATGTTGGCGGTAGTCCATTTGCCATTCCGTTCCATTCGCACCAACATATGGCAACGGACACCGTGTTAGTGATAGGACGCACTGCTGCTGTTTCTGCCATACATGCTATGCATGGATAGCTAGACATATAAAGACGCATGGTGAAGAGGAAGAAATAAAGGAACTCCGAACATTAACAGGCAAAACGAAGAGGAAGTAACTCGATCGTCTTAGGCTGCGAGGAGACTATTTGCATAATATATCTGTCGCGAATGTTCTCATTGTCGTCCGAAGACCGACGAAAGGTACACCAGATTATGCATCTAGTGACTTTTATCACAACCTTATTAACCAAAATGAATATTACAAATACATTTAAAATATCAATATCACCCCTTAGGTTACACTCTGCTTCTTCTGTATACCCCCTAGAACTTCAGTTGAATAAAGCAAAGTCTTCTGATACCGAGGCCCCGTTTTTGGATTTACATCTATCTATTGTAGTTGGATTTGTTTCGTGCAAAATTTATGGTAAACGCGATGACTTTGATTTTGGGATTGTAAATTTTCCTTTTTTGGATGGTGGTGTTCCTCGTGCGCCATCCTATGGCGTTTATATTTCGCAATTAATTCGATTTGCTAGAGTGTGTAGTCATGTTACTGACTTCAACACTCGTAATGGATTATTGGCGGCTAAACTCCTTAATCAGGGTTATCGGTACCATAAACTACGCAAAGCCTTTTCAAGATTTTATAGACGCCATTCTGGTTTGGTTTCAAAATTCGGTGTTGGACTTAAATCTCTTCTGCAACAAGGTCTGTCGGAACCCGAATTTTATGGTGACTTAATATATAAATTCAGAAAAATATATAACCGCAATGACTTCAGCACCCAATTTCGTAAAATCATTCTTCGATATAAAAAGATTGGGTACAACATGGATATTATACGACAGACTGCATGCATGGTAGTTAACCCAATCACGGTTGGCAACTTTGCTTCCCTCTTTAATTGCATGCCGGTGGGTCAGGCCTCAGATTCTATGACGGCTCCAACGTAAAGGCTTATTGAAAATTAGAGAGATAATGTTGGTTGGTGCCTGATGCTCTGTCTCTGGTCGGGCTCATCGGAGTCTAACTGTTGGTTTTCTTTTGCTCCAGCATTTCTGTGGTTTCTTGCTGTCGAGTCCTCACCGTTGTCTCACCTCCGTGGTTCTTTGATTTTTGTGTTCACGGAGATGTTGCACTGATGAGTTAGGAGGCCTTCATGCGAACTGAACAAATTATTTGTCTAAATCGCGACGGAAGTAAGGGCGAGGATTGTGGCCACGTAAAATCGATTTAAGCCCCCCAGTGGAAATCTTCCACTGACCGTTCCAAGGCGGCTCTTCTGTGGCGATTTATTTATGTTGTTGTTTGTTACTTACTGTGTGTATCACTTGTGTCTTTTGGTTTTGGATGGCCATATGGCCATTTTGTGGGAAAGTAACTGTCCTTATGGCCTTCCTTTGTTTAGGTTTCCATTATGGTCTGGTGGCTTAATGTTTGTATTTCTTTCCCTTTGGTGTCTTTTATTGGTGGAGTAAGTTAATTGTATCAATTCCTGATCTTTGTTTTACTTCTACTTTTCACCTTGTGAACATTGTAGAGGTTATTATATTCGATGGGAATTTTGGAGACATTTAAAAATGCCAATTTTCTCCCGAAAGGGATGGAAAACGAAGAAATAGAGCACAGCGTAACAGTATTATTTTGATGGAATCATCAAGGTCTTCATCGTTGATCGACGCATCATTTATTGAGCGCGTGATAAGCAGGATGAATGTCGATTCAGTGTCAATGGTTGTTAGAAACGATCACATTTGCCTTAAGTAAGAGAATTGAAATATTCCACATTTGCGAAAAGAAAAAAAAAAGAAACATTGTTCAGTTAGTTCCGATCTGCGGCTTCTGGGACGGCTCGTGTTAAAAATGAGAGAAATGACAGGTATCAAAGACGGTTATTTGAAAAACTTCCTTAAAGTCGAACACTTCGACAGGTTGATTAATGCTGCGCATGCACTTGCAGTCATAGACGAAAAAGGCGACATGGCAGAATTTGGTAAACCTTCTGTCGGACAGAAGTTAGGAAGACTGTTAACTGTTTCCTTATTCTAAAAGGACAGGCAAGCAGACGAAATAACGGCATTGATGAAAAACATTCGACTGAGTCGATTAATCGAAAATGAATGGCTGTACAAGGTCAATACGATATCGCATACAACAACGGAAGAAAAACGTAGAAACAAATCTGTTCTCCTTCAGACTACAGACGACTTAATTAAACTAAACGACTACATAGAAACTGAAATGGAAGCAGCCAAGCATCCCCTGAAGGTTGCATATACGATAGAAAACTTCCAAGCCCTTCAGTCGCAAGTTCTCTGTATACTTATCATGTTCAACAGATTACAAAGTGATGCAGTGAGTTAAATAAGACTTGGTGACTATCTAAGTAGACCTCAATGGCAAAATGCTGTAAACGAAGAGATATTCTCGTCTCTGACCAAACTGGAACAAATGCAAGTGAACAGTTAACTGCTATGATATTGTTTTCCATTAGCATATATATTTTAGCTCACTAGAAGATAATTGAATTTAAACGTCCATTGACCTTGACGTACATTTCATGGTTCACTTTTATGAACTATTGCGTCAACCATAACGCTCAACCCGTCAACACAATTAAGGTCATGTTGGAGACGTTCCTTCCAATTTTATGGGACTTTTACCGACATTGAGATGAAATGACATACCATGCCCCACCACCCAATGAAACCAAAATGGTTTATATGCAAGGACGGTCCGACTCAAATAAATTTGCCTAGGCCAGCTTAGACCTTCTAAATGGTATACAAGTGCTCGCGTATGGTCCGTTTAAGCTCTGCGTGGAAGCACCATACAGCCCAATCTAATTCTCCTGGCCCCGATGTTTAAGTCTATTTCTCAAAATCTGAAAGAACTTCATTAATGATACTTGAAAAAAATTTGCTTCTAGAGATGACAACTTTAACGCAACAGTCCATATTTAACCTTCATCTACATTTCATGGTTCACTTACTTTATGGTTTTTTGCGAGAAACTTTGAGGATGGTTGAATGGTGAATGCTATAAGGTCAAGCTCATCAACGTAGCCCCTTCAGTTTAAATCGGATATTTCTTAAACTTATATGTAAGGTGACAGGGGATAAAAACTCAGACAAGTTCGTAAACCGGCCAAGTCGGCCCATTCATCATAGAGTTACGCCCCTTTGATTGCTGAAAATGCCGTTTTTTGACATGTCATCACCGTAGCCCCTTCAAGTTTTGATCGGTTCTTTCTGAAACTTATATGTAAGCTGGCTGTGGATAAAAACTCGGATGAGTTCGAAAACCGGCCAAGTCGGCTTCTTAATCATAGAGTTACGTCCCTTTGATTGATGAAAATGCCGATTTTTTACCTTTTCATCACCGTAGCTCCTTCAGTGTTGATCGGATCTTTATGAAACTTATATGTAAGGTAGCTGGGGGTAAAAGCACATGGGGATTAGTTCGACACCCGGCAAAGTCGGCCCATTTATCATAGAGATACGTGCTGAAAATGCACGATTGTTGACCTAGTCATCACCGTAGCCCCTTTAGTTTTGATTGGATCTTTCTGAAACTTATACGTAAGGTGGCTGGGGATAACACCTTGAACGATTTCGAAAACCGGCCAAGTCGACCCATTTATCATAGAGTTACGTCCCTTTGATTGCTGAAAATGCCTATTTTTGACCTTGTCATCACCGTAGCCCTTTTAGTTTTGATCGTATCTTTCTGAAACTTATATGTAAGGTGGCTGGGGATAAAACTCCGATGAGTTCGAAAACCGGCCAAGTCGGCCCATTTATCTTGGATTAACGTTTCTTTGATTGCTGAAAATGCCGATTTGTTACCTTCTCATCCCTTCAGGTTTAATTGGATCTTTCTGAAACTTATATGTTCGGTAGCTGGGGATAAAACCTCAGACAAGTTCGTAAACCGGCCAAGTCTGTCCATTAATCATAAAGTTACGCCCCTTTGATTTTTGAAAATGCCGCTTTTTGACTTTGTCATCACCGTAGCTCCTCCAAGTTTTGACCGGTTCTTTCTGAAACTTATATGTAAGGTAGCTGGGGTAAAACACGAATGAGTTCGAAAACCGGCCAAGTGGGCCTCTTAATCATAGAGTTACGTCCCTTTGATTGCTGAAAATGCCGATTGAAAACCTTGTCATCACCGTAGCCCCTTCAGTTTTGATCGGATCTTTAACTTATATGTAAGGTGGCTGGGGATAAAAACTCAGATAAGTTCGAAAACCGACCAAGTCGGCCCATTTATCATAGAGCTACGTCCCTTTGATTGCTGAAAATGCCGATTTTTGACCTTGTCATCTAACCCTTCAGTTTTGACCGGATCTTTCTGAAACATATATGTAAGGTGGAACGGGATAAAAACTGGGATGGGGACGAAGTGTCCGTAGTTCAAAAATTGTATGTGAACAACGCATAATCATTATTTTCATTAAAGCTCTCCTTTTGAGTTAATACACTACACGTGTTAATAATGCTGCGAAATCTGTGCTTTTTAGAAATGGTTTACTGGTAAAAAGCTATGAATCAAAATGATTCACATGCCGCAATAGTACAGCCTTGACGGCAGTCCATTTGCCATTCAGTTCCAACCGCAACAACATATGACAACGGACACCGTGTCAGTGTCAGGACGCACTGCTGCTGTATCTGCCATAAATATTATGCACGGATAGCTAGACATCTAAATACGCATGGTGTAGATGAAGAAATAAAGGAACTCAGAACATTGACAGGCAAACCGAAGAGGAAGGAACTCGATCGTCTTATGTCGCGAGGAGACTATTTATATAACATATCTGTCGCGAATGTTCTCATTGTCGTCCGAAGACCGAAGAAAGGTAAACCAGATTATGCAACTAGTGACTTTGCACCATGTGAACAGTGTAGAGGTTACTATATTCGATGGGATTTATGGAGACATTAAAACATGCCAATTTTCCCCCGAAATGGATAGCAAACGAATAAATAGAGCACAGCGTAACAATATTATTTTGATGGAATCACAAAGGTCACCATCGTTGATCGACGCATCATTTATTGAGCACGTGATAAGCAGGTTGAATGTCGATTCAGTGTCAGTGGTTGTTAGAAACGATCACATTTGCCTTAAGTACGGAGAATTTAAATATTCTACATTTGCGAAAAGGAAAAAGAAACATTGCTGATTTAGTTCCGATCTGCAGCTTCTCGGACGACTTGTGTTAAAAATGAGAGGAATGACATGTATCAGAGCCGGTTATTTAAAAAAATTTCCTGAAAGTCGAACACTTCGACAGGTTGATTAATGCCGCGCATGCACTTCCAGTCATAGACGAAAAAGGCGACATGGCAAAATTTGGTAAACCTTCTGTCGGACAGAAGTTAAGAAGACTGTTAAAAAGTGACGCCTTATTCTAGAAGGACAGGCAAGCATACGAAATGACGACAATGATGAAAGCCACGCCATTCCACTGAGTCGATTAATCTTAAATGAATGGCTGTACAAGGTCAATGCGATATCGCATACAACAAAGGAAGAAAAACGTAGAAACCAATCCGTTCTCCGTCAGACTACAGACGACTTAATTAAACTAAACGACCACATAGAAACTGTTATGGAAGCAGCCAAGCATCGCCTGAAGGTCGCATATACGATGGAAAACTTCCAAGCCCTTCAGTCTCTAGTTCTCTGCAGACTTATCATGTTCAACAGATTACGAAGTGGTGAAGTGAGTAAAATCAGACTTTATTTTAAGACTTTAAGGAACTCATTTTTGATTTTTATTGGTGACTATCTAAGTAGACCTCAGTGGCAAAATGCTGTAAACGAAGATATACTCGTCTCTGACCAAACTGGAACTAATGCTAGTGAACAGTTAACTACTATGATATTGTTTTCCATTAGCATATATATTTTAGCTCACTAGAAATTCATTTAATTCAAACGTCCATTGACCTTGACGTACATTTCATGGTTCACTTTTGTGAACTATTGCATCAAACATAACGCTCAACCCATCAACACAATTAAGGTCATGTTGTAGACGTTCCTTCCAATTTAATGGGACTTTTACTGACATTGAGATGAAATGACATACAATGCCCCACGACGAAAATGAAACCAAAATGGTTTATATGCAAGTACGGTCCGACTCGGATCAATTTCCCTGGGCAAGCTTAAACCTTCTAAATGTTTACCAGTGCTCTCGTATTGTCCGTTTAAGCTCTTATGGTCTTTTGCGAGAAACTGTGAAGATTGCTGAAAGATGAATGCTATAAGTACAAGATCATCAAGGTAGCCCCTTCAGTTTGAATCGGATCTTTCTGAAACTTATATGTAAGGTGGCTGGCGATACAAACTCAGACAAGTTCGTAAATAGGCCAAGTCGGCCCATTTATCATAGAGTTACGTCCCTTTGATTGCTGAAAATGCCGCGTTTTGACCTTGTCATCACCGTAGCCCCTTCAGGTTTTGATCAGTTCTTTCTGAAATTTATATTTAAGGTGGCTGGGGATAAAAACTCGGATGAGTTCGAAAACCGGCCATGTCGGCCTCTTAATCATAGGGTTACGTCTCTTTGATTGCAGAAAATGCAGATTTGTCACCTTCAGTGTTGATCGAATCTTTCATAAACTTATATGTAAGGTAGCTGGGGATAAAAACTCATGGGGATAAGTTCGAAAACCGGCCAAGTCGGCCCATTTATCATAGGGTTACGTGCCTTTGATTGCAGAAAATGTCGATTTTTGAACTTACCATCACCGTAGCCCCTTTAGTTTTGATTGGATCGTTCAGAAACTTATATGTAAGGTGGATGGGGCTAAATCCTCGAATGAGTTCAAAAATCAGCCAAGTCGACCCATTTATCATAGAGTTACGTCCCTTTGATTGCTGAAAATGCCTATTTTTGACCTTGTCATCACCGTAGCCCTTTCAGTTTTGATCTTATCTAACTGAAACTTATATGTAAGGTGGCTGGAGATAAAAACCCAGCCGAGTTCGTAAACCGACCAAGTCGGTCCATTTATCATAAAGGAACGAACTTTTGATTGTTGAAAATACCGCTTTTTGACCTCGTCATCACCGTAGCCCCTTCAAGTTTTGATCGGTTCCTTCTGAAACTTGTATGTAAGGTGGCTGAGGATGAAAACTCGATTGAGTTCGAAAACCGGCCAAGTGGGCCTCTTAATCATAGCGTTACGACCCTTTGATTGCTGAAAATGCCGATTTTAGACCTTGTCATCACCGTAGCCCCTTCAGTTTTGATCGGATCTTTAACTTATATGTAAGGTGGCTGGGGATAAAAACTCAGATAAGTTCAAAAACCGGCCAAATCGGCCCATTTATCATAGAGTTACATCCCTTTGATTGCTGAAAATGCCGGTTTTTACCTTGTCATCTAGCCCTTCAGTTTTGATCGGATCTTTCTGAAACATATATGTAAGCTGGCTGGTGATAAAAACTGGGATGGGGGACGAAGTGTCCGTAGTTAAAAAGATGTATGTGAACAACGCATAAACATTATTTTATTAAAGCTCTCCTTTTGAGTTAATATACTACACGTGTTAATAATGCTGCGAAATTTGTGTGTTTTAGCATTGTTTACTGGTAAAACGCTATGAATCAGAAATATTCACATGACGCAATAGTACAGCCTTGACGGCAGTCCATTTGACATTCAGATCCAACCGCAACAACATATGACAACGTACATCGTGTCAGTGACAGGACGCACTGCTGCTGTATCTGCCATTATGCACGGATAGCTAGACATCAAAAGACGCGTGGTGAAGAGCAAGAAATAAAGGAATTCCGATAATTAACAGGCAAAACGAAGAGGAAGGAACTCGGTCGTCTTAGGCTGCGAGGATACTATTTAAAAATATATCTGTCGCGAATGTACTCATTGTCGTCCGAAGACCGACGCAAGGTAAACCAGATTATGCATATAGTGACTTTGCACCATGTGCACATTGTAGAGGTTATTGTATTCGATGGGAATTATGGAGACATTAAAAATGACAATTTGCCCCCGAAAGGGATAGAAAACGAATAAATAGAGCACATCGTAACAGTATTATTTTGATGGAGTCATCAAGGTCACCATCGTTGATCGACGCACCATTTACTGAGCACGTGATAAGCTGGATGAATGTCGATACAGTGTCAGTGGTTGTTAGAAACGATCACATTTGCCTTAAGTACAGAGAATTGAAATATTCTACATTTGGGAAAAGAAAAAAGAAACATTGTTCAGTTAGTTCCGATCTTCGGCTTCTGGGACGGCTCGTGTTAAAATGAGAGAAATGACAGGTATCAAAGAGGGTTATTTAAAAACATTGACAGGTTGATTAATGCCGCGCATGCACTTGCAGTCATAGACGAAAAAGGCGACATGGCACAATTTGGTAAACCTTCTGTCGAACAGAAGTTATGAAGACTGTTAATAAAGTGTTGCCTTATTCTAGAAGGACAGGCAAGCATTGAAATGAAATGACATAACATGCCCACCACCCAATGAGAAACCAAAATGGTTTATATGTAAGGACGGTCCGACTCGCATCAATTTGCCTGGGCAAGCTTAGACCTTGTAAGTGGATTACCAGTGCTCGTGTATGGTCCGTTTAAACTCTGCGTGGAAGCACCATACAGCCCGATCTAATTCTCCTGGCCCCGATGTTTAAATCTATTTCTCAAAATCTGAAAAACTTCATTAATGATAATTGATATAAAAACTTGATTGTAGATGTGGCATTTTTAACGCAAGAATCCATATTTAACCTTGACCTACTTTTCATGGTTCACTTACTATATGGTCTTTTGCGTGAAACTTTGAAGATTGTTGAATGATGAATGCTATAAAATCAAGGTCATCACCGTAGCCCCTTCAGTTTTAATCGGATCTTTCTGAAACTTATATGTAAGGTGTCTGGGGATAAAAACTCAGACGAGTTCGTGAACTGGCCAAGTCGGCCCATTTAACATAGAGTTACGTCCCTTTGATTGCTGAAAATGCCGCTTTTTTACCTTGTCATCACCGTAGCCCCTTACAGTTTTTATCGGTTCTTTCTGAAACTTATATGTAAGGCGACTGGGGATAAAAACTTTGATGAGTTCGAAAACCGGCCAAGTCGGCCCATTTATCACAAAGTTACGTCTCTTTGATTGCTGAAAATGCCGAGTTTTGACCTTGTCATCTTACACTTCAGTTTTTTGATTGAATCTTTCTGAAACATATCTGTAAGGTGGCTGGGGGATAGAAATTTAGATAAGTTCGAAAATCGGCCATGTCGTCCCGTTTATCATAGTGTTACGTCCCTTTGATTGCTGGAAATGCCGATTTTTGACCTTTTCATCACCATAGCCCCTTCAGTTTTGATCGGATCTTTCTGAAACTTATATGTAAGGTGACTGGGGATAAAAACACGAGATATTTTGAAAACCGGCCAAGTCGGCCAATTTATCATACAGATACGTACCTTTGATTGCTGAAAAATGCCGATTTACCCTTCAGTTTGGATCGGATCTTTCTAAAACACATATGTAAGGTGACAGGGAATAAAACTCGGATGAGTTCGATAGCCGGCAATGTCGGCCAGTTTATCATAGAGTTACGTCCCTTTGATTGCTGGAAATGCCTATTTTGGTCCTTGTCATCACCATAGCCCCTTCAGTTTTGATCGATCTTTCTGAAACTTATATGTGAGGTGGCTGGTAATAAAAACTCGGATGATTTTGAAAACAGGCCAAGTCGGCCCATCTATCATACAGTTACGTCCCTTTGATTGCTGAGAATGCCGATTCTTATCTTGTCATCACCAAAGCCTCTTCAGTGTGATCGCATATTTTTGAAATTTATATGTAAGGTGGCTGGAGATAAAAACTCGGATAAGCTCGAAAACCGGCCAAGTCGGCCAATTTATCACAGAGTTACGTCCCTTTGATTGACATTGTCATCACCGCAGCCCCTTGAGTTTTGATTGGATCTTCCTGAAACATAAGAACAAGTAAGTCAGGTTTAAAAGCTTGGCTGAGTTCGAAAACTAGAAATGTGGATCGATTACTTGCGGAGTTATGTCCCCTAATTTGCTGAAAATGTTTATTTTATGAACTTGTCATCACCGTAGCCCCTTCAGTTTTGATCGGACGTTCTTGAAACTTTTTTTTTAATTTATTGTTTCTTATTACAACACTGTATACAAAAGCGTAACATAAAATACATACATTAATGTACACATGGACTATTACCAATATTCTAGTTACAGCTTACAAATAGCGTTTCGAAGTGACAGTCATGCAATCAATTTATTTTTATAAAAGCCCTTCTACAAAGTGTCGCAATAAGTTTAAAAAAAAAAAAAAAAAAAGATGGTGGGATTATAACATCCCGAAAACACACCCATACAAATACGTTTTCTCCCATCTCTGCCCAAACCACAGACCGCGAGCACGCGCCAGAACGGCATTCATCGAGGCGGTTCCAACGAGGACCCACAATCCATGGCCCAGTACAGAAACAAGAGAAACAAGGTTTACCCCTGTAAACGCCAGTTCTATTACATAAAAGTGTGGTTCAAGGGAGTCAAAATTATATAGGTGTGTTTTAGTGATGAAAAGTGATGGTAGTTCCGTCGACCCTGTGCCCTTATTGATTTATTGCATGTTTAGAGTATCTAAAAAGTTCCTCCACTTGTATTCAAAAAAGGCTAATTTGTCATTCAGCAAAGCTATCTCTTTTTCTATTCTGATTCTGTTGGCCAAATATATCTTAATGTGACGTATGCTAGGAACTTGTTTCCTTTGCTTGTTTCTAAATATAAATTATTTTGCCAAATAAAGAACAAAATTCTGCACCAGTTCATTTTGTTTAAGCTTATATTGACAAATTCCGAACGTTACTGTTTTATTATTTATGTTTGTATTTATGCCACACTGGCTGAGAAAATCTGACACTGATGTCCAAAACTGCTGTACATATAGACATTCCCAAAACAGATGCGAAACAGTTTCCACCTCCATATTGCAAAACTCGCAAAGAGACGAACCAACAATATTACATTTGGTTAAGAACTGGTTTGTTAACAATACGCATCAAGTACAGAACCAGTCAGACGAATCTTTACACCAAGTTAACTAGGAGTTGGCTACATTCAGACTACATTTGGACCCTAGAGTTGACTACAAGTTCACTCCCTAGTTAACTATAGTTCACTAGGGAGTCAACATGGAGTTAACTAATCCTTTATCCTGTCATCAAACTCTTATCTGAGATTTGATTTGCATGTAATTTCATAACTGAAAATTAAGATATGCATGGTTTCTACTATCAAATGAGTAATTAATTAAATGTACATTTAATATCCTATATTAAGACCACATTTTTGGCTGACCAGATGTGGTCTTAATAATAGATTGTCTTAATAACACATAAAAAATATCTAAAAATGTTTTGGAGCAAGAATGGGAAACCTTTCACAAATTTCATAAGATGAAATACGAATCATTTTAAAACAAAATTTCAGTTGATTCATATTTCATGCGCATGTTTTTATAAAGCGAATTCTTTTTACTTTGCTTTCTTTTTAATACATTTACACATCTACTGTGTTATCTATCTATTTCTCTATAATAGGTCAAGCTTTTTTTCCGGTTACTCCAGTTTTCGTCCACCTCTAATTAACAATTAAAATAAAACATCTTTATGACATACAAGTTGTGGGTGCTTGTTAAAACTGCCTCAACGAGAACCCACAACATGTCTTGGAGCAGAAATAAGAAACAGTATAAACCTCTCTAAACCCCAGTTTTCTGCATATAAAGTGGAGTTTATGGGGGGTTCACTTGTTAACAAAATGAATAACCTAGAAATAAGTGAAATCATCTTGAGGGGACCGTAACCTTAAAAAATAGATGGCATTGATGAATGTCATGAATTAACCCTTAAGATACCAAGAAATGTTTAAAAAAATGCTGTCTCTTTATGTTGTCTGCTGCTGGAGGAGCAGTCTGATCTGGGTCCACACTGTTTGTAAAAATGAATTTCAAAGTTAACAGCAGACGATAATTGTTGTGATTGGCGTCTTATGTGTTAATCCTGTTAAATCTACAGGTAAGTGTAGCTACAGGTAAGCGTACCGGTAAGTGTTTATTGTTAAACAAACATGGGACATGTGCTGCATATTAACATCTTTCACTCATTAATAAATTGCCTTGAGTAATATTACTCTGGTGTTTTATTACAACGAAGGGCATATTGAATCAGTTTACCTGGTGTATACAGAATCTGATTTACTGTGCTTGAAAACAAAATTCTGATACATAACGGTAACCCATTAGTGCGTCATAGTGCAATCTTTTATATCTTCAAAATGGCTACTTTTCTGGTGAAAATCAGTGATATTTTTCTTATTATACTGCAAACATAGGTTGTATGTACTCGTTTGAACGAGGCGGTTCTAACGAGTACCCACAACATATCTCGTGGAACATAAATAAGAAAAAAATAATGTATACCCCCGTAAACCCCAAATTTCTCTATATAAAGTGGAATTTAGGGGTGTTCATTTCAGGTCATGAATTCAGGAGATATAAAAACCTACATTACCTACACACTGTAATAAAAGTTCATATCTCATTACAAAAAGAAAATGCCTTTATAATTCTGACCCCTCAAACCCCACTTTTAAAACTGGGTTTTACGTGGATAAACCTTATTTTTCATATTTCTGCTTAAAAACATAGATTGTGGGTACTCGTTACAACCACCTTAATAAGGCGGTTCTGTCGAGTACCCACAATCTTTTTTTTGTGCAGAAATAAGACAAATATCTGTTGTTTTATCTGAAAACATTCTTTTTCCGTGGGTAAAATTTACAAAGTATTTGAATAGGCATGTTTTTGTAATAATTCTATATTTTATCAACCATCTTTTCTATATTTCTTTTGAGTTCGAGATTTCTCCACATTGGTTGAAACTGTGTATCTGTTTTCTAGAATTTCTAAAATATTTTCAGGGCCAAAATATTTTCTAATGTGAATATAGAAGGACTAAGCATGCCCAGGTATAGTGTCATTTCATCTCAATGTCTGGTAAAAGCCCCATAAAATTGGAAGCAGCGTCTCCAAAATGACATAAATAGTGTTGACGGGGACGTTAGATCTCAAGTAAAAAAAAAACACCGTGATCTGATTCTTCACTGTCCACGCATAAGTTTCTACAGTATTAAGTTGTATTAAGTTATGTGCCCAAGCTTGTGATATTCGATATTACCTTTCTTTAACCCATATATGACAGTGGAATCTTCTACTTTATAAGTTTGGAGTGGTCCATTTCAAAATGACATAAATAGTGTTGACGGGGCATCCGATCTGAGTGTAAACTCTTTGCCGCTGTCCCACAAATTGAACGCTTGACATATATGGGTTAAATGTGGAACTGAGAAATAAAACGCAATAGCATTTACCCTTAGGTGTTTCTTGGCCCCTTATGTGGGAATAGACAATGTCTGTAGGATCCCTGTCATTTAATTAATCCTTACGCTGCTGAACATGAAACAATGTAAATCCAGATCAGATGACCATCAGATCTGGATCTACACTGTCATTCAGTTTGCGAATTTTAAATGAATGCAATATGTGAAGTAATTTGTGTGGACTCTAATCAGTCTGATCAGGTCCCACATTGTTTGCAAAATTGACTTTCAAAGTTACAAGCAGACGACAAAGCAGACAAATTTGTTGTGATTGACATCTTATGGGTTAATTATTCAGCAGGATAATGAAAAACTGCATCTGAAATTGTCATTTGTTTATGTTGTCTGCTGCTCTTCTGGTAAACTTTTCAAAACATATTTTCAAACTTTTCAAATATATTTATGCGTATAGTCAATCAGTGTAGACCCTGATCAGACTTCTCCAAGAGGAGCAGTCTGATAAGGTTCCATATTGTTTGAAAAATTGAAAATTTGACTTCTAAAATTACCAGCAGATGGTTCAAAACAGGTTGTTGGTACTCGTTAGAACTGACTCAATGAGGCGGTTCTTTCCAATTCCCTCTTCCTTTTTTAGAAGCCGAAATAAAAAAAAATATATATGTGATAATTGCCAGTTTAAAGTTATGTACAGGTTGTGGATGCTTATTAGAGCTGTCTCAATGAGGCGATTCTAATAAGTTCCCACTTAATAATGTTTGAAGCAGAAATAAAAAAGACAAACTAGCCAACTGCCATGTTAAAGCCATGAACAGGTTATGGGTACTCATTAGAACCGTCTCAATGAGGCGATTCTAACAAGTTCCCACTTATTCATTTTTCTTTATATTTCCGCCAAAAGCATAGATTGCGGGTACGCGTTAGAACCGCCTCACTGACGCGGTTATAACGAGTTCCCACAATGTATGTTTTGGCCAGAAATATAAAAATAAAAATCAGATTTATCATCTGATTTTTTGTCTATTATTAGGTGGTAAAATTTTCAATATACATGTATTTGAATAGGTGTGTTTTCTTAGTGATGTATTGTAATGATAAAAATATTTTCTATGGCAAACGAAGATTCTAAGTTCATCTGTTTTGCTAGATCTCAATCAAAATGATAATACTCCAGGATATCATATATCATAAACCATTTCTCTTATCACCTACCAATAAATGACCACTTGCACCTCAGGGGATTAAGGCTGTTAAGGTGATGGTATTCATCTGATAAAATCAGATAATGACTACTGATAAGAATGGTTTAATCATTATAATCCACTTATGGATTACTTATGAATTTTGTTATTGGTCCGTAAACATATATACATATTATATTTTGTTCTTGAAAAACAAAATAAATACATAAATAAATGTCAATGTCACATCTACTACTTCCACCACTACTACTAATAGCAATAGTCACATAAAGATTTCTACTCAATTGAGATAAACATAAAAAATAACAAAACATTACTACCACTAATACTACTAATATTATTAATAATAATAACAATAAATAAACCTGTGAATATTACTGCTACTACTACTATTACTTATAATAATAATAATAATAATAATAATTACTATAATAACAATAACAATAACTAATAACATAAGTACAGTAGTCGGAGGATAAGTTGAAAGTGACGTAAAAGAGTGAACCACTACAGGTAGGTTTGACAGGTTGTACCGTTATCATTATCGTGCCCATTATTGGTTGGCAAGACAGATTGAACCGTTATAATTATCATTACCGAAGCGTGTTTACCTTTTGACAAAAGTGGACACTGCTTAATAACAAAAACATTCGATGACGTCACTTTCAACTTATCCTCCGACTACTGTAACATAAATATTTCTACTTCATTGAAATAAATAATGAAATAAAAACTACTACAATTACTAATTACAGCCAAGCATGCTAGAGGTTTAAAATTAAACAGTGCAGTACCAGACTGAAATGTTTATCCTAGTAAAGGTATGCACATCTGTTCATTTTGTACCAGAAACCACAAAACGGGCAATTGGCAAACAGTGCAGGCACAGATCAGACGCCACAGAAAGGGGTCTCTGATCAGGGCCTACATTGTTTGCAAAACGTTAAGCCATTTTCCGAATGGCGTTTGAGGGGGCACAACCTGTAACCCATGCACTTTGAGGTGGACTCGGGCTATATGTAGGGAGAAAGATTCATTTGGTACGAACCCTTTTTGTACCAAATGGAATCTTCCTTCTTATATGTATCAGGGGTCCATTTCAAGGTTTAGGGGTTTCGGGGTGTGTTTTCATCAAGGTTTATTTGGGGAATGACTGAACGTTTAGCAAACAGTGGAGGCCCTGATCAGACGCCGCATTCTGCGGCGTCTGATCTGGGCCTGCACTGTTTGCAAAAGTGAAATTTTCATGAATGAATATTCAGTTGCCTTATGCTTAGGCAATTAGTGAGGCTTATCAGCGTGAACCTGAGATTTATTGAAGTTCATTTTGACAAATGAAAATAAACAAAGCTGTTGTTCTGGAGAGGGTAAAATGTCCATACCTGGATTTTCGGGGCACTTAAATCCAGGAGTATAACCTGAAATTCATTGCTGAACATGACAAATCCTAACTTTGCAAACAGCATAGATCCTGATCAGATGGTTTATGAAGAAGCCATCTGGTCAGGTTTTGTTTGTTTGATTTGAGGTTTAACGTCCCCATCAACACTGTAAAGGTCATTTTGGAGACGTTGCTTCCAATTTTGTGGGACTTTTACCCGACATTGCGATGAAATGACATCTCAAGCCCTGTCACCCAATGAAACCAATAGGGTTTATAAGCATGAACGGCCCGCCTCACACCGCGGTTCCTGGACAGGCTTAGATCCTCTAAGCGGTTTACCAGTACTAGTGTGCGGGCCGGATTCAGCTCTGCGTGGAAGCATCATGCAGTCCATATATATATTCAAGCCCCTATGGGCGGGGGCTGTTTCATCTGGTCAGGATCTACACTGTTTTTCATCCAATTTGTGAATTAAATACATAACATTTAACGATTTGAATGGTTAATATCTAGAAATGGGTATGGTAAAATTAATTTATTCAGCGGGATAAGGGCTAACAATGATCAGTTTGAAATCATGGGATATAACATGTCATTCTTAAATTTTTTTTTGCCATGCCATTTGCATCAGACTGATGAAAATAAATAAAATAAACAGATAACAAATTAAGTAACATATTCATTCACCTGTTCTAATCCATATATGTACTACTGTATAACTGTTAAGACTTCTAGTCAACTAGGAGTTAACTAAAGTTAACTCCCTAGTTAACAAAAGCGGGAAATGGAGTTGACTAGGAGTTAACTCCATGTCTGAATGTAGTTGACTTGGAGTCAGCTAGGGTGTCAAGAATCGTCTGATTGGTACTGTACTTGTACTGAAAATTGCGTAATTTGATATCATTTGTGGATTTAAATACTGTCATATAGATATTTTTCCATTGCAGTGTTTCATTTGAAAATATATCGTTCCATTTACTCTCTGATTTAACTTCGTTTAATTGATTTTTCCTCATAAAACAACTGTAAATAAGTTGATTTATGTGTGGAGTTTCTTTAACTTGGTTAAGTTACTTTGATTCAATCGGTACATCAGGGTTTTCATGTCTAAGCTTACCTTTCCAGTCCTTTGGAATACTATTAAGAAGGCTCATGTATTTTAGAAATTCAGAATTTGGTAAATTAAATTTTTCTTGTAATTGATTGAATGTATAGTATTTCATGTTTTCTGTGTCGAAAATATCTTTTACGTACTTAATTCCTGACCGAAACCATTCCTTGAAGAAGGCCGTATTTTCATCTATTCGTATATTGGAATTGTTCCAGATGATCTCGTTGTAATGGTTATATATAACTGGTGTGTACTGAAGTTTTGACCATGCCAATAATATGTTTCTAAGAAATGGCTTTTTGTTGAAATGTGCATTGATATCTGCTTCATTAAAATTACATTCAAACAGGGTAGTACCACCAAACAATTTGAAATCATGTTCATATAATGTTTTCAAAAGACTTTTGTTTTCGGTTTGCAAAAGTCGTTTTATCCAACTTACTTTTAATGACCATATAAATTTTTCAATATCAATCATTCTAAGCCCTTCCTTATCGTAATCCGTGGTTAGTATGTTTCGTTTTATTTTGTCTGGCTTACCGTCCCATATAAAGTCATACATTATCTTTTCTAAGCGTTTAATAGTTTCCTTTGGTGGATTTTGCAATGATGTAAGTGGATAAATAAGTTTAGGAAGCGCGAAGTTCTTTATCACAACTATTTTACCCATCAGTGTCAGTTTTCTATGATGCCATTGCATAAGACATGTTTCAAACTCTTTAATTTTTGATTCTAGGTTAGAAGATAATACGTGTTCCTTATTTGTTGTGAAGGTCATACCTAGACAGCTTGCTTCATTTGAGTTCCAAGAGAATTTCCTATGTTTCAAAAATTCTATATTTCTTGATTTTAAAAGACCTATTTGAAGAACTTGGCATTTTTTTGCATTTAATTTAAGACCGGAGATGTTTGTGAAGTTATCCATTACTCTAATTAGAGTTTCAAACGATTTCCTTGAGCCATCCATCAAAAATGACGCGTCGTCTGCAAAAAGAGATGTTTTGAATTCATTGCCTGCAATATTTATACCATTGATGTCTGAGTTCTTCCTTACTTGATTTGACAACAATTCAATACATAAGATAAAAAGATATGGTGACAAGGGGCATCCTTGTCTAACACCCCGCCATATTTGAAAAAAATCTGAATGATGTCCATTGTTTGAAACGCAACTTTTAGCATCTTTATATAATAATTTGACCCAATTTATCAGGTCATCACTAAAATTAAAATGTTGAAGACATTGGAACATATAATCATGATTAATACTGTCAAAAGCTTTTTCAAAATCTGAAAAGAATACTAGTCCTGGTATATTGTTTTCATCAGCATAGTCTAATGTTTCAAGTATCAATCTTATATTTTCCCCTATATAGCGCCCTTTCATAAATCCTGTTTGTGATTCGTGTATAAGTTTTGGTAGACGATTTTTAATTCTATTTGCAATAACTTTTGCCGCAAGTTTATAGTCAACATTAAGTAAAGTAATCGGTCTCCAATTTTCTAAAAGTGAAATATCTTTCCCTTGTTTTGGTAAAAGAGTAATAATGCCTTGTTTTTGAAGTTCTGTAAGTTCGCCATTTTGAAAGGAAAAATTGATAGATTTTAAATAATAATCCTTAATGTCATTCCAAAATAGTTTATAGAATTCTGTGGTAATACCATCAGAACCTGGGCTTTTTTTATTTTTCATTTCTCTTAACGCTTTTATGCACTCATGGTCTGTAATAGCTCCTCCCCCAATATTTTTCTCGTTTTCATTTAATTTAGGCAAGGACCCATCGAAAAATTCAAATATTGAACCAAGTTGCTCTTTTTCTGCATATAATCGTTCATAAAAAATTTTCTCCTCCAACAAAATGGATTCTTGGTTTGTGATGATTTGTTCGTATATTTTTAATCTTGTTATTACCTTTGTTTCAGATTTTTTCTTCTCTAGGCCGGCAAAAAATTTATTATTCCTTTCATTTTGTTCAATGACTTGAGCTTTAGAGCGTGTGATATAGCCGTTCAGTTTATTTTCCAAAATGTTATTTAATTCATTTCTTTTATCATCTAATTCAGATTTTAATCTTACGCTGAGGTCAGGATTATCTGAATTACTTAACTGTTTTTCTAAACGCTGAATATCATTTGTGCAATTAGTTTCAGTCTCTAGGTTCTTTTTCTTCTTCATTGTAGCATATTTAATTGTTTCATTTTTTATAGTTCCTTTTATGATTTCCCATAATGTGTTTGGGTTGGCATCCTTATTTATTTCAACTAATTCTTTGACTTTTTCTTTTATATTTTGTTGGTATTCGCTGTCAAGTAATAAGCTATTGTTCAGTTTAAAATACCCAGGGCCTCTTTCATACGTATTTGGGTCAATTTTTAATTTAACTATGCTGTGATCAGACTTAAAACTAATTATGTGTTCACTGGATTCGACTATGTTTGCAAGGTTCTTTGATATAAGAAAATAGTCTAGCCTACATAAAATTGGTGGTTTATGCGAAGAAGGCCATGTAAATTGTTTGAGCGTCGAATGTTTATCTCTCCAGATATCTACAAGATCATATGTTTCAAGTATCTGAATAATTTTCTGTCTACAGTGTTTATGTGTATCATTTTTCCCGTTTTTCTTATCTAAATGTATATCTAGGATAGTATTGAAATCGCCCCCAATGATAAAACTTTTTTCCTCGTTTGCGCTAATATATGTTTCAAGACATTCAAAAATACCTATTTCATCTTTATTCGGCCCATATATGTTTAAGATTGTTACTATTTTGTCCTGTAATTTTACTTCTAGTGTTTGTAGTCTGCCACTAATTAGTTCGGAATAATTTAATATTTCACAAGAAAGATCTGGATTAATTAATATACCCACCCCCTCACTATTGGTCTTTTTACCACTAAAGAAACATGTATTTCCCCATTCTTGTTTCCATAATTCACGTATTTCCTCTCCCGAATGAGTTTCTTGTAGTAAACATATATCGAATTTTTTATCCTTTAACCAAGCAAAGATCTGTTCTCTTTTATTGGTATTGCCTAAACCGCGTACATTATAGGAGCAAAAATTAATGCTCATTAGTTAAACGATGTCAAATTGTAAATATCAGGGCAAAGGTCGACGGAAAGTTGATGACGAATGATATATTGTAAGAAAAAATGTTTATAGAACAAAGAACATTTAAACATTGTTGAAAAAGGGGTATCGGGTATCGACCCGAAAATTGAAATAGAGTCATTGGGTTTAGCTCATATATTCTACTTCTATTTTGTCAATCAATCATGTTATAGCTTCGTATTTTCGTTGAAACATTTGCGTAGCGTTCAGGTAAAATGCAATTGAAGCGTCTCATCAATGAGTATTTCCCAAAACCGCTGCGCAAATGTAACGCACCTCTGCACTGTGATACACGTGTTAAGACACGAACCACCGCGTGACAACACCAGCAGTGGATATCGGACCAGGCGAATGCTTTATCAGAGACTGGTATGTGCAAAGCCGGTTTTTGTGTATTCTAGCTTTAACTGAGCGAACAGGCACAACCTCGGTCAGTCTGGACTGATGCCAAGTCCGATCTGTGTCTTTTCTTAAACATAGAAACATCCTTGGGATCACGTCACGCGCCTGTTCAATTTTAAAGCGGTTTCCTGAAACTTATAAACACGTGAGTCAGGAATAAAAGATCTGATGAGTTAACAATCTGACGCAGTTGACATATCTATTGTAGAGTTACGTCCCCTTTACTACTAAAATGCCTATTTTTGACCTTGTCATCATCATTGCCTCTTCAGTTTTGATCGGATCTTCCTGAAACCTACATACAAATAAGTTGGGGTTAAAAGCTTGGATAAGTTTGAAATTGCAATGTCGGTGGATTAGTCAGAGTTTTGTCCACTACTTTGCTGAAAATGCTTAGTTTTGACCTTGTCATCAACGTAGTCCCTTCAGTTTTGATGGCAGCTTCTTGAAACTAACAAACAAGTAAGACAGTGATAAAAGCTCGAATGAGTTCGAAAACTCACGAGGTTGGCTTATATATCGTAGAATTACGTCCCCTTTACTACTGAAAATGCCGATTTTTTACCGTGTCATCACCACACACCCTTCAATTTTCATGGGATCGTCTTGAAGTAAGTAAGTAAGGGATAAAACCTCGGCTGAGTTAAAAATTGGTGACGTCGGCCTATATTTCAGAGAGTTGTGTCCCCCTCGATTACAGACAATGCCTATTTTTGGCCTTGTCATCAGCGTAGCTCCTTCAATTTTATTGGATCTTCTTGAAACTTACACGTTAGTTAGTCAGGTATAAAATGGATGAGTTCGGAAACTGATGAGGTCAGCCTATTTATCATAGATTTACATCCCTTGGATTGCAGAAAATGCCTCTTTTTGACTGTATCTCCTTCAGTTTTCATCGGATCTGCTTGAAATGTATATGTTAGTAAGTTAGGAATAAAAGCTCAGATAAGTTTGAAAACTAGCCAGGCTAGTCAATTAATCATGGAGTTATGTCTCCTGCTTAACTGAAAATGTTTATTTCCGACCTGGTCATTTTTTTTTCGTTAATCATAGGTGGGCGAAAACCGGAGTGCCCGGAGAAAAACCACCTGACCTTCCGTTGCAGAACTTGGCGTCTCACACGTGACCCGAGCGAGGCTCGAACCCACGGCGGTGAGAGACCTAATGACTAAGAGTCAGCGCTCTCATCCATTAGGCCACGGAGGCCCGTCCGACCTGGTCATCACTGCTGCCCCTTCAGTTTTGATCGGATCTTCATGAAACTTACAAACAAGTAAGCCAAGCAGAAAAACTCGGATGAGTTTGAAAACTGGTGAGGTTTGCCTATTTATCATAGAGTTACATCCCTTTAAACTGCAGCAATTAATTGCTTAGTTTTGACCATGTCATCGCCATAGCCCCTTCAGTATATATCGGATCTTCTTGAAAGTTACATATAAGCAAGTCAGGGATAAAAGCTTGAATGAATTTGAAAACCCGTGAGGTCAGCCTATTTATCAAAGAGTTACGTTCTACTTGATTTGCAGAAAATACTTACCGTGTCATCACCTTGTCCTCCCATAAATCCTTCAGTAAAGGTTGGCACTTCCTGAAACTTTGAATCTGTTAGCTCAGGTGCGATATATAGGACCATCATGGTCCTGTTGTTTGTTTATACCCAGATCACATGACCAATATGGCCACTATAATCACATAAGGTAAATAAAAATCAAAAATGAGTTCCTTTAAGAGCAATGAAAACATTCATAAGAAAGATGGGTCATACTACGTAGTTTCGGCTAATAAAGCCTCATCAGTGACCCTGTAATGATCCGGCAAAGAAAGCCAGAGGAAACATACTGTAATTTTGCGAATTTCGAATAGGCAGTCGACTCAAAGACTGATATTAATCAAAATGGGGACCAAATAATTAAAAACCTGTCCAGAATATGAGTCTAAACCAATAATTTATTTCTGATTTCTCAGAACATTCACGCTGATCTCAAAGGACCAAAAGTAAAATATAAACTGCACTATGGTTGATGTACGGGGAGACGTTTTACGGCCGCCACACGGCACAACACCAGCTGCAGTGAAGGCAAATAAAAATCAAAAATGAGTTCCTTTAAGAGCAATGAAAACATTCATAAGAAAGATGGTCATACTACGTAGTTTCGGCTAATAAAGCCTCATCAGTGACTCTGTAATGATCCGGCAAAGAAAGCCAGAGGAAACATACTGTAATTTTGCGGATTTCGAATAGGCAGTCGATTCAAAGACTGATATTAATCAAAATGGGGACCAAATAATTAAAAACCTGTCCAGAATATGAGTCTTAACCAATAATTTATTTCTGATTTCTCAGAACATTCACGCTGATCTCAAAGGACCAAAAGTAAAATATAAACTGCACTATGGTTGATGTACGGGGAGACGTTTTACGGCCACCACACGGCACAACACCAGCTGCAGTGAAGTCTTCAAAATCCTTCGTCTCCGGAAACATTGTTGCGATTGTCATGAAACTTGGTATGCAATTGTTGGGACTCGGGCAAATTATAATTAATTCAAATGAGGACTCCGAATGACCCTGACTTATTTTCAGCCAAGGCAAAATTTGGTCACATAGACTTTTTTGTATAGAAAAAAATTCAGAAACGCCCAGTTTTCAGAAATAATTGCAGCCTGTCATCTGAATATTAGCTGATACAGCAAGCTAAATGAGTAAATAAAACAACACGAGTATTCAAGGACAATGGCATTGTTTGACCTTTACTCATGATCATTCAGATGTGAAAATTAATGCTTCTTTCACCCATAAAACACTAGGTCATTTGAAACCAAATATAATATGAATGCTTTCAGGAATAAGAAAACGAAAATTTTGATGTGAGTTTAGTCAAATGACCAATATGGCTTCCATATTAGGTGGCAACCCTCCAGAAATCTACTCTAAAAACAGTGGGTCGATTATCATGAAAATAAAAATGAAGGCAATGATCAGGAATCGGTACAATTACCTCACACCTCCCAACCAGCCCAACAAAGGGAAAGAAACACAAACATAAATTTACATCATTGTGATAAAAACGTCAGAGGCAGACAGCCACAATGACAGTTACTTTCCCACAAAATGACCAAAAGGTTATCCAAAATAATAAGATAGTACATAAAGACAAACTATAATGATAATACACCACGACAGAAGAACAGCATCGGAACGGTCAAGAAAAAGTTTTTTACTGGGCAGTGTGTGTGTGTGTGTGTGTGTGGGGGGGGGGTAATCGGTTCTTCGTTGCCAGCACCATCGCCTTTGTTTTTTAAACTTTGTATGCTCTTTTAAATGTTCTATAAAAGGGTTATCCTTTGGAAGTAAGGAATACACCACAGAAGTGAAAAATATGGAGTGTACATGTTTTCTGGGCCAGACTAGCTAGTTTCGGCCAATTAGGCCTCATCAGTGACCCTCAGATATTTTCAAAATTCCGCAATGGAATCAATGATCCCAAAGGACAAGACAATATAATCTATACTATGATGTAAGGCTTGGCTTGATTTCTTGGAAACGCTTTATAAATAGACATCGATTTTAGAGGTGCTTTTGAAACTCGGGAAAATCGATGTCTTCTGACTGTTTTACTGTCAATTGTACATTAACTGTCAATTGTACAGTGAAACAATGCTGTCCGTTTAGAATGGCAAGCCCCAACATATAGCTGCCGTTCTAATCATATCGTGTTGTTGTAGCATGTCTAAAGTTGTACTGAAAACCATTATTTTTTGTCATACATATTTCAACAAAAGCTTTCACATATCAAATACCGCTATCTTTAGACCGCATGTTGTTAATGTACTTTATGCCAACACCATTGTTGTTTATAATTGTTTATGAATCGTCAGACTGAAAGACACGAATTGAAGGAATTTAGCCACGCATACTTACTAACGTATACAGAAAACGGTAGGAAGATTCTCAATTCGGTCTTGGTAGGCCAATTTGCCATAAAATAACTCCAAGTCGTAATAATCTAATCAGTTTAGTCATGTACCTAAAGTTGAAGAAACATTATGAAAACATGCCTATTCAAATATGTTGGACATTCAATCACCAGAAAGTTGAAATTTCCGTTTAAAAAAATTCACAATACATGTAAATGATTTGAGCAGAAATACGAAAAAATAATGTATACCCCTGTAAACTCCAGGTTTACTATATAAAAGTGGGGTTTAAGAGGGTCAAATTATATTTGCGTTTTATCGTGATTTCTACTATGAAATCCAGTACATGACATCGAATGCAGGAAAAAGACTGCTGTTTACGTAAATTGCAATTTGTTAAACTCCGTTCAGAAAATCTGAATCATCGATTTTTTTCGTTTCTCGCTTTTAATACTCATTTAAGCCCATACATCACGATGGGAAAGTTTTAGACCTCACCCTCCGCCGATTTCTCCAGCAAGTCGTATGCCTCTGCGACAGATAGGAATGGCTGTGATTATTTGGAGAAAATCGCAAAATCTATATTTTCTTTCACAGACTAAGGCATTCTGACAGGTTCGACACACCCATTTTAAACCATATATAGAAGTGGTTACTTCTCTTGTACATTACCAGGGCGTCAATATTTTATTTGCACGATCACTCCATGGAAAATCATTAGCTGTGACACCACATCTGATATCGGTATAATTCTTTTTGAAAACTGTTGACAGCACATCGCGCTAGTAACTCCCCATTCCTAGTGAGCCTCGATCTAGTTATGCGAATATAAGGTGTGTCGCAATTGCATATCTATTGATAAACTGCGTCATTTGGATTTGAATATTTATTATTTTACCTGACAGTCATCGTCAAATGGACTTAGCCTGTGCTCTCATTTCTTTGTTTTGCAATTTTCTACAAATAATCACAGCCTTTCCTGACTATCGCAGAGGCATACGACTTGCTGGAGAAATCGGCGG
Source organism: Lucinisca nassula (assembly GCA_963580285.1). Lineage (NCBI taxonomy): Eukaryota > Metazoa > Mollusca > Bivalvia > Lucinida > Lucinidae > Lucinisca > Lucinisca nassula. The sequence goes on from OY757017.1 coordinate 16,000,841, forward strand.
AGGGTGAGGTCTAAAACTTTCCCATAGTGATGTATGGGCTAAAATGAGTTTTAAAAGGGAGAAACGAAAAAATCGATGATTCAGATTTTCTGAACAGAGTTTAGATATACGTATGAATTTACGATATAAATATTTTTGCCGATTTGGGTCAGATTGTATGTGCCCGGTTTTATGTCCTAGACAACGTTCATCGTTTGCTCGTAGCCAAAGTTAGAAACATCAAAGGTCGTTTCATTCGGACTTATCCGTTTGACGATGATCCCAAAATCGGCAAGAGTCTATGAAAGGCTCTTGAATATATGTAATTTTGCAGTGTTTTGTGTCCTAGTGAATGTAATTGTATTTTCGTATATGTTTCGTATATATGGTATCATTAATGTGACATAATTCTATTGGAATAATTTTTTGTCACATATTATTCTGTTTTCATAATTGGAAGACACTGTAAATCAACTTTTTTTTCGCGGTCACTTTATTTTCGCGATTTTCGCGTGAAAATATATTTCGCGAAAATTAAACGCCGCGAAATGATCGATAACAGCTGAGTGAAAAGCAAATATATCTAAGTAGTAACTGTCCATATGGTTTGCACGCCTATGCATTTTGTCGATTGTGGGTGCCCATTAAAAACGCCTCTGTGAGGCAGTTTTAACGAGTACCCTTAATCGTTTTATTGGAACAAAAATGTTTTACAATTGAAAAGTCCAGTTTTGAGGTGTTCAAAATTACAGGGGCGTGCTGAAGGTCAAACAGTAATTCGTGTGCATAATCCGTGACACAGCGCAGGTAATTAAACTTATAATAGTCAGCGAATATTTTACAGCTTTAGAGTTATATGCATAGACGCTGAACCATGGGCGAGTGATAATCTAAAGAAAGGCTGTGCGTCCTGGCACAATTGAGTACTAATACATACGAACCAACGATTAGAGATTCATCACCAAATTGTATCGATAACAAACTGAATATCATAAAAGGTCCTTCGTTCTAATAAAAATGGCGAAACATATTTTTAAAGTTTCTGCAATCAGTGAAAATAATGTGCCGCGAAAATGTCTATCAAAACCAAAACGCGAAAATAAATATCCGCGAAAGAAAGTTGATTTACAGTAGCAGGTTTACACTAGACGTTGTTCTTCAAAGATAGAAAATAATAGGCCAAACATTGAAATAAAATATTATATGTCATATATGATTCCTCTCATTTATTTTGTCTCACCTGCGTAACTCTTTTTCAAGTTCCCGTTCCCGATATATACCAGAAGGCATAAAACGACTGACCGTCTACAATCTTCAAAAGGATCAAACCAATGTTGTCCCGGTCAACACTATTTTCATGATGAGACGGCAATTTACATAATTTTCTCAGCAGGTTTATTAGAAACCGTTATTCGATACAAAAGGTTCTTCATTTACACCATAAATGATATACGAAAGACGGCATGCATGCTAGTTAACCCAATCACTGTCGAGAACTTTGCTTCTATCTTTAACTGCACGCCGGCGGGTCGGGCCACAGACTCTAAACCATGACAGAAGTAATGCCGAGGATTGCGGCCGCGTAAGCCCACAAGAGAAATACTTTTCCCTGACAGTATCAAGGCGGTTCTTCTGTCGCGGTTTTATTTTTATTATAGTTCATATTTGAATTTATGTATCGCTTATGTCTTTTTGTTATTTTGGATAGCCAATCGGCCATTTTGTGGGAAAGTAGCTGTCCTTTTGTCTTTCCTCTATTGATTTTTCCATAGGCCTAGTTGCATGTTTGTGTTTCTTTCCCTTTGGTGTCTCTGGTGGGAGGTTTGGGTTAATTGTATCGATTCCTGATTATTGCCTTCATTTCTATTCAATCAGGCTCCAGCCTAAATACTTACTTAAACTTTTAAGATAATGTCGGTTGGGGACTGTGTCTCGGGTTGAGCCTACCGGAGTCTATCTGTTGGTTTTCTTTTGCTCTAGCATTTCAATTATTTCATGCCCTCGATTCCTTATTGCTGTTTCGTCTTTGTATTCGTTTGGAGTGTATGTTCTCGGAGAAAGTGCACTAACGAGTTAAAACACTTTCATGCAGACTAAACAAAGTGTTTGTCAAAATCACGACAGAACCAGTGGCGATGATTGTGGTCACGTAAAATATGAAGTCATAGGCATAGGTGGTGGTGTTGCCAAGTAAACCCCTGGAACTGTACCTATCATCAAAGCAAATATAAACCAAATCCAGCATATGTTTGAATGTGTGTTGTTTGGAAAACTTTCACATAATAACTTTATAAGTATGTGACCTGAATGGGTACTGGCGGGGCTATTGCTGAATAATTTGTTTTATCTATATATCATGCCAAATACAAAATGATCTACAACCATAGTAAAAGTTCAGGTTCTACCTTTACACGAATCTGTAACATTAAAAGTTCTAAGTCTGTTTCCTTTACCTTAAGGTCATGGGCGTGGCAAACCATATATCCTTAACCTTTATTACATTTTTACTTTAGTACTGCAATGTCGAACTTGGAGAAAAAGAAAAGAAACACAGACGGGGTATGGGAATAAATACCCTTAACATTCGTGAACTTCGATATTTTAGGAACAGAACACCCTGTTTACCCTGGCATATATATCAATAATTTCGGTAAAATGGGCTTACTAGAGGCAGGCGAATACATAAAATGCATACTTCAAACCAGACAAAGTTACTTCTTGTGTAAGCCAGCATTTGTGTGATATAAGGGCCTAAATGTCGGAATCAGATAGTTGAGTCTTAGAAAATTTTCGTTGCACATATTTTATTATGGTGGTCATGTGTAGCAGCCTTCTTTCCCTATTGATATTGTAGGGTGGGTTTGGGATTTTATTGCATCAGTTCCTGATCATTTGTCTTTTCAATTTTAGGTATAAATGTACGTAAACGATGCACTATTGTGCTCTATAACTTGTTTGCATACATCTCTCCGCATGTCATTTCAGTCTGGTAAGAGACATCAAACAAAACATTACCAGGAATTCTCGTACTACAGGAATTGTCACTCAGATTACCGATAGCCCATATTTAATTTACATCAGCTAATTCCCTTAGACCATAGTCGGGGCTTTTTTTTCCTTTTTCTTTGTTATGGAAAATTCATTTTGAATAACCTTATATGAAGGCCTAATTTTACTTACATGGGTGTTGACTTATTTCTAAAGCCGGTCTCGGTAGCTCAGTCGCATGCGCGTATGATTGGGCGGGTTCGACACCTGCTTCTTTCGTGGAAATTGATCATGAAATATTCTCTTCATTCATTCTCTTTCTTCAACTGTTTCAAAAGGGCAGCTGTCAGTTTCAAACAAAAGAATGTGCACAATACTGGTTAATCGCTTACGTATCTATCTATCTATCTATCTATCTATCTATCTATCTATCTATCTATCTATCTATCTATCTATCTATCTATCTATCTATCTATCTATCTATCTATCTGCCAACACTTTTTAACCTCCGAGGATGACTTTCAGAAGGGGTATACTCAGTATTCAATACAAGCCTGATCAGGAAAAGTGGGGATAGGTAAACTGACCAGCTCGATATGACAAAATGGTGTTGAGAAGGCCTTTAAACTCCAGTCTGTTTTCTGATATGAACAGCTCTACCTACACTGGGGTGTGTTAAAGCTCTGTCGTCTAGATCAGTTTAACCCATTTTGTACCAACCGGAATTGTCCATCTTATATATAGAACAATATGTTCTATAAAAGTCCATTTCAAAATTTCAAAATTTAATGGTGTGAATTTGTGTTTTCTAAATATATATTTGAAAAACAATGGCTGGACTTTTTGCAAACAGTAGTTCCTGAACAAAAGCCGAGCTCGTTGGCGTCTGATCTGGGCCTGCACTTTTTGTTATAACCCGTTTTGGGGAATTCGGTACAAAATGGGTTAATGCACAACAATCACAAACTTTGGATAAACATATCTCGGACGCCTTAGGCGAGCAGTACTCACGTTCTTTCAATACACACCGATACATCCTCAGTCATTCCACAGGGAGCTGCAAAGCGCGCTATATAAGAAAAAGAGCACCGACCCCGGGGCCGACACCGTTCACTACGACATGTTAAAAAATCTACCTGAAAAGGGGAAAAATCAGCTGCTCGCATTAATAAACAAATTTTGGAACGAAGGGACCCTCCCTACACAATGGAAGGAGAGCACCATCGTTCCAATATTAAAACCGGACAAGGACCCCCATGAGCCGAAATTGTATAGGCCGATTTCACACAGATCAACCAAATGTAAAATCATGGAAACCATGGTAGCATCTAGACTAACAGCACACTTTGAGAAAAATAAACTCTTAGCAAACTAACAATCAGGTTTTAGGAAACATAGATCATGTTTGCAAATGACGGCATAGTATTGAAAACCGCGAGAAAACCAAAAATTGCCATTCCTGCACTACAAAAAGCGCTACATGCCATACATGATTAAGCTACAAACTGGGGTTCAAATTATCAACTGAAAAAACAAAAGTGGTGGGTTTCAATGGAAATTTCGCAGACACAAAGGGCATTCCCAGGCTGGCGTATGACGGGCAGGAAATAAATTACGCCAGTCATGCCAGATTCCTGGGCATGTACTTTCATAGCAATCTAACATGGAGACTGCATATTGAAAATCTGGTGTCCAGTTCCCAGCGGGACCTAAATGTGCTCAGGGCGGTCTCGGGGGCAAACTTTGGAGCAGACAAGAAAACCCTGATAAAAATGTACACAGCACTCATAAGAAGCAAAATTGATTATGGCTGCCAAGCATTCGCGTCTGCGGCGCCATCACACCTGAAAAAAAACTAGATAGCATACAGGCCGCAGCCCTCAGAATCGCTACTGGGGCATACAGGGGAACGCGGAACTTAGACCTGGAGATTGAATGCAGCGTCACGCCCCTGAACCTGCGGAGAGATGAACTGCAGCTCAAGTACTGGGCCCGCTCAAGCAGTCTTAGGGAATGTCTCCCCATAAACCAAATGATCCCCCAATCATGTTAAAAGAGATAGGTTAAGAGGAAAGATCCCCTATAGTATCAAAGTCCAGGACCTAATTAAAAACCATGACCTCGAACAGGTTAAAACAGCGGAAAAAACATATCCGGAAGTTTTTAATTTAAGTAGCCTACGCGCAAAAACAACCTTAACGGGTGTCATAAAGAAAACTGAAACAACACAGAAAAAAAATACAATGAGATCGCAGAATCACACATCAGTGAAAACTATAAGCAAGCGCTTAAAATTTTCACTGATGGAAGCAAAGATGCTGACAAAAAAGAAACAGGGTGCGCTTTCACAATACCAGAATAAAATTTCGACAAAAATTTCAAACTTAACCAGCACCTCACAGTCTACTTTACAGAACTTATAGCAAAACAAAAAGCTTTGGAATGGATACAGGAACAAAATCCCGACAGTGTTGTTATACCAACTGACTCATTAAGCTCTGTACAAAGCATAAACTCTGGAAACAGCACTACAAGACCGGATATACTGCAGGACATTCATATCCTGATACACAAAATACTAAAACAAGGCATCACCCTGAAAATAGATTGGATCCCCTCCCACTGCAACGTGCAGGGGAATGAGCGCGCAGACACGCTGGCCAAAGAAGCTCTGACCCGGGGAAGGAACTTGACTACTTCCCCACCCTACAAGAAGTCTATACAATCATTAAAGCCAGCATGTAAAAGGAATGGGCGCGCATATGGCAGGGACAACACGGCTTCAGACACTCGATCTGCCAGTCCTTGAACCCGAAAATAGTTCAATACAGCGACAACCGAAAGCTCGATCGCATATATACACGACTAAGACTTGGGGTCAACGGACTAAATGCACATAACATCTTCTATAACGAGGCCGATCCATTATGCGGGCACTGTGGCGGGGCGGAGAGTTTTCAACACTACCTCGCAGAGTGCCCCGCACACGGCCCCGCTAGAAGGAAACTGAAGGGAGGACTGACAGCACTAGGATACCAAGGGGAGATAAACGCGATTTCTTTTGCTCAATCTAATGTCTAAGGAAATGAGGGACGCGGTTTTCAATTTCTTTGAGAAAACAAACTACCTGGACAAAATAGGAGAAAGCTTTGGGCGCAGACTAAATTTATTGCACTGTACCGAGATACACCCCGTACGAGGTTACACACAAACATGCCTGAAACCAAAACCGTTAGAGACCCGATTTCAGGAAGAATAAATGATTTAACCGCACCTGAGATGCTACCAACCAAAAAGGAGCGTAGTGATCAAAGGGCGGTCGTCTCACGGCGAAAAGGGGAACAAAGTCAACGGTAGGCACTGTGGTTTGCGGCCTCGGCTTTGCACTTAGGAGTGCCTAACGGTGACAGCGATCCCTGGATCACTGTGAGAAGACCATAACAGAATGGGGCATGGACCCACCACAAGGAAAATCCATAGCCCCGACCCTCCCTACAAAGGGGTGTTGCAAGCGAGAAGTTAAAGACGAGGTGTAGCGTTGTGGTTGCGGCCCACTGGTTTTGCACTTATGAGCGCTGTATCAAAATCCTACCTGATCGGGAGCCACACTGCCCAAAAGAGGATCATTCGAGAACACGCCGGGACTGAGCATGGATCCACCACAAGGAAAATCCATCGCCCGGCCTCTCCGGAGGGGGTGAGGCAAAAGGGAAATCAGGACGAGATGTAACGCTGGGGTTTGCGGTCTTTAGACTTTTGCACTTAACAGCGTTGCGTCAAAATCCTGGCTGATCGAGAACCACACAACCCAAAGGAGAATGGCACACCAACACACTAGCAAACAAAAGCCTCTCCTTCAGGAATGAATATAGATAAGTGGGGCAGAAATAAGAAACAATAGGCCTTATCACATCTCTTTGTTTTTCTTTTTTCGCAAATTTCGTTTTCGAATAAAGGATGTACATAATAAGGTTACCCAAACGGAATGATCTGGGGTTGAAAAAGGACCCTTTTATAAACACCAGACTAGCAGAAAAATCGCAGGAAGGTCCTCTCTAAGCGCACATGGTATCGCTGCTGTACCTCCCTTGACAAATGAATACGGTCCCTATCATAGTGCCTGTGGAGGCGGCCATCGCTGTCCCAAACTTGTCAAATATGAAACGCTTTCCGAGTCGCCGTCGTAGATACTGATTAATCTGACGCAGGAAAGTCTCAAACCAAGAAGGATCAATATTACCTCGGAACGACCCCCGAGGCAACACCTCACCAACAAGGCCACCAATGCCCGCCGCCTCCAGAGACCCAATAAGGGACATGATCATCTGCCCGATATACCCCCGCTGATCATAACTGATATCGTTCCCGCCTATGTGGAGAAGCACCACGTCAGGTTTCCACGCAATCATCCTGTCCCACAAGTCAACATCATAGCTCGCCACGCGCATACCACCACGGCCGAAAAACCGAGCCTTGCCTGGTACATCAAACCGCCCTCCGTACTGCCCTTGTTGTTTAACACAAGAATCACCAAAAACAGCAAATCGCGCCATGACCGTAATTAAAACGGACGGTCAAGACGGCCACATATTTATACTGATAAGGGAAATTAACTAACTAACTAGGGCATGACTTAGCGCGACCCTGAAGGAGGGCATCAACACAGAACTACCCACGCAAAACTGAAACAACATACAGCCATTCACGCAATGCTCAATTAGGTAGATATGGCGAAAGTTGTAAAATTGTAGAGTAGGAATCCCGTAGAGAGGATAGTATAGGAAAAGAGAGATAAAAAACCTGGAGATAGAAGAAGAAGAGTTTTTTTCCCAAAAAGCGATTTCAAACATTGTTAACTGTAAATATGACACATAAAAACAAGATCGCATAGGAGCGCTCGACTGCGCACATGCGCAGGCGGGCGCTTGTATGCGACCCACATGATTATATGAATTTGTACTAACTACATTGCTAACGAGATCGGCACACGTTATCTCGGGCCCTCAAACGACTAGGTAGGAATACAATTCCTCCTATAGTGCCTTCCTTCACATAGGATGCGATAATGACATGCAAACATGGCGACTCAGAATGACCCACTTACGGTCCCACAGAATATGACATCCTACGTGGAGGAGGGCACCACATTTTCCTAACTTTAACAAAAAAAAAATGCCTAAAAGGGGATTGACCTACTTCCGCATCCTCCGCGATAGAGGTCACCCACAAACTAAAATAAACACGAACTTGGGCCCGAGACGGCGGAGGCCGGCACACTATACTATATGTTTTATTTACAGAATAAACAAAAATCACAAAATATAATCTACAAGCACAACCTTGCAGGTACAAAAACTGTCCTACCCAGCAACAGAGAGCGGGTGGGCTTGCCCCAAAACGGACAACACCATCTTTAAAGCACAAGAAAAACAAACAAGACAGGTCCGTGGCGGGGTGAGCACATCCGCCCGCAAATATACTCAATAAGCTGGGGGCACAGACCAAATAATGAAAAAATACGTTACAAAAATATGCAAAAATCAAATAAAAAAAAATAGAAAACAAAAATACCAATATCAAAATTGATACTAAAAGCGTAGACGACATCCATAGACATGGTGCTGGCGTGAGGGTGTAGATGCGGCTGAAGCTACAAGCTAGAAGAAAGAAACAGATGGACTCTACAATTTTGTGGTGCAAATAAGCACCACAAAATGGCTAAAAACTTTATGTCTCGAATCCCCTGATTGGATATAAGGTGCATAACACGTAACATGGAAACGTGTATTGCAATCTTTAGAAACGTCTTCCAAATCGCAATGAAACTTTCAAACAAAATTAACCGTTAAACGATCCCCTTAATGATAAGTTATAACTCGGAGCCTACCCTGTTACACAAAACAACCCACACCCCTTTGCGGCAAACCGCAAAAACCAAGGCACAGCACTGCTATAACTTAAACGCAGTGCAATCACATAGCCAAACCTTTAGAATGGAGTTCCAAATTATTACAACTAAACTACGTTGCACCAAAACAAAGGCTCACATTGGAACTGTGCAACACATCCACAGCCCTTGAAAAAGTGAAGCACGCCTAGCCCAGAAGCTCCAACAAATAAAGATGCCCTTTAGCGACAGGAAACATGTACTCCTGAAGCAAACGGGAAGACAAAATATAAGCCCCATCGAGACCTGGAAAGGTCACGGCACCGTTTCATAAACCGATTAGGACGGAGCTCGGCGAATGGCTACAGGGCAAGGGGATGCCCGTGGGCTCGGAGACACGTGAGACGACAAACACGGACGGACGGGGCTGGAGCCGAACGATGGTCTCCCTGTTCATCGGCAACGGGGAATAGGGTATCACCGAACGGCTACGGTGTAGTGCCAGCATGGATTCGTTCCCTGGGACCCCACCAGCTGACGACCCGCGACAAGGGGAAACTGGAAAACAACAACAACAAAGTCATTTCAGAATAAAGAAAGTGGGTTTGTGACTTATTTTTCTTTAAGATTTAAACAAGACACAGCGAAAGCAGCCTATACTCACATTATATTAGAATATAATAAACATTTTACCACCCTAAAATTGAATTTTTCAGATAAAAAATCCTGATTATTTTAATATTTTAGCACATTACATACATTGCGGATACCCAGTAGAAACGCCTCGACGAGGCTGTTCAAAGAGAATAATATAATAAGTCACATCTATACTATCAGCCAATCAGACTACAGTGTATACTGTTTTCGTTCAAATTTACAAACTGACTGGTTGACAAACAGTGTAGATCCTGATCAGATGGCTTCTTCAGAACTAATCTGATCTGGATCTACACTGTTTGCAAAGTTAGGGGTTGTCATGAACAGCAGGATAAGGGTTAATATAATGTAAAAAAATGGTTTGTGGTTTGTCATTGTAAACCTCACTTTTTCTATGTAATTAAGATAATCAACCAATCAAACAATCCATAAAACTAACGTGGTCTTGCGCGTAATATCAATATCACGCACCCCCCCCCCCCCCTCTCCACCACCACACACAAACCTTTATTGTTCAGTTTTGTGACATAAACGGTCAATTTCATAGCATAGACTCCGGGTGAACCATTGTGCATTTTACATTAAAAATGTATTTTACATTTAAAAATGACGTGCCTCCGTGGCCTAGTGGGTAAGGGTGCTGACTCTTAAACATTAGACTCTCACCGCTGTGAATTCGAGCCTTGGTTAGGTGGTGTTCTCCGGGTACTCCAGTTTTCGCCCACCTTTGATTGATGATTGGCTCGATAAGAGTGAAATAATCTTTAAAGGGCCGTGAAACCAAAATCCAAACATTTAAAAATGACAACCTTGTATATTGTAATTTAAGGGAGTAATGCGTGAAATAAACACAGCTTCTGAAACGATTGCACAAATGAGATAAATTTAATAATTTATCTCGGCTAGGCCCAGAGAAGATTAATTAATGAGACAAAGAAAAAAAAACAATGTTTGGACTTCATAAGAGAAAAATGACACGATCCAGACGAAAGATTCTTACTTCTTATGTATGACTTTTAGGCACGAACCATAAATTCCGGGTGCTCATTTTTTTATTTCTGCTCTAAAATATAGATTGTGGGTACTCGTTAGAACCGCCTCGCAGAGGCAGTTCTTATGTGTACCCACAAATTATATGAACAAGAAAAATATCATTTTTTCCTTAATATTGCTGGTTTTGGCCATGAAATGTACAATGTATTTGAATAGGCTTGTTTCCGTATTGATGGAAATATGCATCGTATTATATAAATTATAACTTATCAAGAGCATTAAAGTTTTCTAAACACATGAAATAAAACACCGCATCTACAGGACTGGTGTAAAATCTAAAAAAACATTACATAAATATGACTATTCAAATGTAGATTGCAAATTTTACCGTCAAAAACTGAAATGTTTTTGACCCTCACAAACATTAATTATCTTATTTCTGCTAAAAACATAGATTGTGGTTACTCGTTGGAACCGACTCCGAGAGGTGATTTTAAGAAGCACCCACATTCTTTATGTTGAGCAGAAATGATATAAAATAAAAGACTTTTGAGCTTAAAATCATACGTTTGACTGTTCTGACGAGTCATGATCGTCATTCTAACGAGTACTCTCAATCTATAATTAAGAGCAGAAATAAGAAAAAAAAACTTTTTCTTAAATTGCTGTAAGTTGGCCGTGAAATTTGCAATGTATTTGAATAGGTGCGTTTTCGTAATGATGGAAATATACATCGTTTCATTCAAGTTTTCTAATTAAGCAGTTTGTAGCTTTCCTAGGCGAAAATATAATTATACCAAATCTTAAAATCAAGCTTCCAAAGGTTGCTAATTAAAAACATAATTTTACATAAAAAAAAAAAATAAATAAGTTATAACACGAGTACAAAGTTTTTAATTATATATGTAGCCTATATTTGTTTTCTTCTTAAAGCCAAATATTCTTTTTAATTCTATCAATCATATTATCCATATTGATACCGATTTTCAATTCGATTCATTCTAGTATCCTGTGTATACAAGTCCCGCGTCTGTGTAATCTTTACACATTTTTGATTCGATCCTTCAAAAATAGCTATTTTCTACAATCCGTTGGCCACTTTTAATAAACTGATTTTCTAATATTTTTCCCACATGAATATAGATATTATATAAATCTTTCTAATTAGAGGTTATAGCGCATGGAGAAAGTTTAACAAATATGACTTCTGAGCCTTTGAATTAAGGCTATTTTTCATTTTTGTTGTAAAAAACAAAGACTTAATAGGGGAATACCCTAGTGGCATTCATTAGAATCTGGGCCACCTTAAAATTTATTTTATTTCAACAAATTTGGTACCAAAATGAAGCAGATACATTTTTCTATCAAATGCGAGGTTATAATAATATCTTGAAGAAATGAAAATAAATGATTTTATTAGTTAAATATCGGGCTTCTATATAACTCTATACATTTATCTACTATTACCTGTATGAAAACAGGCGACTGGCTGTGACGTCACAGAAGTGACAGATAAGTGTGGATTAGTACCTATAGTACGAGTATTCCTGCTTATGATCGCTGTAATCACATCCTAGCATGTATAGCATTTGTATTCTGACAGATTTATTCCTGGAATTTTAATAAGCTCGCGTGAAATGGTCCGTTCTGTGAACTTTGGTTTTGGAATTCTAACGTTTGCCTAAAGTAATATGTTACATCTACCCTTTGGTCAGCAGCCTTAAGCGACGTTTTCACACTTGCGTCAAAACATTTACTACATTTAATAAAAACTATTCCATATATTTTAAGCAAATTTGCATAAAAATCCACCAATTATAAGTGGTCATGTCTAGCGATCAAAATTTTGTTTTGTTAGGTTAAGTAGGAACAGAACATCGTTTTGTTACGGCGAGAACAACATTTGATTAATGCCATATTTAAACAAAGGAAAAGTTTTAATTTTTCAGAACACACGTCGCTACGTTGCTTTGTAATCGAAATAGGCTACATTTATAACTAGCAGATTTTTAAGTTTGTATCAGACACTGTTTAAAAAGAAATAGTGTTATCGGCAAATCTAATATAAAATATGATCATAAATTTCTGTCATTTATTTTCACTTACCAGTGTTGATCCCAGTCCATGACCCGCGTGCCGTTAGCCAAAATCATTATTTTTTCTTTACATTTTAGACCAAGCCTCTCCTAACTTCATCACAAATATAAGGAATCAACAATGCATGTGAGTAATATCCTGTTCTATTAAACGATCATTTAATAACTGTCTTATTCCTGGTTGGATTGTGAAATTACTTGGCAGAAATGTTAACCATCATAAGACGATGTGTTGTGCGCAAGACCCAGGACGGTACCTCCAAGGTCAAGGTCATACTAAGAGATCAAAGGTAAAAAAGTGTCTTTGTTGTGTCCAGTCAATAACTTTTTTATTTCTGGATGGATACCAACATTAATAAGCCTGGAATTGAAAACAGTGTGTCTAGCCAAACATTTTCCCAATATTGCGGCAAGCAATTGTTCGGCTGTCGAAAGAGTTTGATTAAAATGTAGCAAAGAAAAAAACCCAAAAAAAAACATTACTTCTCTTCCTAGTCCAATAGCATGCGGACAGATGCATGTACGGCCTCAAAACCCGAATAATGTTATCCCATTTTATACTAGGCATAAACCCTCGTTATTTTAACTCGAATAACGTAGTAATACTGTTATTATTATTACTGTTTGTTATTTGTTTCAAGCTGGGTACTTGAAATGCACGATATGATGAAAAACTAGAATTTGTTTTCTACAAAAACACAGATGTCCACCACCCCCCCCCCCCGTTTTTTACCTCTAAGTTTGACCTTGACATTGGAGGTATTGACTTGGATCTTGGGTGCAACAAATCGTCTAATGAAGATGAACATTTCTGCAAAGTAACTTATCAAAGTTCATAGAGAAATAAGAAAGTTATTGACCGTACACAAAAAGCCATACTTTTTACCTTTGGCCTGTAAGTATGGCCTTGACCTTGGAGGTACAACACATCGTATCATGATGGTTAACATTTTTGCCAAGTAATTTCATAATCCATCAAAGAATAAGAAATATATTGACTGTACACAAAAAGGCCCCTTTTTACCTTTGACCTCTAGGTATAACCTTGACAATGGAGGAATGGACATTGGTCTGCACATGACTCATCGTCTAATGAAGGTGATCATTTCTGCAATGTTACACTAAAAAGTCCATCTAGAAATAAAAAGGTTATTGGCTGGACATAACATAGACACTTTTTTACCTTTGACCTTTTTGTATGACCTTGACTTTGGAGGTACCGACCTGGGTCTTGCGCACAACCCATCGTCTTATGATGGTTAACATTACTGCCAAGTAATTTCACAATTCATCCATGAATAAGAAAGTTATTGACTGAACACGAAAAAACGTCTATTTTTTACCTTTGACCTCTAAGTATGACCTTGACCTTTGAGGTACCAACAATGGTCATGCAAGAGACACATCGTATCATTGTGATCAACATTTCTGCCAAGTAATTTCGAAATCCATCAAAAATAAGAAATAATTGACAGAACACGAAAAAGGGCCCTTTTGACATTTGATCTCTAAGTATGACCTTGACCTTTGAGGTACCAACCTGGGTCATGCACGCAGCACATCATCTTATGGTGGTTAACATTTCTGCCAAGTTATTTTAAAATTTATCTAAAAATAAGAAAGTTATTGACCAAATACGAAAAAAGGCCCCTTTTCATCAACTTTGACCTATAAATATGACCTTGACCTTTGAGGTACCAAACTGAGTCATGCGCGCAACACATCATCTCATGGTGGTTAACTTGTCTGCCAAGTAATGTCAAAATCCATCTAAAAATTAGAAAGGTATTGACAAAATTCGAAAAAGGCTCTTTTTATATTTGACCTCTTAGTATGACCTTGACCTTTGAGGTGTCAATCTGATCCATATGCGCGACACATTGTCTCATGAGGGTTAACATTTCTGCCAAGTAATTTCAAATTCAATCTAAAAATAAGAAAGTTACTAACCAAACACGAAAAAACAAAATTTTTGACCTTTGACCTCTGTGTATGACCTTGACCTTTGAGGTACCAACCTGCGACATGCACGCAACACATCGTCTCATAATGGTTAACATTTCTGCAAAGTAATTTAAATATCCATCTAAAAATAAGAACGTTATTGACAAAACACGAAAAAGGCCCATTTTTACCTTTGACCTCTGAGTATGACCTTGACATTTGAGGTACCGTCCTGGGTCATGCGCGTGACACATCATCTCATAGTTGTTAACATTTCTGCCAAGTAATTTCAAAATCCATCTGACAATAAGAAAGTTATTGATCGGACACGATTTGCCCATACATAGATACATACCGACAAGCTTCCAAGGGAGATAACTCAAAAAGTATAAATTTCGAGAGTTATAGTTCTTGCACTCACCACGTCGTCTAATGTTGATTTATATTTGTATGAAGTTTCGTGAAGATAGCTTGAACGGTTTTTAAATTATAGAGCGGACACGATTTTGTGACAGGCGGACAGACAGACAGACGCCCGGGGGGAACAATATGTCTCCCCGTAAAGGGGGGGGGGAGAGACATAATAACAAACACATGAAAAACTCGCACTGAGAGCACATTATTTCTTTCTGATTGCATTGGTTTGCACGATTTTGATAGTCTGGCTCACAAGCATACACACATTTCCTCTACACAGCTGCACTTTGGACACCGTGTCCAGAACGCCAGATATACATTCATTGGTGTCGACAAAGCCCTTTGGTTTTAAATGTGTAACTCCTCTGAGGCGGAGTGTATGAATATGGCGATTTACGAAGTAAAATATCATTAAATAAGGCTCGTTTTAAGCAAAATTTATGTTCTCTATCCCTTGTAATAAAGAAGTGTCGATAGAGCTGGTTAACAATACCATGGCTCGCAACTACATAAATCTGTGTGTGTGTGTGTGTGTGTGTGTGTGTGTGTGTGTGTGTGTGTGTGTGTGTGTGTGTGTGTGTGTGTGTGTGTGTGTGTGTGTGTGAATTCGGGTTTAACGTCGCTTTCAACAATTTTTCAGTCATATCACGACGGTGGCTGGTTGCGACAGGGAGCTCAATGCTCACTTTTATAGTGCTGCCTCACTGAAGTATCATGCCCCAGACACATTACATGATACCACACCCAGTCACATTATCCTGACACTGGGTCGACCAGTCCTAGCTCTACCCCGTAAATCTGAGTGCCAAGCGAGGAGCAGCTAGTACCATTTTTAACGACTTTGGTATGTCGCGGCCCGGGATCGAACCCGTGACCTCCCGTTCCCCGGAGCAGACAGAACATTACGATAAGACGACCGTCTCCAGAATGGCTACTTTTCCGATGATTTTATTTAAGAAAAAGATCAGCTCTAACTGTGATTCGTTGAGTAATAAATCACAGTTTGGAGGTCAGTTGTAAAATAGATCAAATCTCAAGCGCGTAGCGCGCGTGATTTGTCTACTTACAACTGACCGACAAACTGTGATTTATTACTCAACAAATCACAGACAAGAGCTGATCTATTTCGATTCTAACACGCTGAAATCGGCAATAATGTTGTTGTTTCCTTCAAAATCTCACAACCTTTCGCCATTATTAGAAGAAATCCCGCTAAAATTATCGACTGAAACACATTCATTTATATCCTTTTCTTACGTTTTCGATGCGAGAAAATGACGTTACACCGTCTAACGTCATGGAAATCGACTAGTGACGTCATAAATTGGGAAATATAATGACGTCACTCGTCACGCTCTTCAGAGCTGTGATTTGTTGTAGAATAAAACACAGTTATTTTCCATTGCTTATATAGGTGCGCTGTGTTAGAATTTATATTTTTCTTATTTGTACTCCAAACATAGATTGTAGGTGCTCGTTAGAACCACCTCACTGGGTACTCACAACCTGTGTCTTGGAGCAGAAATACGCAAATAATGTATACCCCTGTAAACCCCATTTGTCTCATTATATAAAGTGGGGTTTAGAGGTGTATTCATTTCATGGACTTGTTAACATGACATATGGAGTTTTATTATCAGATGTTATTAATTGACTATCGGAGGCCATAGGTACTAAAGATATTTATTCTTGTAACAGTAGCACACGCCGTGTGTTCATAATTGTTTCATTGCCCCTTGTGATATACTGTCTATAGCAGATCTGAACACATGTTTTTTTTTTCTATTTAAAAGGTGTTGCCTGTCTTTGCGCCCAAATTATCTGTAGCAGCCTTGGGCTGGGGGATTGAAAGTGTGTGTGTGTGTGTGTGTGTGTGTGTGTGTGTGTGTGTGTGTGTGTGTGTGTGTGTGTGTGTGTGTGTGTGTGTGTGTGTGTGTGTGTGTGTGTGTGTGTATGCGTGTGCGCTAGTGCGTGTGCGTGTGTGTCTGTGAGTCCATTAGTTTGGCTGCTATGGCAACTTATAGTTTCCATAGACTTTTAATGGGGAAAATTGAAAAATGGCATTTACTGCCAAGCCTCTGCAGATATTTTGACAAAACTTTCATTGAAATGTTCCTGATGCAAGCTATTATCTGCCATATGATGTTTGGCCTACTGCTCATTTATTGGTTGCCATAGAAACCAAAATGCCAAAAAAAAAAAAATAGAAAAAAAAAATCATCTCCTCAGAAAACATATGCTCTAGGAGTCAGAGACTTTATTGGCCGAGGCTGCGTGGTGTGGCCCATCTTCTTTCTTATAATGTTTTCATTGCTCTTAAAGGATCTCATTTTTGATTTTTATTTGCCTTCACTGCAGCTGGTGTTGTGCCGTGTGGCGGCGGTAAAACGTCTCCCCGTACATCAACCATAGTGCAGTTTACATTTTACTTTTGGTCCTTTGAGATCATCGTGAATATTCTGAGAAATCAGAAATAAATTATCATTGGTTTAGACTCATTCAAGACAGGTTTTTAATTATTTGGACCCCTTTTGGATTTATATCAGTCTTTGAATCGACTGCCTATTCGAAATTCGCAAAATTGTAGTACGTTTCCTCTGGCTTTCTTTGCCGGATCGTTGCGGGGTCGCTGATGAGGCTTTATTGGCCGAGGCTGCGTGGTGTGGCCCATCTTCTTTCTTATAATGTTTTCATTGCTCTTAAAGGATCTCATTTTTGATTTTTATTTATGAAAATATTCACCATATTTGTCTTTACAGGTTTTGTCTTTTTTTATGAAATCCGGCGTTTAGTTTGGTCGCTATAGCAACTTACATTTTCCTTAGACTTACAATGGGGTAGATTGAAAAATGGCATTAACTGCCAAACCTTTGCAGATAGTTTGACACAACTTTCCTAGCAATGTTCCGTAAGCAATCTACCACCTGCCATATGATTTTAGGTCTGCTGCTCATTTTTACTGGTTGCCATGTAAAACAAAATGAAAAAATAAAAATAAAAAAAGTACTTTATAATCATCTCCTCAGAACCATATGCTCTGTGAGGCTGAGAGTTTATGGAAATATTCACAGTATTTGCTTTTAGAGATTGTGTTGTTTTTTTTTGTTGTTTTTTGGTTGTTGTTTTTTTTTTGTGTGTGTTTTTAGGAAATTCGGCTCTTTAGTTTGGTTGCTATGGCAATTTAGATTATCATAGACTTATAATGGGGAAAATTGAAAAATGGCATTAACTGTCAAACCTTTGCAGGTATTTTGACATAGATATTATTCATAGAAATGTTCCTTAAGAAATCTACCATCTGTCATATGATTTTAGACCCATTGGCATTGCTCATTTTACTGGCTGCCCTGGAAACCTAAATGAAAAAAAAAAAAAAAAAAAAAAAAAACATAAAACACCATCTCCTCAGAAACCATATGTTCTATGAGGCTGAGAGTTTATGGAAATATTCACAATATTTGCCTTTACAGGGTCTGTGTTTTTTTTTTTGTGTGTGTGTGTGTTTTTTTTTTAATGAAATTCGGCTCTTGAGTTTGGTTGCTATGGTAACTTAGATTTTCCATAGACTTGTAATTGGGAAAATTGTACAATGACATTGACTACCAAACCTTTGCAGATATTTTGACTCAACTTTCATAGAAATATTCCTTAAGCAATATACAGTCTGTCTTACGATTTAAGGCATATTGTTCATTTGACTGGTTCCCATGGAAAGCAAAATGAAACAAAATAGAAAAAAAATACTTACAAAATCATCTCCTCAGAAACCGTATGATTTCTCAGACTAAGTGTTTCTGGAAAAAATCACCATATTTGCTTTTTACAGGTTTTGTGTTGTTTGTTTTATTAAAGTCGGCTTTTTCGTTTTGTTGCTATGTCATCTTAGAGTTTCCATTGACTTATAATGAGGAAAATTGAAAAATGGCATTTACTGACACGCCTTTGACAAAACTTTCATAGAAATGTTCTTGAAGTAATCTACCAGCTGCCATATGATCATAGGCATATTGTTCATTTTTACAGGTTGCCCCATGTAAACCAAAAAAAAAAAAAAAAAAACATAAAAAAATATCTCCTCAGAAACCGTATACTCTATGAGCCTGAGTCTTTATGAAAATATTCACCATATTTGCCTTTTCAAGTTTTGTGCTTTTTTTTTTGTTTTTGTTTTTTCATGAAATTTGGCTCTTTAGTTTGGTTGCTGTGTCAACTTAGAGTTTCCATTGACTTCTAATGGGACATATTAATAAAAAAATGGAATTTACTGGTATGCCTTTCCACATATCTTGACTAAACTTTCCTAGAAATATAAATATTTTTAAGCAATCATGTATCTGCCGAATGATTTAAGGCCAACTGGTCACTTTTATTGGTTGTCATGGAAACCGCCCGATATAGAATAAAACACACTTAAAAATGGTCTTCACAAAAACCATATGCTCTATGAGGCTGAGACTATATGGAAATATTCACCATATTTGCCTGAACAGGTTTTATGTTGTTGTTTTTTTTTTTTTTATGGAATTCGACTCTTAAGTTTAATTGCTAAGGTATCTTAGAGTTTCTATAGATTTGTAATGGGGAAAATGAAAAAAATGCATTTACTGCCAATCCTTAGTAGATGTCTTTGCAAAACATTCATAGAAATATTTTTAAGCAATCTTGTTTCTGCCATATAATAGAAAAAGTACTTTAAAAATCATCTCCTCAAAAACCATATGCTCTATGGGACTAAGGCTCTGTGGAAATATTCAACATATTTGCCTTTATAGATTTTGTGGGGTTTTTTTTTTATGAAATTTTGCTCTTTATTTTGGTTGCTTTGGGAAGTTAAGAGGTTCAATAGACTTATAATGGGGAAAAATGAAAAATAACTTTTACTCCCTTCAATAATTTTTTTAAAACTTTCATAAAAATGTTCCTTAAACAATGTTCTATCTGCGATATGCTTTTAAGGAACAGTTCGGTTAAAAAAAAAAAAAAAAAAGATAAAAAAAAAACAATTAAAAAAATCATCTCCTCAGAAACCATATGCTCTATGAAACAGAGAGTTTATGGAAGTATTCATCATATTTGCCTACATTTTTTTTTTTTTTTTTTTTTTTTTGAAATTTCGGATCTTTGGCCGCTATGGCATCTTAGAGTTTCTATAGATTTGTAATCGGGAAAATTGAAAATTTGCATTTAATGCCAAGTCTTAGTAGATATTTTGGCAAAACATTCATAGAAATATTTTTAAGCAATCTTGTGTCTGCCATATGATTTTAGGCCTACTGCTCATATTTATTGGTTGCCATTTGAAACAAAAACAAAACAAAAAAAAAAACAAAAAAAAAAAAAAAAAAAAACATCACAAGAAAAAAAGAAGAACATTTTTAAAACAATCATCTCCTCATAAACGATATGCACTATGAGGCTGAGGCTTTATGGAAATATTCACCATATGTGCCTTTACGGGTTTGGTGTTTTTTTATGGACTTTGATTCTATGATTCGGTTGCTATGGGAAGTTTAGAGTTTACATAGAGTTTTCCTTTCTTGGCTAGTGATGTTTCTCGTGCGGCATCCTATTGCGTTTATATTTCGCAATTATTTCGATTTTCCAGACTATCTAGTCATTCACGGAGATATTGCACTGATGGATTAGGCTGCCTTCATGCGGACTGAACAAATTATTGGTCTAAATTGCGACGGAAGTAAGGGCGAGGACTTTGGCCACGTAATCAGTGACCTTTCTAAGGCGGTTCTCCTGTCGTGGTTTGTTTTTGTTATGGTTAGTCTTTGAGTGTGTGTATCGCTTATATTATTTTGTTTTGAATAGCCCATTGGCCATTTTGGGGTAAACTCTTTTTTGGCTTTCCGCTATTGATGTTTCCATTAGGGTGTAGTTGTTTCAGGTTTGTGTCTCATTCCCTTTAGTGTCTCTGATTGGAGCAGTGAGTGAATTGTATTGCCTTCACTTCTATTTTATAATGGGGATAATTGAAAAAAAAGAGTTTTACACCTTTAAATATATTTTGTAAACTTTCATAGAAATGTCCCTTAAACAATGTTCTATCTGTCATATGATTCTAAAGCTAATTGGTTGCCACAGATGGTTGTCAATTGTCGTTTGTTGTCTTGCAACAACACATTCAAGAGACATCAGACCTCTGAAGCCACCAGACTGATTGGATCCAAGTTTTATCTGTAGCGTCTTTGGGCGCAGGGCTTCTATGGTAAATTAAAATACATTGCTGCCAGTGGGCAGTGCTGCCTGATCTCTGGTGAGCAAAGTGACCCATGGGCCTCTTGTTTTAAATACTTATGCCCCATTTCTAAGGCGGTGGCGGACATAATGTTTTAGTGGAGATATGGTTTGAGTCGGCATTGACAACGGTATCGGCTTTGTTGTTTAAAGCATTATCTCGTATCTCCTGAACATATTGATGGATTCTGACTAAACTTGCATGTTTAAATTACTAGGATAGGGGAAAAGAAACATAAGGGTTTGATGGCCTTTACCTTAATTTCAATGGCATAGGCTCCCTCAAAACTGTTCATTTGGGACAAAGAATGGCTTGTCGGAACCTAATCTCACGGCGGTTCTAATGAGTACCCGCAATCTATATTTTAGAGCAGAAATAAGAAAAATATCACATTGTTTCATCTTAAATTTTTAACATTTTTTGGCGGTACAATTTACAATGTATTTGTAAAGGCGTGTTTTCGTAATGAACCCTTTTCTAGAACATGTTGTTATCCTGATCATGGTAGTTGATTCCAGAATCCCCAGGGAAATTGTGCTTCAATTCCAAATATCAATATATTATGGATACATCAAGTGGATCTTTCTAATTTATTCTTAAACTGTTTGCTGTTCGTAAATGTTAGAATCGCCGCGATGAGTAGACAATATATATCTAGTATACTACTATAGCCTCAATCAAAGCACTGAGAGTGCTGATGGAGCGTAGCTTTGATAATTTGATTTAGCGTCTGATTCGTATTTTAATTCAGGCTCATATTGATCCAATGAACATAGCTGTTTGAAGCTATTCTGGGCCAGAAGTCGTGTTAAAGCAACAAGACCAATATTGAAATTAACTCACGCTAAGGTGTAGACCCCGCAACAACCATCACGAAAACACGCCTGTACAAATACATTGTCATTTTTTTTTTTTTTTTTTGGCAAAAAAAAAAAAAATGGAAATTTTAAGATACAAAATTGTGATATTTTCTTATCTCTGCTCAAAACATTGATTGCGGGGACTTGATTGAACCGCCGTGGCGAGGCAGTTTTTCAAGTACCCACAATCAATGTTTTTGAGCAATACAGCAACCATGCAGTTCAACAGTTTACTTGAAGATTTCTGCTGAGCTATAGTTCGTGCAATAACTGCGGCTTGCGCAATTGTTTGGCGGCTTTAAAGTTATTTTATGGAATCAGTTTTTGAAAAATTACCTTTGGGAGGTTATTTATCTTGCATTAGACATTCTTCTTGGTTACGACTTGATTGTGAAAAATTATCATACTTTTCCCAGCAGTTTATAAGTTATACATCCGCAATCAGTCTTTAAAAATTGCCTCGGTGAGGCTGTTTATAAAGCTATCTGGCATTAGACAATACCATTAGCTTGATCTTGTCAATTTACATCTGCATGCAAAACATTATAAAAATATATCCGTCGGGTTGAAAGTTATAAGACCGTGTCAGTGGGTGAATTTTTTACCTTGCCGAGGCTAAAATAAAGAAATTGGGCATTCAGGAATCGCGTTGGTTAGATCTGTACATTATCTCTCTGCATGCTAACAGTTGTCAAAAATATTCCAAGTAGATTAGAAGTTACACTTCGAAATAATTTTTCAGTTTGCCTAGGCGAGGCCGTTTGTAAAGTAATTTGGCATAAGACAATTTTGCGGGTTATGTATTGTCAATATCAACCTGTATGCCGAAAATGATCAAAGCCGGGTTTAGATGTTATACTCTGTATTCATTTTTTATATTATTTTGCCTCGGCGAGGCCATTCATAAAGTAATCTTGCATAAAACAGCCTCACGGGTTAGGTATTGTCAATATCAACCCGAATGCCAAAAATGATCGGAATATTCAGAGAGGTTTGAACATTATACTCTGTTAACATTTTTCTAAAAATATACTTAGTCAAAAAAGTAACTATACCAACTTTCGGGTGAAACTCACTGGATATCTGGCAGCTATTGAGCTAAACTTGGCTGTAGACATTTAAATCGGACGTTTAGCTAGAGAATGCTCAAACTTGCATTTGTCCATACCTTTCTGCTCCACAGTTGTCTTCCAATATGTGCTTTGAAAGATTTTGGTAGAAAATGGACATTGCGCATGCGCATAAAGTTCTTTTTTGTCTAAGATGGAAGACAGTATTCTCTGAACATCGGATAACACTTTACTTTAACAATATCTCATGATCTCGCTTCAAAAGCGAGGTTTTAATTTGTGAAATTCTCAAATTATCTCCCTTGCAATTAAAAATATAGCAATTTTCGAACTGCTGTAATTTTTATTCCTGTCAATCAATTTTTGCCATTTTTTCAAAAAACGCTTTGTGTCCACCATTGCTTTTCACCATGATGGTAAAAAATACAGAAAATTTATGTAGCATGTAGCACTATCGATTGCAATTTTCTATGGAGGTCCCATTGAAAGCAGCATTTGCACACAACTTCTAAGAACTGGAGGTCAATATGTGATAGCCTATTTCTCGTAGCTGATGCAACTTAAGTTCCAAATCTTTTGTGAATAGACGCAAATGGTATCTAAAGAAATGTCAAATGTATTAGATTTTAGAAATGTAGGGTACATGGAAATTTTGTGATGTTAAATCATAGCATGTTTTAATGATTTTTCTCTGCGAAAATGACACAGTGACCCCTTGGGTGTTTAAAGCAGTAGTCTACGATGATGTGTTTACGAAAACAAAAACGAATGGTGCTTTTGCACGGACAAATGAGTCTTCTTATCACAACATAACAAACTTTGTGTTGTTTTTATCTGTAGTAGCTATAGTAACAGAAGCAATTTTAGTTATAGGAACTTTTTTGACTGAGTATATATTGCATCGGTGAGGCCATTTATGAAGTGATCTTGCATACGACAGTTTCTTGGGTTAGTTATTGTCAATATCAATCCATAGGAATATTTGAAGAGGTTTAGACATTATACTCCGTTATTATAATATAAAAATAAATTGCCTCGACGAGGCCATTTATGAAATGATCTGGCATTAAGGCAATTTCTTTGGTTAGATATTGTCAATACAGCACAGTACACAGTCTTTTACCGGAAACCAACAACTGCCCTTCTTGGATCAGCGAAAGGGATAGAATCACCGTGGAATAGATTTCACGATCAATCTCCTGGAAAGAATGTTGCCGAACCCGGCAGGTATCGAACTTGCGTCTGAGCTGAAAATTTGCTTTATTTATGGTCACGTGCCTAGGGCGCAGACAGGTCGCTTTAAAAAAATAACCCCCCCCCCCACACACACACACACATTAACCAATACTCTGAGTATATGTCTAGCAGCCTTTTTAGGGACAAACATAGCAGACCCAAATCAGACGCTACAACAAGTGGCGTCTCATCTGTGTCTAAACTGCAAAATTTACTCCTTTCAATATAAGCCTTGACTTGCACCTGTCCAAACTCATTCCAACTGTCTTATTTTGGTAATACATTATCGACCCACACTGCGTACTTTTAACCCATTTTAAACGAATGGAATCCTCAACACCTTATATCAGTATGGGATGAGTTCATTTTAAAATCAGGGATGTCAGGTTGTGGCTTCCACGAAATATTTGGCAAAAATGGCTGAACCTTTTTTGTAAGTATGCAGTGAAGGGCATAATGAGACTCTGCGTTGTGTGGTATCTGATCTGGGTTTGTCATGTTTGCAAGTTGCCAGGTTTGGGATTTTATGGTACAAATGGGCTGTAAACTGGGTTATATGAACTGAACTATAAAACGATTAGACTGCTACACAGTTCATCTATTAAAAATATTCATCTATTCCGTTTGAAATAGGTGGTCTGTGAAGCAGTCTATAAGAAGATACCGCATGGCGTAATAATCTACTACGTTAACACGGGGTACTATATTCTCAGGTCATATGCATTAACACCGAAAGTAGTGCCGAAATCACTTCTCATCTCACTGGAGCTACGCTGCAACAGCTACGCTCCAAAAACTAGAGAAAAGGCAGATATTTATCAAGTCACATTCGCTTTCCAATAAATATGGTACAGGAACTCACCGAAATAGACCGTACTGTAAATTAAGGTCCAAATCCACCTCTTTTGTCATTATAGGTATGTAACATCTGTATATGCAAACACGGTTGCATATAGGCATAGACGAGAGATTTTGTTTGTTTGATTTGAGGTTTAACGTCCCCGTCAACACTGTAAAGGTCATTTTGGAGACGTTGCTTCCAATTTTGTGGGACTTTTACCCGACATTGAGATGAAATGACATCACAAGCCCTGTCGCCCAATGAAACCAATAGGGTTTATAAGCATGGACGGTCCGCCTCGCACCGCGGTTCCTGGACAGACTGAGATCCTCTAAGTTGTTTACCAGTACTAGTGTGCGGGCCGGATTCAGCTCTGCGTGGAAGCATCATGCAGCCCATATATTTCTTCAAGCCCCTATTGGCGGGGGCCGCATAGACGAGAGATAAACCTTCCCTGTAAGGGAAATGGGTACACCTGGCAAATTCGGGACTTCGTGTTCGCTTAAACTCTTTCCGACAGAAAAACGGATCTACTCTTAAAGGAAACAATTTGCTCCTTAGGAGCACAAAAATACTTTTGCAAGAGTTTCCTTCCTTGGAGGTGTATCCATTAAAAGGAAGGCTTCCACGGCTATAATGATGAGGTCACTGATGAGGCTTTATTAGCCGAAACTACGTAGTGTGGCCCATCTTCTTTCTTATGAATGTTTTCATTGCTCTTAAAGGAACTCATTTTTGATTCTTATTTGCCTTCACTGCAGCTGGTGTTGTGCCGTGTGGCGGCCGAAAAACGTCTCCTCGTACATCAACCATAGTGCAGTTTATATTTTACTTTTGGTCCTTTGAGGTCAGCGTGAATATTCTGAGAAATCGGAAATAAATCAATGGTTTAGACTCATATTCTAGACAGGATTTTAATTATTTGGACCCCATTTTGATTTATATCAGTCTTTGAATCGACTGCCTATTCGAAATTCGCAAAATTGCAGTATGTTCCCTCTGGCTTTCTTTGCCGGATCATTACAGGGTCACTGATGAGGCTATATTAGCCGAAACTACGTAGTATGGCCCATCTTCTTTCTTATGAATGTTTTCATTTCTCTTAAAGGAACTCATTTTTGATTTTTATTTGCCTTCACTGCAGCTAGTGTTGTGCCGTGTGGGGGCCGTAAAACGTCTCCCCGTACATCAACCATAGTGCGGTTTATATTTTTTTACTTTTGGTCCTTTGAGGTCAGCGTGAATATTCTGAGAAATCAGAAATAAATTAATGGTTTAGACTCATATTCTAGACAGGTTTTTAATTATTTGGACCCCATTTTGATTACACGACCCGCAGAAAAAGCGACCGACTGAAGTCGGTTGATTTTCTAAGAGTGCCCTAAAATCACCGTGTCATTCTGTCATTCTGCCAGTCTGTCCGTTCTTAACCCGTTTGTAAAAAATGGTGATAGTGACTTAACCGCTTGGAATATTTAAACAATTTTTCGCATACTGATTGATATCAATGAGATATAACCAATAAATTTGAGAAATATTACATTCCATTTAGTATAGCCTCGCCGAGGCGAAAAATGCGAAAATTTTCGAACTGCTTCACATCGGAAACCGTTGGGCCGATTGAAGTCAAATTTCATATGGAGCCTCTATGGGATTGGAAAAACCAAAATTTGCTCATGGGGTCCAGGTCACATGACCAAAATGGCCGCCAAGCCATATATGGTATGTTTGTCTGTCCGTCCGTATCCCGTTTGTGAAAATTGGTGATGGTGACTTAACCGCTTGGAATATTTATACAATTTTTGGCATACTGATAGATATCAATGAGATCTAACCAATGAACTTGCGAAATATTACATTCCTTTTAGTATAGCCTCGCCGAGGCGAAAAATGTGAAAATTTTCGAAATGCTTCTCCTCGGAAACCGTTGGGCCGATTGAAGTCAAATTTCATATGGAGCCTCTATGGGATGGGGGAAACCAAAATTTGGTCCAGGTCACATGACCAAAATGGCCACCAAGCCATATATGGTAAAAACCCTTCAAAAATAGTCTACTGTAGAACCACTGGGCAGATTTCCACGACACTTGATAAATAGCGTCTGGGACGTAGGCCCATCATAAATTGCTAAAATGGTGACCCTGGGTTGACCTTGACCTTCTTTGTTCCTAGGTCAAACTTTGACACATATGCTTTTGTATTGGAAAAGTGAGAATGCATTTTATCCTGCAAACGATTCAGAATACAGTATTAAAGTATAAGATATATTTTTGCTCCTTACGATAAGGCGCATTTATTGGGGGAACCGTTTTAGGTCCAGGTCACATGACCAAAATGGCCGCCATACCCATATATGGTAACACTCATGAAGCTAAAAGCATCCGGCGGGTCGTGCACTTCAGCTGAAGCACTGGTTTATATCAGTCTTTGAATCGATTGCATATTCGAAATTCGCAAAATTGCAGTATGTTTCCTCTGGCTTTCTTTGCCGGATCATTACAGGGTCACTGGTGAAGCTTTATTAGCCGAAACTACGTAGTATGGCCCATCTTCTTTCTTATGAATGTTTTCACTGCTCTTAAAGGAACCCATTTTTTGATTTTTATTTAAAGTTATCATTATGTTTTAAAAATGAAAACAGTGACGTTAAATCGTCGGCCATGCTGATCATGTAAGGCCAAAACATTTTCAAAATGTAACTTTACATTTCTCAAACGCGTGTCATGGGGTATAGGTATTCAGGACACTTGTGTACGTTTATTTTGAGAAGACTCCGTGGTGTAGTGGTTATGCGTCTCACCTTGTACAGCAGGGGTCGCAGGATCGATCCCGGGCTTCTCCAGACTTTCGGATGAGTCTTTAAACCGAGGTACCGTCTCCGTATGACCTTAGCTGTTGGGGAGACGTAAAACTCAAATACTCACTCACTCATCTTTATTTTGAGGTAGCTGGGATAACATCCCTTAAATCATGCCGATTATGGCCAGCAGGCACACGGCCCTAAGGCAGCGTCAAATCAACGTACATGTAGATGTGACGTTGCATAAACATCATGACGTTGTACCGACGTTGTTATGACGTTACAATTTCGTCATGTGACTGCTGGGTGCCTTCTGACCTGGCTCTTTGATTTATTCTCAGCAACACGAGGTACCTCCATACCATCGCGAAAACAGGCCCATATAATTGTGACCCCCTTGAACCCCACTTTTATATAGTAAAACTGGAGTTTACAGAGGTAAACCTTATTTTTCTAATTTCTGCTCTAAAATATAGATTGTGGGTACTCGTGAGAACCGCCTCAATGAGGCGGTTCTAACGTGTCTCCACAATCTATATTTTGAGCAAAAATACTAAAATATATCACAATTTTTCAGGATAAAATTTTCACTTTTTGGCGAAAAAAATTACAATGTATTAGTATAGGCGTGTTTCCGTAATGCGAAAGTCACGTGTATATCGTCGTGTATGACTCAAAATAGAAGTGTAGGCAATGATAAGGAATCGGTAAAATTAACCCACAGCTCCCATCAGAGACACTAAAGGGAACGAAACACAAACATGAAACAACAGACGCTAATAGAAACATCAACAGCGGAAAGCCAAAAGAACAGTTACTTTCCCACAAAATGGCCAATAGGCTATCCAAAATGAAATAATATAAGTGACAAAACATGTCATTTCATCTCAATGTCGGGTAAAAGTCCCATAAATTTGGAAGCAACGTCTCGAAAATGACATTTACAGTGCTGACGGAGATGTTAAATCTCAACTCAAACAAACAAACAAACAAACACCCAAAGACAAAGTGTAACAAAAATAATCCGCGACAGAGGAACCGCTTGGAACGGTCAGCGGAAACGAATTCCACTTGTGCGCATGCTTGATCATCCGACATTGACTTTAAGATGTATCAAATTAATTTCAATCCACATTTCTGAATTGCTTTAATAGAAGTTAATGTTCAAACTACATTTGTAAGATTTCTCAATACTTAGTGTAAATTAGGATCGACAAGGTTCCTACAAGTTATCTGATGG
Source organism: Lucinisca nassula (assembly GCA_963580285.1). Lineage (NCBI taxonomy): Eukaryota > Metazoa > Mollusca > Bivalvia > Lucinida > Lucinidae > Lucinisca > Lucinisca nassula. The sequence continues at coordinate 16,030,096 of OY757017.1, forward strand.
CAGTTCCTTGTTTTAAGCCCCCGCCCAACGGGCCTAGGAGAAATAGACTGGGGTCATGGTGCTTCCAAGCAGAGCTGAAGCTGACCGCACATGAGTACTGGTAAACCACTCAGACGGACAAAGCCTGCCAAGACAAAGTGCTGCGACTCGGACCGTCCCTGCAGATAAACCCTATTTGTTTGTTCTGGTGGTAGGGCCTGAGATGTCACTTCATCTCAATGTTGGGTAAAAGTCCCTTTAAATTGGGGAAAACCGTCTCCAAAATGACCTAAATAGTGTTGACGGAGTCTTTAAACCTCAATTCAAACAAAGATCGTGGTTTATAGGCGATTGGGGCGATGGTAAATGTACAGATTTTGGGTCGTTTGTTGATCAGTCGACCAAAGTTTACAAACTACAGAAGCTTCCCGCATTCGTTTGTCCACGTGACTATCGCTGACCATGTACAAACTCCAGGTACTATTATCTTATTTAGATCAGCGATAGTCTTCTACTGCCACCTCACAGCGTTGTGCGAAGAGTAAAAGCTGGTCTCATGTACTTGTTCATTGGCAAAAAGGGTTGACCCATATCAGACCCCTCGACATGCGGCGTCTGATCAGGGTCTACACGGTTTGCTTAAAATACTGGAATTTAAGAGTTAATTGAAACAGTTCATGACTATTCTCTATTTGCCCCCGCCTATCCGGGCTTTAAGAAATAGACCAGGCTGCATGATGCTTCCACGCAGATCTGACACCGACCGCAAACGAGTTCTGATAAACCACTTTTACGGCCTTAACCTGCCTAGGCAAAATGGTGCGAGTAGTACCGTCCTTATTGGTTTGTTTGGACGGTAGGACTTGTGATCTCATTTCATCGCAATGTCGGGTAAATGTATCGATCCCGGGCTTCTCAGGACTTTCGGATGAGTCTTTAAACCGAGGTCCCGTCTCCGTATGACCTTAGCTGTTGGTGGGACTTAAAATTCAACATCAACTCACCCACTCGGGTAAATGTCCTACAAATTTGGAAGCATCGTCTCCAAAATGATCTTAATAGTGATGACGGGGACGTTAACGTCAGTTCAAACAAACAAATAAGGATATTAATTTATACAGTAGACTCTCGCTATCTCAAACAATGGCTTAAGTCAAACTCAATTGTGTGTACTGTTAAATGTATGTTAGTTTCGACTGATACACAATCGTCCCAAAAAGGAAAATTTCCGATCCATCCATAAATGTACATGTATGGTGAGTGAGTGAGTGTTTGAGTTTTACGTCCCACCAACAGCTAAGGTCATACGGAGACGGTACCTCGGTTTAAAGACTCATCCGAAAGTCTGGAGAAGCCCGGGATCGATCCTGCGACCCCTGATTTACAAGGCGAGTAGAGTAACCACTACACCACGGAGGCTTCTACAGGTGAATTGATTGATTTTTTTAGGTTAACTTTAACGACACGTCAACACGTGTGGGCCAGTTTGTGTCGTCTCCCAGAGAAAGGGAGAAAAGAGATAGAAGATATAGTAGCGGCGGTGAAAGTGACAGGGACATAAGAGGAAGAGGAAAATAAATGGAAGTTTAGAAACAGAAGAAATACTTGTACCCATTCTACCCTGACCTACTGCAAAAACAGCAGGCCTCTCCTAACTGTCAGCCGATATCAGCTGGGCCCCCCAGTGACGCAAGATACACGTCACCTTTGCCACCAACCACCCCCACATGTATGGTGAGATCGCGCCTAAGTCATAAAACTGAAAACCGTTATAGCACTTGCCACCGCATGATAATTTTTCGGACAAATATTGTAACTAAAGCATTTTCTACAAGCCTCCGTGGTGTGGTGGTTATGCTACTCGCCTTGTAAACCAGGGATCGCAGGATCAATCCCGGGCTTCTCCAGACTTTCGGATGAGTCTTTAAACCGAGGTCGCGTCTCCGTATGAACTTAGCTATTGGTGAGACGTAAACTCAAACACTCATCTACTCAAATCAAAAGGTATAGGCCAAGATCACCCCCCCCCCCCTCACCTCTGGGCATGGAGAAATAGATTGGGCTGCATGATGCGTCAATGCAGAGCTGAAAGTGAACACATATGAACACCTGAATACTGGCTAACCGCTTAGATGTTCTAAGCCTGTCCAGGCAAAGTGATTTTAGTCATACCGTCCAATGCATATAAGCCGTTTAATTTCATTTGGCGGCAGGGCTTGAGATGTCATTTCATTTCAATGTCGGATAAAAGTGCCACAAAATTGGAAGCAACGTCTCCAAAATGACATTGTGTCATAGGGTATAGGTATATAGCACACTTGTACTGCCTTGAGGTACAAGCCGGCTTTTATAGCGACCTGGTAGACCAAGCGACGTTTTATAGCGACGTTGAAGACCATGTGTCATTGGGTATGGGTATATAGCACACTTGTACTGCCTTGCGGTATAAGCCGGCTTTTATAGCGACGTGGAAGAGTGTTTACTTATCAATCCGGCGGCCGGGTTCGATCCCCGGCCGGGCCTATGATGTGTAGAATTTTTTTCCCCTTTTACATTTGGCGCCCACCGTAAATAACCCACTTGTGCATTAGAACTCTTTGAGTATCATTCCACGTGATTCTCGGACTCCCAGAAGGACGAATTTCAATGTGGAGGAGGAGAATGTCACAGGGAATATAGCACACTTGAACTGCCTTGCGGTACACGCCAGCTTTTATGGCGACGTGGTAGATTGTTGGCCTGTCACTCCGGCGGACCGGGTGCGATTCCCAGCCGGGTAAAGGTGATTAGAATATTTTCACCTGTTATAGTCTTCCAAAACGCAGTGAGAAGTGACTGCACTTTTAATTTTGGACTAGTCCGTGATTTAGATAAGTCGCATTCAGTTGGGATTTAACACTGGGTGATATAATTTTACTGAGATTCGTTCTGCATCATTTTAACCAATTGACCACGACTTCTACATAAAGGCATTATAAAAAAAAAACTTATTTATACTTTTAAAATCCTGTGATAAAAAGGAATCCGAAACCCATGGAATAGTCTTGTCACGCTTTCAAGAACGTTGAACTCTCAAAGGTCGTTGATAAAGTATACACATGTATTTTATCATGACTCACTATTGAGCTAGAAACCCTACATGCATTGTTATTTTGTTTGATACTGTACTGCCATGGAACTGAGGGCGAGGGTTGAAATTTCATAAACTCCGGAGTTGAAGCACCCCCCCCCCCACACACACACACACACACACAGTAGTTTAACTACTGACCGTCCCAAGGCGGTCGTTCTTTTGCACTGTCTTATTCGTTATTTGGCTTTGCGGCGTTGGTTCATGTTTCGTCTGTTTTTGTGTGTGCCTCCGTGTCACTTTCTGTAGGTGCGTTCTCGGACTGAGGCCTCCCCTGAGTGACCTTTTCTTACTAGTTAGTCTAAATAGTGTTGACGGGGACGTTAAACCTCAACTCAAATAAAGTTTTTTTTTATATAAAAGAAAGCTTCCCCCGTTTTAAAGTTAAAAAACCATTATAAGACGTTAGATTTTATTTTATTATTATTATTATTCCACATGAACATGTAAAGAGAATAGGTCAAATGAGTCAATGGTAATTAAAGGCTGACGCACGAGAACAGGACTATATAATTATCAAATGACACCGTGTATTCTATGGAGTGGAGTCTGGATGTGGAGTCTTGCATTGGGGTTTGTAGTTTTATATTTAATTTGGAAACTTGCTCTTATCTTGCTGCAAGGTCGATGTACTTTGCATGCGAGTCATTGTTGCTCACACATACTATCCCCTGACCAAAAAGAGTACTAGTATGGCGTCCACCCGTCCCCTATGTCCGCAAATCAGTAGACGCAACATTGTGATTGCCATAACTCTTTTATTCTATGAAATATATCAATGGTATTTACACATGCTTGAGGTGCGTTGTGTGCAAGAACCATAGCGTTTGGTGCTATGGCATTTTATTTAACTCCGCTGACACTATAAAACTTGTGATCGCTATATATGGTGTATCGATTATTCACTGAATTCTGGCCTGAGTTTGGCGAGCCTGCGCAGACCTGCGCGTCTGCGCAGGCTCGCCTGAGTCTGTACTGGGTGCAGTTTGTGATAAAGACCCGTATCTCATGCGCTGAATCATTTATAAAATGTATTAACATGAATCCTAAGCAAGAGGTCGATACATTGTCATGACGTTACATCGACGTTATCACTTTAAATAAGAGAATATTTCCTGGAGAGGCGTATACTATTTCAGGGTTAGCTGGTGACTGTCAACTGCACATGCCCTTCTTAAGAAAATGACCGTAGAAACTATTTCATGATTTAGTATTTTTTCATGATTTATTATTCACAGACTAATGCTGAGATCCCGCCGAGGAGCGAATTCGTAGTCTCGATGCGCATCTAAATATAATGGTTTAAAATTTGCGTCGTGAAAGGATATCTTACCTCTTAGAGTAGCATGGGACCTTTGCGAACAATGAAAATTGTCCGGACGAGCTGTGTTCCCTCACACAAGTTTGATGTTAGAGGATTTTTTTTTTCAGAACTGACAGAACCGTGCAGATTTCAGGCAGTAGCAGTTTTTGGATGAAAGAGCCCTAACTCAGCATTGGAATCAAGAGTTCCTGCTTCACTTTTACATTTACCTGAACATTTGCAATGAATCATCCCCTCGGTAGACCAAAGGACGCAGTCATGCTGCGTACTGCTTATTTCGAACGCATTTTGAGTACACATTCTTTGTTCGAGCCCCCGCCCATCGGGGCTTGGCGAAATAGATTGGACTGAATTGTACTTCCGCGCAGAGCTGACACCGACCAAACTTGAGTTCTGGTAGACCGCTTAGAAGCTCTCATCCTGCCCAGAAGATGGGGCGAGTTTAGGGTTTCTTCGGGCGAAATGGCTTGAGATGTCATTTCATCTCAATGTCACAAAATCGGAAGCATCGTCTCCAAAATGACCTAATAGTGTTGACAGGGACGTAAAATCTCAATATAAACAAAATAAGCATTCTTTGTACCAGGATTAAAATTCTGCCTAAATATGTGGCGATCAACCTTATCGGCAGGTATTCCCCAGTAACGTCATAAAAGGGATAGATTAAACAGAGGTACCATCCAATCCAATCAAAATAGCTTGCAATCGAATTGGAAGCAAGCAAACCAAAAAAAAAAAAAAAAAAAAAAAAACACCGGGCCCAAATATTGCGATAATAAACATGTTTTGTTTGGAGTTTTTGCTATACACACTCGAGTGGCACAAGATATTATTTGTTTGAAATTAACCAAATTTTTACCGGAAACCCCAAAAGGGGTACCTTGGGAAACAGTGCAGGCCTAGATGAGACGACACAGAACGCGGCGTCTAATCAGGGCCTACACTATTTGAAGGAAGTTCAGCCATTTTCCATATCAATTTTGAAGATACCACAACCTGTCCCCACTAAATTTAGAAATGGACTCCCGTCTATATATAACATTCCATTTGGTACAAAAAGGGTTAATGAAGCCCCTGCGCGCTAAGAATAGCCCAGCTATAAATAGCTCAAACCTGCCAGAAAAGCGCGGACCATGTAACTGAAAACGCAGTTAAGTGTACAAGTATATATATATATATATATATATATATATATATATATATATATATATATATATATATATATATATATATATATATATATATATATATATATATAAAATCAACAAAGTCCGATATCGCCACACAATTTTGTATATTTTATACGCTTCTACCGGTTTCACTGTTCTAACAGATTTTCAAGAAGACGTTAAGTTATTGACATACCAACAATGCGTAACGACGTTACTTCCGGCGTTACTTCCGGCGTCAGTAACGTTACGTTCATAAACAATGATAAATATATATATAAATGTGGCGTTACAAGAGATAGCGACTGCCCAGCAGGCGCATGCCATAATTGTGACGTCACAACAACGTCGGTGCAACGATGTTTATGCAACGTCACATCTTCGTCCGTGTATCGTCGTGACGTTGTACCGACGTTGATGTGACGTTGCCCTAGCGCCGTGTACCTGCTGGGTGGATGTTTGTTAGTTCACCAAACCTGTGCAGATTGTTTTGCGAGAAAAAGAAAACTGTCTTTCTGGAATACAGTGGAAGGGAGAGAAACGGCTCGAGATAATGTAAAATAGTATGAAAAAGTTACTCATGAAGTCGTAAACTTTATATACAAACCAGCCATTTCTTTGAAAGTGATTTGCATGCACACAACGTGTACGATTGCATGCTCTTACGACAACACACCCGTGTGACATAGTGCATTTTTCACATCCCCCAAAATGGCTACTTTTCTGAAGAAAATCCATGATATTTTTTCTTCCTTATACACCAAACTTCGGTTGTGGGTGCTCGTTAGAACCGCCTCATTGAGGCGGTTCTAACGAGTACCATTAACCTAGGTCTTGGAGCAGAAATAAGAAAAATAAAGTTTTAACCACGTAAACCCCAGTTTTCTCTATAAAAAATCGGGTTTAGCGGGGTGTTCATTTCACGGACTTGTTCACGTGATGTCCCACCCCCACCAGCACTACCATCATGATCAGTACCACCACCACCACCACGATCACCATCACATCAGGTTCACTAAACCTGCCCTTGGGCCAGGACCTGAGCTGCCGGGTTGATATCAACCCGGCCGTACAGGCCCTGGCCCGAGGGCAGTCCATAAACCTTGTTAGTGCCCTAAGCTTAGTTTCTGTTGTTTTAAGTGCATTCAACAATTACTGCAAAGCGATACGCCACAAATATACGACAATTATAAGATGTGTTAGGCTGGTTTCCTGAAAAACAACGGAGTGACAACCTAAAATAATAATAATAATAATAATAAAAAAAAACATGCAATTAATCCTGATTGTCCGTAAAAAAAAACAAAAACAACAACAACAACAAAAAAAAAACGGTTATCTGCATAGCGGGCACTGTAAGACTGGACTTGAACCGGTCCGATTCAATTGTGATAGAAACCGCTGTGCGTCCACTTGCACGTGAAGCGTTTCTAGCCAATGAAAAAAAAATGTATCATTAGTATTATGCACTAAACACCCCTATTAATCTCATTTTATATCGAGAAAAAAACGTGATATAATGGATAACAATTTACTTTATTCATGATCAAAACATAGTGTGTGTACAGTAAACTTCATATAATAAGACCACCTTTGGGACTGTTCAAAAGTGGTCTTAAAGACCACTTTTGAACAGTCCCAAAGATGGTCTCTGACCAGAGGATACTCTATGCAGACAACACAAACACAGAAAACTGAAACTTTGCAAAATATTCTTTTTAAAGCAGAATTAGTCACATTTTTTGGGGGTCTTAATAGCGGAATTTTACTGTATATTCATTTGAACATACATGTAATCAATGAGCAGAAATTTAACAGAAAACATTATGATAACACACTCGTGTGATATACCGGCCCCGATAGCTCATTTGGTAGAGTGGCCGCTCCGGTGAACGGGAGGTCACGGGTTCGATCGCGGGCCGCGACATACCCAAGTCGTTAAAAATGATACTAGCTGCTCCTCGCTTGGCACTCAGATTTACGGGGTAGAGCTAGGACTGGGTGTGGTATCATGTAATGTGTCTGGGGCATGATACTTCAGTGAGGCAGTACTAAAAGTGAGCATTGAGCTCCCTGTTGCAACCAGACACCGTCGTGATATGACTGAAAATTTGCCGAAAGCGACGTTAAACCCGAATTCACACACACACACACACACACACACACACACACACACAACACACAAACACACACACACACACACCAAATGACTGTATATTCATTTGAACGTAATCAATGAGCAGAAATTGAACAGAAAACATTATGATAACAAACCCGTGTGATATAGTACATTCATTTATATCTCCCAGATACAGTGAGTGATTGTTTTAGCTTTACGTCTCACCAACAGGTAAGGTCATACGAAGACGGGACCTCGGTTTTAAGACTCATCCGAAAGCCTGGAGAAGCCCGGGATCGATCCTGCGATCCCTGGTTTACAAGGCGAGTAGCATAACCACTGCACCACGGAGGCTTCTATCTTCCAGATACAATGTAGCTACTTTTCTAATAACAATCCGTGATATTTCCCTTTCATGGGTTGTGTGTGCCCGTTAGAACCGTCTCACAGAAGCGGTTCTAACGGTTGCCCACAACATATGTCTTATTGCAGAAACATGGAAAATAATGTATATTCCGTAAACCCCAGTTTTCTCTATAATAAATTGGGGTTTGAGATGGGGGGATCATTTCATAGACTTGTTCACGTGGTGAAATGCAACGTTTGGGAAATTGGAAGAACCAGTGTAGCCATTCAGACAATGATAAACCAGTCTTCTATGACAGAATCTTTTGGAGCACGGTTACATCATTTGAACAAGTCCGCGAAATGAACAGCCCTCTAACTCCAGTTTATACAGAGAAAACTGGGTTTTAGGGGGTAATAAATTATTTGTCTTGTTTCTGCTTCAAGACATAAGTTGTGGGTACTCAATGAGGCGGTTCTAACGAGCAGTATACACGAGGAAAACACGCCTATACAAATACATAGTTGTTTTTTTCGCCGGAAAAAATGAAGATTTTATGATGAGAAATTATGATAGTTTTCTCATTTCTGCTCAAAATATAGATTGGGGGTACACGTTAGAACTGCATCATCGAGGCGGTTCTGACGAGTACCATCAATCCATATTTTAGAGCAGAAATAAGAAAATAAGGTTTACCCCCCTGTTAACCCAAGTTTTACAATGTAAAAGTGGGTTTCAAGGGGGTTAAAATTATATAGGCGTGTTTTCGTGATGGATAAGAAAAATATCACGGGTTTTCATCAGAAAAGTAGCCATTTTCAGAGATGTGCGGATGCACAGGCTTATCTTAAAATAAACCGGCCCCGATAGCTCAGTTGGTAGAGTGTCCGCTCCGGGGAACGGGAGGTCACGGGTTCGATCCCGGGCCGCGACATACAAAAGTCGTTAAAAATGGTACTAGCTGCTCCTCGCTTGGCACTCAGATTTACGGGGTAGAACTAGGACTGGTCGACCCAGTGTCAGGATAACGTGACTGGGTGTGGTATCATGTAATGTGTCTGGGACATGATACTTTAGTGAGGCAGCACAATAAAAGTGAGCATTGAGCTCCCTGTCGCAACCAGACCCCGTCGTGATATGACTGAAAAATTGTTGAAAGCGACGTTAAACCCGAATACACACACACACACACACACACACACACACACACACACACACACACACACACACACACACACACACACACACACACACACACACACACACACACACACACATTATCTTAAAATAAAATAAATTGCGTGTCCCTTCCAGGGTTCCGTAGTATGAACCCCACTTTTATATAGTAAAACTAGGTTTTACAGGGGTAAACCTTACTTTTCGTATTTCTGCTCTAAAACAATCTATATTTTGAGTAGAAATAAGAAAAAAATACCAAAAATTTTTATCTAAACAATTTCGATTTTTCGGAGGTAAAGTTTACAATGTATTTGTATAGACTTGCTACGAGATGAAACCGAAGCCTATCTGGTGCTTATGCACGTCTAAATTATTTTTAATAGGTCTCATGTATATGGCAAAGCAGCGCGACTAAAGTATTTTAGATGAAATATGGTTGGCACAATATGAAGCGCCATGCACCAAGCGTGCATATTCATGCTTGATTCCTGGGGAAATTATTCGCCAGGCAGTAGGCCGCTATAAGTCTGATTTTCATGTAGTTTGCCTAAAACCCGCCAAATAGTGCCGTATATTTTTCTTGGCAATCGCATTGTTGCGGATATCTGTACTGTCGGGAGTCATACCATTGATCTGTGAGGAAGTTTCATCATTTTTCTCAAAAGGAAATTCAAAAGTAACGGAGACCAATTTTTCGCTGAAATTTCCTTCATTGCTAAAATTGTGGCCAGTAACTTTGCTTTTCACAATTTTATCGAGCTAGCATGGGTATGCATGATTTTCCTCTAGGGCATATCGATGTCAGTAGCAGTTCAGAAGTTATACGAATATCCACAACATTGTGCCGAGCCAAACGCCGAAGCTTTGACGGTATGTTAAATCTATGTTTAGTTTTATTTATTTATTTATTGTTTTTGTATGAACATGAGTGTATGTTTTGGAGGGGTTTTCTCCCTAGTATACCCCAACTTTCTGATGCCCAATCTGAATTCATTTTAGAAGCCCCCGTGGTATAGTGATTATGCTACTCGCTTTATAAATCAGGAATCGCAGTTCTCAAGAATTCCAATGAGTCTTTAAATCGAAGTCCTGTCTCCGTATGACCCTAGATGTTGGTGAGACTTAAAACTCGGACACTCGCTCATTCAGGATTCATTTAGGCGTTTTATAGAACCATTTTATAGAACATATTTATTAACGTCGGGTCACTTGTTCGACCCATAGCTTTTGACTACCGGTTGTTATAAAACCGTAGTCCCGTCTCCATATGACATAAGGTGTTCAGGGGACGTACTATTTAAGACAGATTTAACCATATCTTCATTATCAGGGCGAACTCTTAGACAAGAGCCTGTCGGGTTATCCGTGATGATGAACCGTGATGAATTGGTATTGCAAGCATGTTCATGTTGTATAGGAAGACTTTTGTTTAAGAAGAATTACGAGTTCATTTGGAACGATGCCGTTTCCGTTTAAGAAATCCGTTTATAACTATATGCACATGTAAATAACGTGATTTTGATTTGCGAGTACTACATTACATAGGATGATAAGTTTGGGTATTTGGTCGTCACACGTTATAACGCCCCGAGCGGCGTAGATGAAGTCAGCAACGTCATCAACGTCGCAAAGACGGTTCTAACGTTACGTCTACCAAATACGGAAATGATTTTAGCTTTGTATTTGACGACAAACAGTCCATGTCCGTTCATGCTGTTGGCTACAGCAAACAGTGTTCCTTATCAAATTTTGATACGCGTTGTGCAGAATAAACTCTTCCTGTTTTTAGTTTCTAGCTGTTGTTAATTTACTGAATTTGTGAACAACTATATTTGTGAGCCTTGTCGCGGAGACGGATATGAAATTGAGTTGTGTTATTTTTGTTTAATGTAATTGACCAGGTAGCGCAAAGGCGCAGTCTGTTCAATATCCTCTTACCTGATGAATTGTGCACGAATTTGATGAGTATTATGTTCATTTATAGTGAGCAGTAATTGATTTCTGTAGTGTTCAGTAAGGTAGCAAAAATTTTGAGTATTCTTGTTTCAAGCACTGGGTGCTGATATTTTGTTGCCCAGTCAAGCGGAGTTCTGCTGCGCGGTTATTGTCGCACGTATTGATCAGCATGTTTGTCTGGTCGGCGCATGCGCAATGGTGGTATATGCATGAACATATTCAGACTTCTCCGGGGCAGGGATAATGATGTAGTGTATACGTTTCGGGAACCGTATTTTAGTTGATTATCGGGGTTTCCAGACATCCTATGCTGGGAGGTAGAGCGACCTGCTGCTCCCTGGTCTAAATGAGCAGGTACTAAACCCAACGACGGACCAAAGGGTAGTAGAGCCCCAGCAGAGGCGGGCAAACCAAGATCGCGGACCGTCCAGGCAAAAATTTCTGGGGAATCATATTTACTGGCTTGAGACGTGGTGGCGAACATCGGTTTCTCAAAGATGCAGAGATTGGAGTCTAGATAACCAATACAATGTCGTCGACTTTCATAATTGAATTGTGTTAACTACAAATGTGGTCGACATATATAGTTGTCATTGATATAGTCTACTTCGCTTTCTCCAAACCCGAATACAAGAGCACTAGTGCAGTGGCGTAAGTCCACCTAATGTGGATTTATATTTTTCTGCCGGCATTTTTTTTCCGTTGGTTACCTTGTCTGTTTTTCTTCGTGTACTTTGTGTTATTTGTTTCTATATAATTTTCACGTCACCGTCCCAAGGACAAAACCTAGTTTTGCCTTTGGGATGAGCGCCTTGAAAGGTTATAGAAACAAATATAGTGTTAAGTGTTGGTACTTACTGTTGTATATAGTTATTGTTAATAATTTATGTCTTGTATATAACATCTTTCTTGTACCTTACGCCACAGTTGCCCGTTCACCTGTCAGAGCTCACCCTCGGTCGTTTTGTCAGCATGTGGGTTTGAGGGACGCCGTAAAATAGAAGTGGAGGCAATGATTAGGAATCGATGCAATTAACCCACAGCTCCCATCAGAGACACGAAAGGGAAAAGAAACACAAACATGAAACAACAGACCCTAATGGAAACATCAATAGCGGAAAGCCAAAAGGACAGCTACTTTCCTACAAAATGGCCAGTAGGCTATCCAAAATCAAAATAGTATAATCATATAAGCGACACAAACACCAAAAGACAATTCATAGCAAAAATTAACCGCGACAGAACGAATTCCATGGGGGAGGGCAAACCTACATGTAGCAATGCGTGTTCATCACGAGAACACGCCTATATAATTTGGACCCCTTGAACCCCACTTTTATATAGTAAAACTGGGGTTTACAGGGGTAAACCCTATTTTTCTTATTTCTGATGTAAAATATAGATTCTGGGTACTCGTTATAACCGCCTAACGGGTACCCACGATCTATATTTTCAGCAGAAATAAGAAAAATATCATAATTTTTCATCTTTAATTGTTCATTTTTTCGTGGTAAAGTTTCCAATGTATTTGTATAGGCGGGTTTTCGTAATGTTTAAGAGATTTGCACATTACAAAAACACGCCTATTGAAATACATGTACATTGTTAACTTTACCGCCGAAAAAAGCGACAATTTCCCCATGAAATATTGTGATATGTTTTCTTAGTTCTACTCAAAATATGGACTGAATGCACTTGTTATAAACGCATCAATCTATATTTTAGAGCAGAAATAAGATAAATAAGGTTTACCCCTATAAACCCCAGTTTTACCATCTGAAGGTGGGGTTCAAAGGATTAGAATTATAAAGGCGTGCTTTCTAGGTGATGACATGACTTGAAATCTTGTTTTCAGGTAAGCAAAATTGTGAGAAGAAAAAGGTTAAATCTGAGGAACAAAATAATTAAGAAATGAAATTTATTTTTCTGCAGTTCATGGAAGTATGAACGCAGTGGGTCGCGTGCAAAGTAATGTAAACTTTGCTAGCGACCCACTGTCGTTCATACTTTCATGAAAAGCAGAAAAATTAAGTTTTTTTTTATATTTACATTATTTGCCCCTCACCACTGGACGAAAAAATGCTTGTAGGGCAAATATTTAAAGCTGAAAAACATTTACACGCTGTTTTTCTACAAAGAGCGGGGCAGCGTTGACGTCATCAACGCCCATAGAGAACAATGGTTTATAATGACGTCACTTAACGTCACTGAAAATCATGTGATTCGATGCGTTCATGGAAGTATGAACGCAATTGTTTTCTATAGGTTTACATTAGACTTTACACTTGAAATGTAAATATCAAAGCATAAACAACGATGTCCATTTCATTTGACATAGTGGGCACTGTTGATAGCAATTCGTATTTTGAATAAGCTACAGTGTAAAGTTATCGCCCATTTTGGGTAGATTATATCCAGAGAGAATGTCGTTGGTCTTTATTCTGTCAACCACAGATATAGAGCGCCATGGATCGTTTCCTATTCGGCTTCGACTGAGAGATAATCCCCGCTGAGAGTCTTTACTGAATGTAGAAATAGCATTTTCCAAATGCTTTAAATCTATTCCCATTGCCTGCAATATCAATGTGCATGTTTCTAAAGGCTTCGATATGACATCTTCGTATTTCACTGATCGTATAAGTTGATCACGTGATATTGCATCACGGGCAACAATCATGTGGTTAGCCCACATGTGCGTAAACAGTCCGACTGCGCTTGTATTGACAGGAATGTCTGGTAATCTCCTAAGCTTGCATACCAAATGATGTCTGAATAATTTTCTAAAGAAATGCGTTTTAGAGAAAACAGTTTCATTATCAACGCATAAACGTAAAACCACTGTATAAGGAGTAGCTGCCAAAGCTCCCAACCAAGACGATAAAGTTTCTCGACAGTTTCGGTACATAAACATTTGTTTTATCTTTGGAAAACGGTTTGAAATATCCGGCATCTGAGATGCACATTGGGACCGTGACTTAATGACTATTCTCTCTATGCCTGGACGTGGCTTACAAAGGAGTCGTATTGTAGATTTAAGTAAGTGATCATATTCTTTCGCTGAAACATGTCCAAGTTGTTGTAAATAATAAACATTCCATGTTGAGTCTGGCTCGGACATAACTTGCGTTCCCGGAACCGATTCAAGAGCCTGACAAAGAAGAGTTGAGCCGCACCGTCCTGTATGGGACAACAACATGGTCGGTAATAAGGGATCTCCCGTCCTTTCAGCCAGAGCGTGAAATGCTTCTATGGGCATTCTAACAATATTTTTACTTCTATTGAACTGAGCATGAAACATAAACGGACTTTCTTCAGAACTGTAAATGTTAATTTGCTCCGCAGTTTCCACAAATATGGCTTCGTATTTGGTAACACAGTAAAGTGAAATGTTTGCTTTGAGCACATATTCCGGGTCAACACGGGTTAAATGCAAATAAACAAAATCAACAGGTGATGACATGAGAAACATATCAAGTTTTCTTTTCCACACTATACGTCCATATCTCGCGTGCTTGACATATGCTGAAGATCCTTTGCATAATAGTTTATCGAGTCCATAATTGAAAACACACGATATCATGTATATCAAGTAATGCAATGTATAGACTATCACGGCTATAAGGAACCTAGCCGTATCCTGCAAACGTCTCAACTTGAAATAAATCGAATGCATATTCTTTTCCTAATTTTCGTAAAACTAAAATGGACAGCGTTCTTCTGGGGTTATTTAAGTGTAGTCAAATAAATATATCTACAAAAAAAGCAACCAAAACAGTCCGTGTTCTTTCGTGCGAAATGTTTATCGTTTTCATTACTATTTCATTGTAGCATGTGTTTTATTCTCAGTGAGGCAAGTTATGTATTACGATTACATGTATTTCCAAATATGGTTCTACATATTCATTGTATCTCGATTATGTGATTTGTGTTTGCAATGCACTGTATTGTAATACTCTGTACTGTCTGTCACTTATATATGATGTATATCCTCAAAGCCCAACAGGGCTACTGGAATTGAATAAACTTACTTACTTACTTTATTCCAGTATTAACAAAGAAGCATTCGCTTCTAACTGATTTCAACGACAAGTAAGTCCACTTAAATTTGGTCTAAAATGAGGGGTGATCATTTAGTTCGTATCTTTTAGGATACAGGAAAGGATTTTCTTGCACCCAGACAAGGAAATCCGGGATTTTACCCTGGGATAGAAATTTATATTCTGACCCTGGTGTTCCCACCCCAAATCGAATATAATCGCGTGTTTGATGAATGCACTGGTTGATTACAACCTCATGCGCGGCGTCGTCCTGCGTGACGTCACTAAACATTCCTGTTGTGTCATCACAAAATGTCGGACGTCGGTAACCGAAATGACAGCAGCATTAAAAATCCGCAATAGAAATGGAAGGTATGCAAGAAAAAGAATCCAAAATGGGTGTGAGGGGTGGAGAGAAAAATCCGTCCCTCGGGATCACTGTCCGGCATCACTCGGCAAGCCTCGTGATGCCGGACAGTGACCATTGGGACGGATTTTTCTATCTACCCCTCACACCCATATAAGATTCTTATATTCCACGAATTCCGTATGGCGCATGTCAATCAAATATGTGAGCTGCATTATTATGATATTAAAGCTGATGTTGTGACGTCAAATTTGTGTGTGTGTGTGTGTGTGTGTGTGTGTGTGTGTGTGTGTGTGTGTGTGTGTGTGTGTGTGTGTGTGTGTGTGTGTGTGTGTGATTTCGTAAACTGTAAAGATATATTACGGCAGTATAAAGGGCATTTTATACATATGTCTTTCTTTCTTTCTACTGATACTGCGTCGGTCACATTTGACCATTACCGCAGGTGTCATTACATACACTCCAGGTTTGCTTTGGTGTATTTGATTGGTGGAATAAGTTAATTGTATCGATTCCTGATCTTTGTTTCACTTCTACTTTGCAGGATTACACAGTAATCATGTAATAACAGGGGATGGTTCTCCCTGCACAGGGGGCCTCCAGTTAACGTCCCGATCCGATTTATAAAATTCATCCCTGCAAATGGTGCCAATGGAGCGTGTTCGGACACCGAAATTTTATCGCCGCTGCCGGAAATCGAACCGGGATCTCTAGCATCAGAGGCAGGGCACTAACCACTGAGCTATCTGAGATGCTTTAATAAAAATTAACAACAACTGATCCGAATGGAGTGTCTTTACCAAATAATATGTGAAATACATATATTGCAAAAAGTTTGTTAATTTTCAATTTTCGAATGTGTTATATAGTTTTTTTATAATGTTAGAAGCCTTTTGCTATAAATTTAAATGTTATTTAAAAGCGTTGTTCTCTAATAACAGCATTTCTCTGAAATTGGGCATGTATGAACAACTTGGCGTATTATAGATGACATTAATAGCCATTCCAGCAGGCACATTGCGTAATTGTGACGTCACATCAACGTCGGTGCAACGTCACATCTACGTCTGAGCAACGTCGTGACGTTGCGACGTTGCACTGACGTTTAATTGACGTTGCCCTAGCAACGTGTGCCAGCTGGGCATTTGTCTTCAAGCTTAGAAGTCACTCTAGCTTGCAGTTTCATTAACAGTGATCCGTCAAAATTATCTGAACAGTTCGCAGAAATTGAATTTGCTGTTTAGTGTTTAAGGACACATGAAAAACGCCACCCGTAACCGTGTTTACGACGTCCTCAACATATAATGCAAATTTACGTCATGCTGACATCACATATTTGGCGTAGTTTTCTTCACATTGCTTCTAAGCCATGTTTCAATATACCAGAATATTATACAAAATGGTTGAAATACACTCATAAATGAAGATTCAGTGGAAAAATATTTGAACTTAATGATCACCCCCTATAGGCTATGTATCCCAATTTTCAGATAGGTCTGTATTTATCTCTATATATATATGACGCGTCATTATGCTCCTAAACATGCACATAATAATTTGACGCATGCTAATTAATGCATAGGCATGGGCAGTTTACAGACATAGGCAGGGTGACATTAAAAAGTTCAGTCCTACATTTAAATCGTGACCGATTTGCAGTTTTGCCTATTGCTGCAGATTATATGCATTAATAAGCATGCAATCGGTGGTGAATACAAGTGTCTTACAATAATTAAAATATCTCTAAAGTTGAAGGCTCCAAGGTTAAATTTGGTGCGGCCTTGTCCGTGTATCCGCTTGTGAAATTAGAAAATGATTCATTCTAGGCATGTAAAATCTAATGTATAACATGAGCACAAAACAAGCCAAAACGGTTTATCGTCATAAAAGGCAGAAACATGACGCCCCCTCCCCCCCCCCACCCACACACACACACTTCCTTTTGCCTCTGTAAGTGTTGTTGTACTTAATGTCCACAAAGCGGTTCAATGTGATCAGTGTGAAATGTGGATACATCATTACGATAACACGCCTATACAAATACATTGCCAATTTTTTTGGCCAAAAAATTTGAAATTTTAAGATGAAACATTGTGATATTTTTCTTATTTCTGCTCAAAATATAGATTGTGGGCACTCGTTAGAACCGGTTCTATCGAGTACCCACAATCTATGTTTTTGGAGTAGAAATAAAATAAATAATGTATACCACCTTAAACCCCAGTTTTACTACATGTATATAAAAGTGGGGTATGAGGGGGTCAAAATTATATAGGCGTGTTCTCGTAATGTGTTCTTTCATTTCAGATGCGGAATATGACACTTTTGTGAACTCAAACTGCCACTGGATTTGTCCAAAATGCAAGGTATGCAACTTTTCGGACTCCTTCTTCAACGAATATATAGAACTGAGTTGGCCAAACAGATTTGAACCTCTGTCAAAGGATAAGAAAGATAAATCTTCGACTGCTGATAAAAATAAGCCAAAGTTTGTTAAAGGTTTGAAACTTTGCAGTGTAAACATCATAAATGGATTAAGAGGAAAAATTCTCGAACTTTTAGCTTTCCTTGATATGTTTCAACCGCATATCGTGGCTATTCAAGAAACAAAGATTGACAGTTCATTTACCTCATCCGAGCTTTTCCCTGAAACTTCTCAGTACAGTGTCTATAGTAAAGACAAGAACTCTCATGGCGGTGGGGTGATGTTGCTCATTCACAGAGACATCCCTCACATGCCTTTCATGAAACTGGAAAACAACACCGAATCGGTATGGGTTAAGGTTTTTGCAAATAAAACCTCTCACTTCGTAGCAAGTTTGTATCGACCACCAAATGGTACGGTCGAGAACTTCCAGTTGTTTAAAGATCAGATGGATTGCATTAATTCGCAGCATAAGGGTAAAATATTCCGGCTGTACATGTTCTAGGTGACCACAACTTCAGAGACATTATTTGGCCTGACAGGCTCAGCAAACAAGGCACAATTCTGAGTCAATCTGAGGAACAAATATTAATTGACATTATGAACGATCATGGATTGGAACAAATTTGTTAACTTTCCCTAGAGTGTCCGCTCCGGGGAACGGGAGGTCTCGGGTTCGATCCCGGGCCGCGACATACCAAAGTCGTTAAAAATGGTACTAGCTGCTCCTCGTTTGGCACTCAGATTTACGGGGTAGAGCTAGGACTGGTCGATCCAGTGTCAGGATAATGTGACTGGGTGTGGTATCATGTAATGTGTCTGGGACATGATACTTCAGTGAGGCAGCACTATAAACGTGAGCATTGAGCTCCCTGTCGCAACCAGACACCGTCGTGATATGACTGAAAAATTGTTGAAAGCGACGTTAAACCCGAATTCACACACACACATTGTTAACTTTCCCACTCGTGATAAGAACACATTAAATTTGATCCTTACGACTTTGCCAGGACACTTTGAAGATATTCAGTCTCCGAATAAACTATGTGATCATGATATTGTCTGCGGATATTTAAAAATTCACATTCCACCGGAGGAAGGTTTTATCGTATCAGATAGGTGACTATGAAACTATGAGGAAGGATGAGCTCAGATTTGCGAGGGAGAAATACTTTAATGGTCATTCAGATGCTCAGTCTGTCTAGGAGAAATTCGATTTGATAAATTCTTTCACTCATACTCCGGCAAAAAATCATATCCCCTCAAAAACTAGCAGGTCTGTATCTTCGATTCCCTGGATCACACTAGAGATAAGAAGAAAAAATCGCAGAAGGAATAAGATTCATGCAAAGGCAGAAATGAGAGGAAGTGGTAAATTCAGGACTACATTTAAAAACTTGAGACGTGAAATCAAGACTGAAAAAAAAAATCAGCTTGATTTGTATGTGAATAACTTGGTAGGTGATGTTAAGGTAAATCGCAGAGACTTCCACAGATATATTAATAGCCAGAAGAAAGACAGGCAAGGTATCCCGCCCCTTAATAAAAGAGGAGGGAACGGGGTTGCTGAATAAGACTGAAATGGCAGAGGAACTTGTTTGTCAATTCAATGACGGGTTTACAAAATTTGAATTCACGGAGGTTCCGTTGACTGGAAGATCGGCCCCATTCATGACATCTCAAGCCCTGGTACCCAATGAAATCAATAGGGTTTATAAGCATGGAGGTCCTACTCGCACTGATTTGCCTGTGCAAGCTTAGATCCTCTAAGCGGTCTGCCGGTACCGTGCGCGGGCGGTTTCAACTCTGCGTGGAAGCATCATGCAGCCCAAATGTTTCTTTAAGCCTCGATGGGCGGGGGCGAATCGGAAAACAATGTGTGTGAATAAATTGGATTTTAAACAGAATAATAGCAGCAGTGGTAAGTAAAAACATGTAAATAGACAGAGTGATATCAAGCGAAGCAGCGTTCTCGATAAACCTGCATTTAACTGTAATAAGTTTCAGAATTAGAATACCTATAGTCAACAAAAAGAGTCGACTTTTTTCTGCCGGTACCCTTAGGTCAAGTGTTGGCATACGCGAACAGCGGTGGGTCAGGCGAGACCGTGCAAATGCATGGCCTCGCCTGATCACCCACGGTCTTGTATGTTATTTGTTTTCGCTTGGTCTGGCCCTTGTATTAATACATGTATTTATTAAAAGGATCTTTTGACAAAATGATTTATTATGAAACCTGCAAAAGTATACTTAGTTTTGTGAGTTAAGTCTCTGAAGTAACTGATAGCAATTCCTTGTACTTCAGCATGTTTGGTCTGGCATAATATTATCTATATAAATATTGTTGTCGTTGCTCTAAAAAGAATGTGCACTTCAAAAGGTAGTGGTACTCATCGCCGACGTCATTACTATCACACAGTGTTCATTTACGTTCTGAAAGAGGGATTCCTTCCAAACGCTAGATTTCGACTGGAAAATGATGATTCCCGGTGCGAAAGCTTACGAGATTAGGTTGCAATTTTAAAAATTATGATTCTAGTTCGATGTTCTCTTTGATAGCATTATAGTTTAAACCTTTTGATGACTGTTGAAGGGTAGTTTTCCAATTCTGCGAATATTGTTCAAACGATTTTACTGGCATCCTTCGTAATATGATATTGCGACAGCCATATGTCG
The DNA here is from genome assembly GCA_963580285.1 of Lucinisca nassula. Lineage (NCBI taxonomy): Eukaryota > Metazoa > Mollusca > Bivalvia > Lucinida > Lucinidae > Lucinisca > Lucinisca nassula. The sequence goes on from OY757017.1 coordinate 16,050,803, forward strand.
GGCCGTACGACTTCGCTTAATATGCTTTTGATGCCATTTGAAATCAAAATTTGAGTTTGCTCTTATAGCTGTATACAACGTATATGATTTTTTTTTTTAATTTGTTATCGGTTATCATGCGATTTCAGAAATTTATCATGCGACATTTTATTTCATCATATGACGTCGCTTCTGAGAGTGAAATAACGTCATGTTATATTTTCGATAATCCACTTGTGGATTAAATATGCAAATTAGCTAGACGTCCTTAAGGGCGTCGCGTTTACTAACAGCGGAATATTGACATTTTTTGTAAACCATCCTGAATAAAATGCGTTTTAAATTTTATATGATAAATAGAATCTTGCATTCGTGCTCATGTATTATTGAATTTATTCAACTCGAGGAAAAGGGTTAAAATGCGAGGCTTTATTAAACTAGTTGAGGAAAAGGGTTAAATGCTCGGCAAAGCCTCGCATTTTATCCCTTTTCCTCAACACGTTTAATAAATTCAATAATACATGAACACTCATGTAAGATCCTCTAGGTCATCTCAATTGGATACAGATAAGCTCGATAAGAACTTAACCATTTTCGCGTTTTGTTCGCGTAACACACGCGCATTGCGTGCGTGTAAAATTTTCGGGTTTCAATACGCGGTTCATCGCGTTCATACGCGATTGCAACGCGTTTAATATCAGCCAATGAAAGTGATTATTCGTAACGCATTAGGTTAACTCAATACGCGTTTCTTTGTGAGAGAATTCCAACCAATAAGAATAAGACAGGTAAGTGAAGATAAACCACGTGAATGCGGAAAAGCACCGACCAATCAAAACCCTCTTAGCTCGTATGTTTGACCAATTTTCTTTATATTATTTTTTTATTCATTCATAAATTAATGGATGTATTGGCCTCTCTTGTCAGTAGTGATTTTTTTCGGATAAACACACACAATAATATTTATAATTAAAGACATATTTTGGAATGCATAACACCCTGGCAGTTTAGAGATAATAAACACTCGGGGTATTCTGAGGCATATGGTGTAGGGGACTAAGAGGGTAATCGTTTATCCTTGGATATTTGTTTGACAAGTCACGTCTATTTACTTGTTTGTGGGCGCTCATCAGAACCGCAATTTAATGAGTGTTTATGGTGTTTCTAACACATCTTGAAACACACCATATACATGTTTGACCCCGCTAATCCCTACTTTTAAATAGTAAACTTGGAATTTATGGGGGTATATATTCTACTTCTTATTTCGGCACAAAATATAGATTGTGGGTACTCGTCAGAACCGCCTTGCCAAGTCAGTTCTAACGAATACAACAATCTATGTCTTGTGCAGAAATATTAAAATAACGAAACATGTTCAGTTTTGTTGGTAAAAAAAATCAATAGATTTGTATAGGCGTATTTTCGCAATGAACCATCCATCTCTGTTTGGATCGAAGACAAATAAATGAATATATAAGTACATAAATAAAAATAAGGAAAAAGTAAAGGCTGAAATACGCACATTTCTTAAAGTTCATAAAGTTTAGAGCCAAATGGCAAACAGTGCAGGCCCAGTTCAGACGCAGAAAAACTAGGCGTTTGATCAGGGCCTACAATGCTTCCAAACCTAGCAGACCTAGCAGAAGTAGACGTCTGATCAGGACCTACTCGGTTTGCCAAAATAAACATATTGAAGAAAACAAAACTTCATACTCTTAAACTTTGAAATGGACTTGCTCTACTGACAAGGTGGAAGACTCCATTTTTTGCCAAATGGCAATAACCATGTAGACCCAGATCAGACCTCTGATCAGGGCCTACATTTTATGCAAAGGGTTCAGGCATTTCCAAATAAATATCGGAGAAAACGCAACTTGATTCTCCGAGTTAATTAAACAAAATAAATGAAAATAATTAATAAAAACTTGGGCCGCTTCTGTGAGTGAAAGAGCATTGATTATTTCGGACATCTAGAATAAATGACGATAATAAGATGTTGTTTTAAACAGCTATCTTTATAGCCCCCAGTTGCACCTGGGTGTCATAAAACTTTTGGTAAATAAACACCCTGCATTTTGACAGACAACTTCAATCAGGGCTCAGTAACTGTATTTTACACTTTACCCCCAGGCAAATGCAAATGGATAATTGGCTGGTCCGCCAGATTTGTTATGTTCAAACTGAAATAAAATACGGAATAAGGAAAATTTGAAGAAATAGAAAAAAGAAACAAAAAAGAGGGATAAAAGTGAAATAGTTACGCAGTACTGATTGGTTGCTTTTGAAACGCGAAGCAGTCTGTGAATGTGCACTATCTGCGTTTTCGACACTCATGTTTGATTGGCTGATCAACAATCGCGATTTACACGCAATATCGCGTTTTTCATAAAAGCAATTGATTGGCTAAAATGTCATTCGCAAGTGAAATGCGTGAATCACGAGTGAGAATATCGCGCGTGACAAATGCGAAACAAATGCGTGTGCGTTGTAAAGTTCTTCTCAAGCTTATCTGTACCGAACTAATTCTGCGTATAACATATAGAGTGGGGTAGACTTCCTGGTCTTCATCACTTTTCGCAAGAAGTCAGTATTGCAGCCCCTCTGTAGGGGAAATAACATAGTCAATCACCGTAACGCCCCTAAATGTATAAGCGCCAAACGGTTGCATCCTTCCCAAATCAACCATTTAGAATTGACAGGTTCATCACTTGATCAAGTCCGTGAAATGAACACCCACTAACACCCCACTTTGTATGGAGAAAACTGGAGTTTACGGGAGTAAACATTATTTTCCTTATTTTTACTCCAAGACATAGATTGTGGGTACTCGTTAGAATGAGGCGGTTCTAACGAGCACCAGCAACCTATGTTTTGAGTATAAATAAGAAAAATATCACGAATTTTCATCGCCAGTTTGGAGTTGTGAAATGCTCAATGTCGCATGGGTGTGTTTTCGTAATGGTTATTCTTGCAAACGTTAATTAGTTTCAAACCGTTGTTGTTTCGTTTCGTATCTAAAGATTTGCGTTTTATCGGTATACCGTTTCGCACAAGAGCTGCTTTTTGATTATAGAAGGACTCGAGTCCTTCATCAAAGTCAAAATGCTTACTTAAAAAGTCATAAGCAGTTGTATTATCAGGTAAATCTGCCATTGGGGGATTGAAATCGCCTGCTAGATATAAAATTTCATATTTGCTGCGCATATCTGTTACTTAGTTTTGAAATATTTCGAGCTCGGCTTCGTTCAGAAAGCGTGACTGAGTAAATAAAAAATACCAAATATAACGTGCTGTTCATTTTGCATGTACGTTTTGTTAAGTATTACCTATAATTTATAGACTGATTCAGACAGCAGAATTTCAACATATTTGGATAGAACATTTTTAACAAGTAGCCCAAGACCGCCTGCCCTGCTTTTATAAGGCTAATGGCGTGATTTACTTACAAATTAATATCCTATAATATTTACTAAATCCTTAGAATCAAGTTTTTTTTCTGTCACCATAAACATATCGAAGGTTTATTGTTTATTTCAGTCTCATCATGGTATACATAAAATACACATATAAAAACATAACATTCTGACAGACAATAAAACAGTACCATGCCATTCTTAAACAGAATTATAAGAGCCCACTTCATTAAAAGCTTGTGCCTATATCACTTCAACATGCCCATGCCATAATGACCAACCCACTAACACTGTTTAAAACGACAGAAAGTATTTTTTCCCTACACGGCCTAGGCACCAAATGTCCGCCCGAACCATCCCAACGCGGCAGCCCCTATGAGCCAGGCAACCCACAGCACAAACGACAGTTTAAAATGTACCCCTACATATTTGCTATTTTTCACCAAATAAAACAGCACATCGCATGGACATATGGACATGTTGACTCAATAAGAAAATAAAATATACAGTATATATACAAACAGGCATTCTTCCATATTTTAACACTGTTCATTTAAAAGGGAAGAAATGTTAAAATAAAAATAAATAAATAAATAAATAATAATAATGATAATAATAATAAAATGATAATAATTATATAAATATACCACCACCGAACCATGCATGCCTTCCATCATCGAACCTACACACAATCTCAGTGAATTCAGGAAACTTGAGTCCGCAAACGTGTAAAATACCAACTGGAATTTTGAAATCATTTATGTTATTGTCACAATTATATTTTTATGGATATTTTGTCTGTACTGTTGACCTTTCTTCTGCTTTTCCCGATCGCCCCTAGGCATCATGGTCACCATCTGTTGCAGTGCTCTGTTAAGTCGGGGTAACCGTAAGGGTTGATCGGTAAGTAGTGGTTTGTTTCGATTGTCCCATTCGGTCACTAGTAGACGCGAGTTAGCGTATGGCTTCACTGTATTCGTCGGTCGCAGATCGTGCAGGGCTGGAACTGTTCCCATCGCTCGCAGGCACACGAGCCGACCGGTCAGTATTCCTGTTACGACTGTTTCTGTTGTCGTCGCCACTATCGGGTCTTAGAGTTAGCATAGATTGCTCAATATCACTGCTTCCACTACCGCATGAATTTCCAGTTGTCTACAGGCTACGTCCACGTCCCCGCTGCCCTCCTCTGTCACGGCTACGGCCAGGGGCTAAGAGACCAGGGCCAGGAGCTGTGGGCCAGAAACGGAAGGGCGGGTATCTAAGATAGCTAAGGTTTTAGCATTGTCATTTTTTAGCGTTTGATTCAACTCTACTGCCCTTTAAGATATCTCTCCCACAACAGTCCCTTCTACAACAAGTTTGGCCTGGAATCAAATATATACCGTGCCCTTACGATGTTTAGCTTTTTCTGACTTATAATCTGCCCAAAACCTAGTTCTTGCTTTGTCTACCTCATCGGCGTAATCACGATTTATTCCATGTTCGGTTCCCGCCAAGGTATGGACCTTTGACAGGATTCTTTCAACAGCCTGATCATCCCTGAAACCGTTACGTTAACACGCCTATACAAATACATTGCCACCTTTATCGCCGAATAATTGAAAATTTTATGATGAAAAATTGTGATATTTTTTCTTATTTCTGCTCAAAATATAGATTGTGCGCACTCGTTAGAACCGCCTCATCGAGGCGGTTCTAACGAGTACCCACAATCTATATTTTAGAGCAGAAATAAGAAAAATAAGGTATACCCCCGGAAACCTCAGTTTTACTATATAAAAGTGGGGTTCAAGGGGGTCAAAATTATATAGGCGTGTTTTCGTGATACAAGCGATAATCGACCTGGCAATCGTGTAACGTGAACCTTGACGCCTTACAGCCTGACGCAGGGAGCCAAACCGATGAGCTTGTTGAATATAAACATCTTGTAACTCAAACCTATCTGCTAAGAACCCCCTTATACTCGCCTCGGGGTCATCGTCACCAGCAACTTCAGTATGACCTCGGAATATTAAATTATTTCTGCGACTACGCGCTTCATGATCTATACTTCTATATTCAAGTAGTTTTAACCCTTATCTTGCTGTTCACGACAACCCCTATCTTTGCAAACAGTGTAGATCCAGATCATATGGCTTCTGAAGAAGCCATCTGATCAGGATCCACACTGTTTGGCATTCACTTTATGAATTTGTAGCAATAAATTACATCAAGTAATTTGATTGGTTGATGGACAGAACTGGGTGTTGTTTCAATGATAATTCAGCAAGATAAGCGTTAAGCGCCTCTCAGACTGTGCACTAGATGATATTTAAAGCCTGTACATCTTCCTAAAGTCTGTGTACTCGAGAGTTCATTGAACCTAAGCCACCAGTCATAATATCGAAAAGTGACACTAACTTTCCGTCTGTTGGCATTTTCTTAAATGCTGCTTTGCTTATGTTACATACAGTATCTTTGGCCGTATTTTTCAGAAAAAGTCCCAGCCATCACGAAAACACGCCTTTATAATTTTGACCCCCTTTGAACCCCACTTTTGTCAAGTAAAACTGGGGTTTGTCGGGGGTAAACCTTATTTTTCTTATTTCTGCTCTAAAATATATCTTGTGGGTACTCGTTAGAACCGCCTCGATTAGGCGGTTCTAACGAGTACCCACAATTCATATTTCGAGCAGAAATAAGAAAAATATCACAATTTTTCATCTTAAAATTTTCGTTTTTTCGGCGGTTAAGTTTCCAATGCATATGTATATGCGTGGTTTCGTAATGTGTCGACCGCCGATATCGTTTTCACCGTGTCTGAGTCAGCCATACCCCACCATCGTCTCGCTGCACAGTGTCCCCATTGTCCACGTCACCAGTCCGAATTCCGAATTTTCCATCATTTAGAGCAATGTTTGATTCTTAAACACGTTTAGCTACATGTAGCAATACCATACATGCAAGACGAACTATAACGATTGATGTCGCCTATGGAATCATTAGGTCTACACAATCATGTAACATTGTAAAATAGAAGTGAAGGCAATGATCAGGAATCGATACAATTAACCCACAGCTCCCATCAGAGGCACCAAAGGGAAAGAAACACAAACATGAAACAACAGACCCTAATGGAAACATCAATGCCGGAAAGCCAAAAGGGAAGTTACTTTCCCACAAAATGCCCAAGTGGCTACCCAAAACAAAATAATATAAGCGATACAAAGTAGAAGTAAAACAAAGATCAGGAATCGATACAATTAACTTACTCCGCCCATCAAAGACACCAAAGGGAAAGAAACACAAACATTAAGCGACCAGACCACAACGGAAACCCAAACAAAGGAAGGCCACAAGGACAGTTACTCCCCCACAAAACGGTCATATGGCCATCCAAAACCAAAAGACACAAGTGACACACACAGTAAGTAACAAACAACACCATAAATAAATCGCCACAGAAGAACCGCCTTGGAACGGTCAGTGGAAAGGCTCTCAAAGACAAACCATAACAACAATAAACCGCGACAGAAGAATGGCTTTCACTATGCATCCCCACCCCACCTCCAAAGAAGTTTTCTCTTGATTTGATGCATAAATTGCAGGTTGTCGTCAGAGCCAGCTCGTTGAGGCCGTTATAACATCACGTGAACAAGTCCGTTAAATGAACACCCCGTAAACCCCACTCCGTATAGAGAAAACTGGGGTTTACGGGGGTATACAGTATTTTCCTTATTTTTGCTCCAAGACATAGGTTGTGGGTACTCGTTCGAACCGCCTCAGTGAGGCGGTTCTAACGAGAACCCACAACATATGTTTGCAGTGTAAATAAGAAAAATATCACAAATTTTCATCAGAAAAGTAGCCATTTTGGAGATGTGAGAAATGCACTATGTCGCACGGGTGAGTTATCATAAATACAAGTACCCATAATCATGTTTTTGAGGAAAACAAAAAGGGTAAGGCGTTTGCTTATTATCACCAATCCATTTTTTACATACCGGCCTCGATAGCTCAGTTGGTAGAATGTCCGCCTCGGGGAACAAGAGGTCACGGGTTCGATCCCGGGCCGCGTCATACCAAAGTCGTTAAGAATGGTACTAGCTGCTCCTAGCTTTGCACTCAGATTAACGGGAAAGAGCTAGGACTGGTCGACTCAGTGTCAGGATAATGTGACTTGGTGTGGTATCATGTAATGTGTTTGGGACATGATACTTCAGTGAGGCAGCACTATAAAAGTGAGCATTGAGCTCCCTGTCGCAACCAGACACCGTCCTAATGACTGAAAAATTGTTGAAAGCGACGTTAAACCCGAACACACACACACACACACACACACACACACACACACATTTTTATATAGCGGAGTTTATAAGGTGTTTATTACACGGGCCTGTTAATGTGGCGTAAAATTGATTTCAGAACACCTATTTTATCTCTACTAACGAGCTTAATCCGATATTTTTAACAATCTGACATGAAATTGATACATAAGTTGATTAAATCACATAAAAAGGTGTTGTTTTTTTTTCATAACCAATTAGCTTATTTTTATGTTTTGAAATGAAAATCAGAAGGCATTTCGACTTCATTATTCATTATTCTTCTATTCTTCTTCTTCTTCTTCTTCTTATTTTTTTTTTTTTTTTTTTTACTTAAAAGGTACAATTTCCTTTTCGTTGATGATGAGTTCACATCACGTGAACAAGTCCGTGAAATGAAGACCCCCCAATACCCCACTTTATATAGAGAAAACTGGGGTTTAAAGGTGCATTATTGAGCTATCGGGCTTCAAAAATGAAAAGCGTGTTTTTCGGTTTTATTTCTTCTATTCATGTAGCTTTGTCATTTGTAATCTTCTGAAACCAAATACCACTTCAGAACTTTGTGAAAATCGTCGTTTTCATTTTTGTTTATTTGTTGTTTTTGGGAATTTCAATCTAAAAATATTCCTGTCACGTGACAAAAAGCCGGGCAACATCACAGCGGCGAACAATAAGATGGCGACCTCCGGTTCATCTGAGGAAAGTAGAATTTTTAGTCCAAATTACAAGTATTTGACTTTCAACTGCACTGACACAATACTATCATGCATGTTAATCTGTTTTCAAATGCTAACGCATCAATTTACAGGCAAGAAGATAATTTTACCGTCAATATCTAAGGATGAATTTCTGAATCGATGAGAATTGACATGGGGTCGTTTCAAAGATACACAAAAACCGCATACATGTGAGAGTACATGTATGATGTGGGTATTTGTTCTAGCAATTACCTTTTGATTTGTTTGATTTGAGGGTTAACGTCCCAATTAACACTGTTTAACGTCCCCATCAACACTGTATAAGTAATTTTGGAGACCTAGCTTACAATTTTGTGGGACTTTTATATACCCGACATTGAGATGAAATGAGATCTCATTCCCTGTCGCTTACCGGCCTCCGTGGCCTAGTGGTTAAGAGCGCTGACTCTTGATCATTAGGTCTCTCACCGCTGTGGTTCGAGCCTCGCTCGGGTCATATGTGAGACGCCAAGTTCTGCAACGGAAGGTCAGATGGTTTTTCTCCGGGTACTCCGGTTTTCGCCCACCTCTAATTAACGATCGGCTCGATATGAGTGAAATAATCTTGAAAGGGCCGTAAAACCAAAAAAAAAAAAAAAAAAAAATCCCTGTCGCCCAATGAAACCAATAGGGTTTATATGAATGGGCGGCCCGACTCGCAACGCTTTGCCTGGGCAGGCTTGAATCCTTTAGGCGGTTTACCAATACTCCTAAGCGGTCGGTTTAAGCTCTGCCTGGCACCATCATGCAGCGCACCTATTTCTTCAAGCCCCGCCATGGGAGCCGAGCAAGAACTTTTTAATACCGAAACAAAAGAGAAACACTATCCATATTCGCACCGCCCATCGGGGCTTGAAGAAATATATGGGCTGCATAATGCTTCCACGCAGAGCTGTAACTGACCCGCAAACGAGAACTGGTAAACAGCTTAGAAGATCTAAGCCTGGGCAAGCAAAGCGATGCGAGTCCGTCCATTTGTTTCACTGGGCGACAGGGCTTGAGAAGTCATTTCATCTCAATGTCTGGTAAAAGTCCCACAAAATTGTTATCAACGTCTCCAAAATGACCTTTACAGTATTGAAGGGGACGTTAAACCTCAAACCAAACAAACAAACGTGCACCAGGACCTACTCACTGATACTGGGATCGGCCACATTTTACCATTACTTGCAGATTTACAGCACACATCAATCTTGCGCTGGCCTCGGTAGCTCAGTCGGATGCGCGTCTGACTGCTGATCATGGGGAAGCAGGTTCGATACCTGCCGGGGTCGGCAATATTCTTTCGCGGGGATTGATCAAGAAATCTTTCCTACGGTCATTCTCTCCATTCCGCTGGCTCAAGAAGGGCAGTTGTCAGTTTCTGGCGAAAGAATGTGCACTCTACTGGTTACCTCTTATGTATAAGCCTGCCCAGGAAAAGTAAACTGACAGGCTCAAAAACGGCCTTAACAGTGTTGACTTGGCCGTAAACCCCAAAACAAACAAACAGTTAACCTGCATAGGGGATGACTCTCCCTGAACAGGGGGCCTCCAGTTTGTTTGTTTGATTTGAGGTTTAACGTCCCCGTCAGCACTTTAAAGGTCATTTTGGAGACGTTGCTTCCAATTTTGTGGGACTTTTACCCGACATTGAGATGAGATGACATCTCAAGCCCTGTCGCCCAATGAAACCCATAGGGTTTATTAGCATAGGCGGTCCGCCTCGCACCGCGGTTCCTGGACAGGCTTAGATCCTCTAAGCGGTTTACCAGTACTAGTGTGCGGGCCGGATTCAGCTCTGCGTGGAAGCATCATGCAGCCCATATATTTCTTCAAGCCCCTATGGGCGGGGGCCGGTGCCTCCAGTTAAACGTTCCGATCCAAAGGGCGGTGCGCATTTTGACATTCATCGCTGTAAATGGTGTTCAGACACCGAAATAATCATCGCCGGGTCGAACCGAGGGCCTCTGGCATCTGAGTCAAGTGCACTAACCACTCTGGGCTTAACCACTGAGCTGTCACGCTCAGTTTATTACATAAACTCCAGGTTTGCAGGATGAGACTCTGCACAGTAATCGGCTCTTTCGTTGTACATTGGGTCGTTCTCCCTGCTGGGGGGGGGGGGGGGGTCATGTGAGTACCAGCTGATAGCAAGCCGGCGGAATGAACAACTCACAGCGCATAAATGTCATCCTACTAGATTTCAGTAAGGCCTTTCACGAGGTTCCGCACAATTTCATTGCTGATGGATACCAGAAAGTCGTAATTGAGGATTTCTTCGTCTGCGCCCGTTACTTCTGGTGTTCCACAGGGTACAGTGCTCGGCACTCTCCCCTTCCTCATATAAATCAACGACTTGCCACCACGCGTCTCCCCTGTTCGCTGATCACTGCCTGTTGTACCGAGTTGCTGTCGCTCAAGAGGACTTTAATTATTTACAAGCATGGGAGAGAGACTGATAGATGCGTTTTCACCCAGACAAGACTTAGTCTGAGTACATCAGAATCGGCAACAAAAGCAAGATAATGGAGTCATCATACAACATCCATTGCCAGAAGTAAAGCAAAAAACCTGGCTATAGACAGTACACTGGTGTGAAATAGTCACACTGACATGCTTAGACTAGCTTCTAGTCGGATATCATATTTTAAAGTTAATAAGTAATATTCTTCTACCCCTTATTTGATCTTGGGAAGATATACTCTGACTAAAATGCCAGTTTGCCTTATCAGTTGGTGTTCGGTAAGGGGTACAGAAAGGCAATAAACATTTCATGACTGTAGCTGTAATCAATCATTTACCAAGGATCTTGCGAGGTAAAATTCGCATTGTACTAGACCTTGGTGTCTGAGACAAGATTAAAGTCTAACAAGGTTTCATATTTGATAAAAACACACATGAAGGTTGGTAATTGGTAAATATGACATCAAGGTCTAGTAGATAGACTATGACATGCTATCTACGACAGACAGCCAGACAGCTGCTTTCCTATCCTACGCAGGAATCTCTCTGCATGCCCAAAGGACATCAAGGCAACAGCATACAAGTCACTAGTTAGACCTAAACTAGAATATGCTGCCACCCCCTGGGACCCCTACAAACAAACTAGTCCAGTTCAATCGCAATCTTCCGCTCACATCGTCTATCTTACTGATCATATGTATATTGGAAATGAAAAAAGGGAGGTTGGTAAAACCTAGTATTCCTTGAATTTCTCGAATCAAGGTCTGCTTTATTAAGGAAATTTCGTAATCCCGGATCGTTTTGTTATTGACGAAGAGCTCTGTGTGAATGATCCATGTCCCTGTCTTGAGATAGATATAAGAGCTTTATTTGTTTAACCGTCATTCATGAAGGCTTACAAAAGTATTTAGGCTGATGAAATATATATATTGGATTTTTCAAGTACGGCAACTTGGATTTTTTTAAGTACGGCAACTTGGAAAAAAAATGCTGAATTAACTGTACGGTTACTTGCGTCACAAAATTGCAAATTTGGAAACTACTGACACCATTTTGACATCGTTTGGAAGGAAAGGCCGTGGTTATTATCATGTTTGGTTTCATCACATAGGGATCGATTATAATGCTAGTGCTGATCGTAAATCAATCTATTTTTGCATGAAACAGATGGAGATGTGAAATCTACACCAGGGCCATATTTCCTTTTGAGAATTCTTTGTCGTTGCTTTCGCTTTGTTTCATTACTGAAAATACTTTGGAAGAAAGTCTGTCCCCTATTGGTCTATTCAACGGAAGGAACTTTCCTTTCGTGATGGGAAGTTTTTCTTTTTTTTTTTTTTTTCTTTTTGTTGTTTTTGTTTACGAAATAAAGTTTGTTTTTCAGTGAGCTGAAATAGTTTCTACTTCGTTCTTGTGAAACTTACAACTAGAATAGACGTTAGTTTATGCTTTGAGAAGTGTTTATTCCTTTGACGAGAGTTTATTCAAACGAAGGTCCTGTAAAAAATATGCATACTATACTCCAGTTATTTAAGATTATGAGTGAGGCCATTATTATTATTATTATTATTTTTTTTATTATTATTATTTTTTTTTTGCATTACGAAAACATGCCTTTTCAAATAGATTGAACATATTTCCACCCAAAAAATGAAAATGTTCAGATAAAAGATTCTGCTATTTTTCATAATTCAGCTCAAAACATAGATTTTGGGTACTCGTTGGAACCGTCTCGACCAGGCGGTTTCTGACGAGTACCAAAAATCTATGTTTTGGGCAGAAATGCGAAAAATAATGTACATCCATACAAACCCCATTCTACTGGATTAAAGTGGAGTTTAAGAGGGTCAAAATTGCATAGGCATGTTTTCATGATGGTCTTCTGTTTTGTTTTTTTTTTCGAAATCGGCCACGTGCACACATGTTGCAATTTTTATCTTGTATATTCTAACCATTTCACATTTGTACGGTTTAGTAACGCCACAGACAACAAAAAGCTACTTTAAAGAAGGTGATTTAAGGTTCCTCAATACAGTTATTTCACTACATTTGAGGTACTGAAAAAATCATATTTGCAAATAGTTACCCAAACAGATTTTTCATCAGATGGTAGTCCATGTAAATGTAAGAATATGAAAGCAAAATATTTTTATTGGAAAGTCACCATGTTAGTAATTTATTGCATTTTTCCATGGTTTTGCAAAAATGATATCTTAATCCACAGAACAAAAATGTGTAAAATACTATCATAGAATTGTGGCTAAAGGTTGCCTTTAGGCACTGCAAGAGTGGAATTTCAAGTAAAATACCTAAATAGTACTGAAAATTAATGATTCCTCCCCCACCCCCCAAAAATGTAATTATTTCACCTGGTACTATTTTTAAATTCAGTGTATGGTAGCCAAAAATGACCAGTTCTACCAAGTTGGCAGTAAGAGCACTGATTGGGTTGAGGTGTTGCAATCTCTTGCATTTAGCTTGTAAAATGATTGACCTTCTTTGGTGCTTTTAGTATTTCATTTTATATATTTGATTCATGCAATTTATAACAATTTATGAATCACTGCACCAAAGTTTCACTGTATTATTGATTGTGTTTACTGGGTGGATGATTTGATACTGGAATAAAATCCAAAACCAAAAAAAAAAAAAAAGATAAAAACAGTTTATCCCCATATTTCAACTGAAAGAATGAAAGCAGCCTGTTCAGCACCAGGATTTTTGTGCAAAAGGCTTCTGATCACTTCCAATAACTGCTATGTTATAGCAGTGATTTTTACCCATTGATTTGTTACATAAGAATCAGAATCAGAATTGTTACTGGTGACACGTCAAATGACATTCATACACCAGGACCTGTGATATGGGAAGTTAGTCCCTAGCTCTAACCAAAGATGTAAACTTAGCTACACAATCATCAGCACCTTCCGCCGTCGAAATAATAGAATCCGGAAGGGCATTCCAATCTCTAATGGTTCGGGGGAAGAACGATTCTTTATAAATATCCGTTCTTGCAGTAAGGGTCTGAAACGTCATTGAATGGTGCTGTCTACAGTGCCTAGCCGGGGGAACAAGGTCATCTGTTGGATGCTGGCAGCACCCTTTAGACCTTTGTATAAGAGTATGGGCCTACTGTCTCTTCTCCTTTTCTTGAGAGACTCCCATCTTAATTTTCCTAGAATTCCAGTCATGCTCCCAGTTTCAAAGCAGTAATTTCCAGTTACAAATCTAGCCGCTCTATTCTGAACTTTTTCAATTTCTTCATTTAGGACCACTCCGCTTGGGTCCCAGATGCAACTACCATATTCCAAGATTGGGCGAACAAGTCCCCTGTATGCTGTCTCTTTCACATTCTGGGGACACTGATGAAGATTTCGCCTCAGGAATCCAAGAGTTCTATTCGCCTTTGTACACATATTGCATATCTCAAATCGTGAGTGATTGTCACACCAAGGTATTTAATGGAATTCACATTTTCGAGGACCGTTCCCTCTAAAGTGTAAGAAGCCTCAACTTTATTAGATCTCTTCCTTGTTATCTGCATAATATTGCATTTAACTGGCTGAAATCTCATGCCCCATTTTCGGGCCCAACATCCTAATCCATCTATGTCAGCCTGAAGTTTCAATGAGTCATCTGTATCTCTAATTTCCCGGTAACAAACACAGTCATCTGCGAAAAGTCTTATTTCTGAGTCAATGTCAGAGGAAATATCATTGATGTACAGGGAGAACAATAGAGGACCAAGAACAGTCCCTTGTGGGACTCCAAACAAAACTGGCGCCCATACTGAAGATTCACCATTAACAAAAACACGCTGTTTTCTGTTCACATGAGTCACCATAAACAAATAATTGATGTTTGGACATATTTATCTAATCCAATTAATGATCTGTTGTGTCACCTACTTACCAATGTGCGGGTTGGTAAAATTTCATAGAAGCCCAATACTTTTAATATGTTTTGCTGAAAGAAGTTAAAAAAGAAATCTACCCTTTTCAACTTGTTTACTTGGGAACAGGGGTGAACAACACAAACAGGACAATGTTACACGTAGAAACTAGTTCAGAAATGAAGGCATACTATTCATGAATTAACGAACAAATTATGTTAGAAAGTATGTGAAAGTAGGCGCAAGACAGTTTCAAATATTAATATTATGTTTTAAATTTAAAGCAATGGTGTACTATTGTTTTTTGGTGGGAAATTAGTTCCAAGGCGTATGAATACGTTTTTGCATTTGGCAAGATGGAAATCTCTTCAATTTGACAGCTACACTAATTTATCAGTGATGACAGGCTTCCAAGATAGGCGATTTCATTATGGTATACGCAGGAAGAAGGCTACATAGCTGACTTTTCAAGGTATTTTCATTGATGATGGAGAAAATAAAATGTGGAAGGCATAATTGATGAAATCTCAGCATTTCAGATTTACCGCAAGAAAAGGAGATGATGGCGCCCATCGAGAATAAACATGTCAAAAAAATCTGGTTTTCAATTCAGGTAGCCTTTTTGATAGAAAGCTTTGACCGAGTCGTTAGTATTTGATGTGAACTATTGATCTGCAGCTGTTTTAGTAACTTTTAAAAAGTCTATAAAGCGGTTTCCTTTTTTCCTGGTAAAAGTGAAAAATACAGAATTTCATTTATTTTCAAAGGCACAGGGATGTTGCTAATGCAAGAAAGTACTTGCTGTAATAACCGTTTATACCTCCAAACCTTTTTCTTGTGGGACATGGATTTTTAAACGGAAATCAGGATTATATTTTGGGGAAAATCAACTTGCAAATCTTTCATCTATATTTTTCTTGTGCAAATGTATTGAGGAAACTTAAGATGTCCTGAGATAAAAGTACTTTCATAAATTTCTTTTCCGTTCACAAAAGGTTACTTTCGCTGTAATATAAAGGGCAGCTAAAATAATTTTCATCATAGTTGTAATCTAAAACTGTTAGTTTAACACTTAAATACCAGCATTTTAAACAAGAAGTGCAGATCTGGTAAAACGCAGCATTATGCCGCCTTTCTATGTTTTGATTCCATGGCCCAGTGAGATTCTATGATGGGGCGGTCTAAGTCCCTCTGGAGGGTGACCGAATAATCAGGGTGAATTATGGTCAGGTACACCCCAGTGTCACCAGCAAATAGGCGAACCCGGGACCACACATTGTCGGGTAGGTCGTTAAGGTATAATAACAATAATATTGTGCCTAGAACTGATCCTTGTGGTACACCTGAAGTAACTGGAACCTCATCTGAGTACTCACATTCAAGTGCAACTGTCTGACTTCTCTCAATCAGAAAAGACTTAATTCACTGGTTAGTTAATCCATGTACCAGTAGCTTGCGAAGAAGCTTCATGTGATTCACCTAGCCAAAGGTCATGCTAAACCCAAGATAAGATCTATTTGTTGACCATTTAATCATGATCTGGTAAGGTCATAAACAAGCAGAATCACATGAGTGTCACAAGATCTGCGCTCCCAGGCTGTTGAGTATTTTGTGATCATAAGGTATGTCCAAACCAAATCTTATGCGGCGAAATTTAGTTTCAACCTACAAAAATCCATTTTTTGAAGGATTTTCTGCTTGTCGGAATTTTGTAAACCTGTCCCCGTAGAAAACCTAAAGCAAATTCTTATATGCCCATTATGACATAAAGACCACATTGGTAATGGGAAATTGTTTTTAAGAAATAGGTGCGATATGGGCATAAGAGCAATTTACGATCTTACTAGTGAGGAAGTGGTATTTTATAGTTTTGAACAGTTAAAGGCGAAATATGATATAAGGGCCACATTTTTAGACTACCACCATGTAGTATTTCTCAAGTATGAAAAGATCAAATTCACATGAATCGTGTATTTGCTGTTAAATTTAAACAAAATGTAGTTTGTAACATATACTTTCAAGACTTGATTAGTTCAAAGAAAGGGAGTAGACTATTTATGATATTTTGGTTAGAGTAAACGAATACATTACACAAACAAAATGGCAAACGGAGATAGGAGATAAAGTGGAAAAAGAGCATTAAAGACATTTCACGAGACAAAACTACGCGACTTTCAATACAAAATCAATAATAAAAATTTAGTAACACATTCATTTCTATTTAAAATTAATAAAATCAGGGTTGTAGTTACTGTAATGAACAACCAGAAAAAATCCATTATTTATTTCTTAGATGCCCAAAAGTAAGAACGTTTTAGACTGAACTTTAATCATGGTTGACCACAAATGTAAATCCAGAAATATCGCTAGAGGATCGTAAAATACTATTTTCACACGGTGGTAAAGCAGAAGTGGTCAATTACATCTCTCTCTCTCCCTATACGAAAACAAATTTGTTTCTATGAATAAAGTGCTTAGCGAGAGATACATTTCACTCATAAACAACAGGTTAGATAAATTCTTTAAGATTAAAGCCCCTCTCTCGCCCAGCCCAGTGGAATTCGTTTCACTGACCGCTCCAAGGCGGTTCTTCTGTCGTTGTTTATTTTTGTTATGGTTTGTCTTTGAGTGTTTGTATCACTTATTTTATTTTGTTTTGGATATCGAATTGGCCATTTTGTGGAAAAGTAACTGTCCTTTTGGCTTTCCGCTATTGATGTTTCCATTAGGGTCTGTTGTTTCATGTTTGTGTTTCTTTCCCCTTTGGTAACTCTGGTGGGAGCTGTGGGTAAATTGTGTCGATTCCTGATCATTGCCTACACTTCTATGTTCTACATATAACTACTTTTACCCAAACACTGATGATTCATGAGGCCTATTCCGACTTAATGTTTATGTTTGGTGTCAGGGTTCTGTTTTCCGTCGACTATCTGCCACACATATAGTGCAGTAGACTTGTACCATTAGCTATAAAAGGCACATCTTGTAGAAAATACATGTATATTGTTACTACAGTTTGTTTTCTGCTCTCCCATGAAAGAATTTTATTATTATTATTATTTTTTTTTTTTTTTTTTCAAATTGATTATCATCGTCTATTAGCCAATTCGATGTTACACCCGTATGACTTTGTGCATTCTTTCATATCTTAACAATATTTACTTTTCTGGTGAAAAATTGTGATAGTTTTCTCATTTATGCTTCAAACATGGCTGTTGGTGCTCGTTGGAACTGCCGCAGTGATGTGGTTCTATCGAGTACCCACGGCGTATGTCATGGAGCAGGAATGAGAAAAATATTGTATACCCAGTCAGACGCGCATCCGACTGAGGTACTGAGGCCGACGATTATCATACGAGATATTTTGGCCAGCAATAATCGAGTGTATGTAAACATAAAGTGCAGATAACTCCATGTCAACAGACATACAAAGTCTAAACAACGTCGTGTCAACGTCAATGCAACATCACTGCGATGCATTGACGCTGACGCAGCAAATTGTGTACCCAGTTACAAAATATTGTAACCCCCAGTTCTCTCTCTATAAAGTTGGGTTTAAAGGGGCGTTCATTGCACGGACCTGTTATCGTAATGAATCGTCTTATTATTAACATTGCTAGAGATACTCGCCTACCAGTCGAGAAAGACAGAAGACCAACTTCTATCGTACATGTTGTCTAAACTGAAAAGCACTCACACAACCTTTCAATAATTCCCTGTCCCCTTTTTGTACTTTCTCTCATCTACTTACTTCTAAAATATGTTCTAGAAAGGGTTGTCCTTTGGAAACAAGGAATACACCACAAAACTGTAAACTAGATCGCGCAGTCGATGGCGCGCCATCGCAAATCCCCACGTTTTGACCGCTTCACGGGACCCTTGGGGGCTGGTCCAAAAATCAATGTGCTCTTGCAGAAGCCATTCATGTATGTAACTCACACACCAAATTTGGTTGAATTCCAATGAACGGTGTAGGAGGAGATAGCCGGACAGACGGACGGACGGACGAACGGACAGACGGAGGCGATAACAATATCCCCACTTTTCTTCGAAAAACGTGGGGATAAATATGGAGTGTACATGTTTTCTGGACCAGACTAGCTAGTTTTGCCCAATTAGGCCTCATCAGTGACCCTCAAAAATTTCAAAATTCACCACTGGAAGGGCAAGAAAATATAAACTACACTATGATGTTGGGCAGGGAGACATTTTACGACCTCCACACATTCCCAGACACCAGCTATAGTGACGTTAAATATGTTCTAGAAATGGCTATCCTTTGGAGTGAGTGAGTGAGTGAGTGTTTGAGTTTTACGTCCCACCAACAGCTAAGGCCATACGGATACGGGACCTAGGTTTAAAGACTCATCCGAAAGTGTATATCCTTTGGAAGCAAGGAATGCACCACAAAACTGGAACATATGGAGTGTACATGTTTTCTGGGCCAGAATAGCTAGTTTCGGCCAATAAGGCCTCGTCAGTGACCCTCAAACCTTTTCAAAGCTTTCCAAAATGTCGGCACAAGAATTTCAGAGAAAATAAGTTCAGTTAATATGGCATTAGGATAACACATCCGTGGGATATAGTAAATTTCTCAAACCTTAAAAAAGGCATCTTTTTCTGATGAAGATTTGTGATATTTTTCCTATTTATACTCCAAACATAGGTTTTGGATGCTCGTTAGAACCGCCTCATTGAGGCGGTTCTAACGAGTACCCACAGCCTATGTCTTGGAGCAGAACTAAGGAAATTAATGTTATTCCCCGTAAACCCCAGTTTTCTTTATATAAAATGGGGTTTAGTGGGGTCTTAATTTCACGGACTTGTTCACGTGATGGGAAGTGGTTTTAGGTTCTAGCTTTACGTAATAACGCCAAATTAGGTCATTACCTGCCGTCCGTATTTTTTTATTTTTTTTTTTTTGTTTGTTTTGGTTTTACGGCCCTTTCAAGATTATTTCACCCGTATCGAGCGATCGTTAATCAGAGATGGGCGAAAACCAGAGTACCCGGAGAAAAACCACCTTACCTTCCGTTGCAGAACTTGGCGTCTCACATATGACCCGAGCGAGACTCGAACCACAGCGGTGAGAGACCTAATGATCAAGAGTCAGCACTCTTAACCACTAGGCCACGGAGGCCCGTTACCGTCGGTATGATCATTTTCCACATTAATCTGGTACTTTTGAGTAACAAGTTCCGGAGCCGATGCTACACGCTATGTCAATTTCGTTGTTGCATCGACTTTGCTGCGTCAGCGTCAATGCATCGTTGTTTAGACGTTGTATGTCTGTTGACTTGGACGTTGTTTAGACGTTGTATGTCTGTTGACATGGAGTTATCTGCACTTTACATTTATATACACTTGATTATTGCTGGCCAAAATATCTCGTATGATAATCATCGGCCTCAGTACCTCGGTCGGATGAACGTCTGACTGGTGATCAGAAAGGCGCGTGTTCGGTACCTGCCGGGTCGGCAACATTCTTTCGTGGAGATAGATCATGAAATATTTTCCACGGCCATTCTCTACCACTGGGCATCCGCTGATTCAAGAAGGGCAGTTGTCAGTGGCGAAAGAGTGTGCACTGTACTGGTTAACTGCTGATGCCTCGGTCACAAATTCGGCGTACCCCGGCCGAGCTATACTATACGTTGTGGTCGGCCGAGCAGTCCAAGCCGAGAAATGGGTGTCTGGCTCGGTTTTGGCAAAAAGTATGCCGTGTGGGGCCTTGAGAGACATCCGCCGGGAATCGGGCGGTGTCAGCCTAAGTTTTGCGGGGAAGCATCGGCGTATACGCCGGGCGGAAATAGGCCGGTGCACTGCAGGTTACCGACCGTATACCCGGCGATTGTTACTAGTCCCCGAGCATCGGTCGATGTTCCGCAGATGTCCGCCCAGTTCCCGGCCGCCGGACAAGGGACGGGTTTACCCCAGCCGGGAATTGTTCTTTTGTTCAGGGGTATATAAGCTGCACCCTCTCCTGCCTATACAACAAATGGGTCAGCTCTGTTGGTGGGTGAACATCCTTTTTCTTGACGTCGAGGAAAACTTTCGAAGAAAAGCAGAACAAGATGCCTCTTATCCCACCACTGCACCTACCGTCACCCCAGGAAAGGATCCGGAGGTTACAGGAGTGGCTGCTTAGGGCTCGGCACCGTGCCAATGTGGTCTTTGCAACCTTGTGTGCGGGAGAAGAACTGCTACCGCTGATGGTGGATGAAGCAATGGATCGTGTACCGTCCTTTGCATGGGCAGTTATCAGACGTTTATGTACAATGCTCCCTACTGGTCTGCTAGAAACTGGCACCCATCGGAGATCGGGCCCTTATATAGTCGAGCGTCAATCAGCGATCGAGCGGGATTCGTCCAGCGGATTCCGCTTGATCATCTGTCGGGCCTCGGCCGATTACTGCCCGATTATCTGATTGGTCGGGGTCCGCTTTACGACTACCGGATGCCAGCCGATGCCATCGACATCGACGTCGGTACGAGCTCTGCTCGACTTTTATCGATGTGCCACCGACCTAGAAGTCGGTGAGTTTTCGTGGAGAATTTTAACTACGAGTTAAAATTTAACCGGGCCCCTCCCGACCACCACCGACGCCCCAACATCCGGCGGGACGCCGACCGGACTCCAGCCCAATCTCACCCCATCGCAGTCCCCGAGTAGTCGGGCGGGGATCGAATAGTGATTTGTGACCGGGCTTTACGTATAAGCCTGCCCAGGAAAAGTGTGGACAGGTAAACTGACCGGCTCAAAAATGAC